>CM032162.1:21702692-22302692 GCA_018901935.1 Pugionium cornutum | reverse complement strand
TAAGACAAAGCCTCCAAGTAATCCAATATATCCTAAACTCTGTGATGCAATGCATTATGCTCATTTCTAAATGATCAGTTTTGAATGATCATTTTAACTAGCTTATAACCTTGACATGTCTGCACTAAATCAGCTTTAACTTTTTATTTAGAGCTCAAGATGACATTAATTCAACGCCCACATTAAGCTAGTTCAATTTTCCATATTGTGAAAAAATTTGACACTAAAAGAGCTAGACAAATCATCAAATTAATGCAATCTATCTCAAACTGCGTGATGACATGCATTATCCTTTATTTATAAGCCTTTACTCAAGCACCAATGACCAATATATAATTATCATTTTAACTGACCGATCAACTTGACATTTCTGCACTAAATCATCTGTAACTTGTGAGTAAGAATTCAAAATGACACAAATCCAATACCCACGTTAAGCTAGCTCGATTTTCTATGTTGTGACAAATTTAAGACCGAAATAGCTAAACAAAGCCTCCAAGTAATCCAATCTATTCCAAACTGGGTGATGCCATGCATTATGCTTCATTTCTTAGCCTTTACTCAAGAAGCACCAATGATTAGATTAGAATGATCATTTCAACTAGGTCATCAACAAGACATATCTGCACTAAATCGTGTTTAACTTTATATTTAGAGCTCAAGATGACATGAATACAACGTGCATTTAAGCTAGCTCAATTTTCCATATTGTGAAAACATTTAAGACTGAAAGAACTAGAGAAAGCATCAAAGTAATGCAATCTATCCAAAACTGCATGATGTCATGCATTATGCTTGATTTATAAGCCTTTACTAAAGGAGCAGCATTGATCAGCTTAGAATGATCATTTTAACTGGCCGATCAATTTCACATGTCCACACTAAATCTTCGTAGCTTTTTATTTAGAATTCAGAATGACACGAATCCAATGCCCACGTTAAGCTAGCCCAGTTTTCTATATAGTGACAAAGCTTCCAGGTCATCCAATCCATCCCAAAATGTGTGCTGCCTAGCATTATGCTTCATTTCTAAACCTTTATTCAAGTACCAGCAATGATCGCTTTAGAATGATCATTTTAACTAACTGATCAACTTAACATGTCCACAATAAATCGACTTTAACTATTTATTTAGAGCCCAAGATGACATGAATCCAACGCTCACGTTAAGCTTGCTCAATTTTCCATATTGTGACAACATTTGAGACTGAAAGAGCTAGACAAAGCCTCAATATAATGCAATCTTTTCCAAACTGTGTGATGCCATGCATTATGCTTCATTTATAAGCCTTTACACAAGGAGCACCAATGATCAGTTTAGAATGATTATTTTAACTGGCCGATCAACTTGACATCTCTGTAATAAATAGTCCATAACTTTTGATTTATAATTCAAAATGACAGTAATCCAACACTCACGTTAAACTAGCCCAATTTCTATATTTTTACAAAATTTAAGATTGAAATAGCTATGGAAAAGCCTCCAAATAGTCCAGTATATCCCAAAAATGTGTGATGTCATGAAATATGCTTCATTTATAAGCCTTTACTTATTGAGTAATCAGTTTAGAAAGATCATTTTAACTAGCTGATTAACTTGACATGTTTGCGCTAAACCGTGTTTAACTTTTGATTTAGAGCTAAAAAAACATGACATGACTCCAATAGCCACGTTAAGATAGTTCAATTTTCCATATTGTGAAACTTTTGAGACTAAAAGAGCTACGACATGCCGTTCAAGTAATCCAATTTATCCCAAACTGCGTGATGCCATGCATTATGCTTCATTTATAAGCCTTTACTCAAGGAGCACCAATGATCAGTTCAGAATGATCATTTTAACTACCCTATTAACTTGACATGTACGCACTGAAACCGTCCATAACATTTGATTTAGAGTTTAGAACTACACGAATCTAACACCCATGTTAACCTACCATAACATTTATAATCCTTTAGTCAATGCGCACCAATGATTAGTTTAGAATGATCATTTTAACTGGCCGATCAATTTGACATATCAACGCTAAATCATCTATAACTTTTTTTTAGAGTTTAGAATAACAAGAATCCAACGCCCACATTAAGCTAGCTGAATTTTTTATATGGTGACAAAACTTAAGACTGAAATTGCTACGACAAAGCCTCCAAGTAATCCAATCTATCCCAAAATATGTGATGTCATGCATTATGCTTCATTTGTAAGCCTTTACTCAAGTAGTACCAATTATCAGTTTAGAATGATCATTTTAACTGGCCGATCAATTTGACATGTCAACACTAAATCGTTAGTAACTTTTTATTTAGAGTTCAGAATGACACAAATCTAAAATCCACGTTAAGCTATCTCAATTTTCTATATTGTGACAAACCTTAAGACCAATATAGCTACGAAAAAGCCTCCAAATAATCCAATCTATCCCAAAATACGTGATATCATGCATTATGTTTCATTTATAAGCCTTTAGTCAAGGGGCACCAATGATCAGTTTGGAATGATCATTTTAACAGGTTAATCAATATTACATGTCCACACTAAATCTTCCGTAAGTTTTGATTTAGAGTTCATCATGACATGAATCCAACGCCCACGTTAAGCTAGCTCGATTTTTTACAGTGTGACAAAATTTAACTCTGAAATAGCTAGGACAAAGCCTCCAAGTAACCCAATCTCTCCTAAAATGCGTGATGATATGCATTATGATTCATTTATAAGCGTTTATTCAAGGAGCACCAATGATCAGTTTAGAATGATTATTTTAACTATGTGATCAATTTGACATCTCTGTAGTAAATCTTCTTTAGTTTTGATTTAGAGTTCAAAATGACATGAATCCAACGCCCACGTTAAGGTAGCTCAAATTTCCATATTGTGACAAGATTTCGGACTGGAAGAGCTATGACAAAACCTCCAAGAAATCCAATGTATCCAAAACTTCAAGATGCCTTGCATTATGCGCCATTTATAAGCCTTTGCTGAAGGAGCACCAATGATCAGTTTAGAATGATCATTTTAACTGGGCGATGAATTTGACATGTCCACACTAAATCCAACGTAACTTTTGATTTAGAGTTCAGAATGACACGAATCGAACTACCACGTTAAGCTAGCTCAATTTTCTATATTGTGAGAAAATTTAAGATGGAAATAGCTACGACAAAGCATCCATGTAATACAATATAACCCAAAAAACGTGATGTGATGCGTTATGCTTCATTTAAAAGCCTTTACTCAAGGAGCACCAATGATCAGTTTAGAATGATCATTTTAACTAGCTGATCAACTTGACATGTCTGCATTAATTGTCTTTAACTTTTTATTTAGAGCTCAAAATGACATGAATCCAACGCCAACGTTAAGCTTGCTCAACTTTCGATATTATGACAACATTTCCGACTGGAAGAGCTATGACAAAGCCTCCAAGTAATCCAATGTATCCCAAAATTTGAGATGCCATGCATTATGCTCCATCGAGAATTCGATGGTAAGACCCGATGGCCATCCGTCGAATTACCAACAACATCAACGGTGTTGGGTTCTCCTTGCTAGACTGTTGGTCAATTCCAATGAAATCAAAACCATCAGACTTTACCGACTACGTCCCGACGGATTTAATTTTTCAAAATCCATTGGTACTCTATCGGTAATATATTGGTTGACCGATTCCACGTAATTATTTTTTTAGTTGACTAAATCTTAATATCGTCGGAAATCCATCAGTATTTGCGATGACTTTCCGACGAAGTCCTTTTTTGTACAATTGTTTATTTGACTGATCCGTAAATCTAAAGTGTCGTTGGTACTTCATAAAAAACTGTCCGGCAATGGTCGGAAACCATCGGAAAGCCGTCGGAACCGATGAAACAAACTTCATCCGAATATTCTTATGAGTAATTTGTTGAAAATTCTTGATAATTTGTTAAAAATTCATGAGAATCTGTTTAAATTCGTGATAATCTTGTAATTTTCATTATAAATACGCTATGCTCCTTCACAATTTAACCAAAACAAAATATCTTAACAAAATGTCTTCTTCAGGTTCTTATTATTATTTTTCGATCGTGGATGGATAAAACTCGGTATGGTTCAACTACGGGGGAATTGACGGATGAATTTGCGCAAGGTGTTGAGGAGTTCATGACATTTGCATCAAACAATAGCATGACATCAGAATATGGTAAAATGTATTGTCCGTGTATTAAATGTCGAAATCATAGATTAATTTCTGTTAGAGAAGTACGTAATCATTTGTATAGGACTGGATATATGTCGGGTTACAAAATTTGGTATTCACCTGGAGAAACTGATGCAACAATGCAATATTATGGTAGTACTTCAACAAGGTTTGATAGTACTAATATTTTGAGTAGAGGAACCGGCATCAAAAGTTGATATAAACGGAAGAATTGTTCATATGGTGAATGATAACAAAGTGCATCGTACATTGAAGGTTGGAGTAGAATAGAAGAACCTAATTTGGAAGCATAGAAACAGCCTTTCTATAAAGGATGTAGAGATGGATTATCGCCTTCATCTGCGGCAAGTAGGTTGATGGCGATAAAGACGGATTTCAACTTGGCTGAATATTGTGTGAATACGATATCTAATTTTGTCAAAGATGTATTAGCTAAAGATAATATTTTGCCTACTTCATATTACGAGGTTCAAAAACTTGTACCTGGTCTTGGATTGCCGTATCAGATGATCGATGTATGTATTAAAAATTGCATGATCTATTGGAGAAATGATGAAAACTGCATGAAGTGCCGATTTTGTCACAAACCTCAATTTAAAGAGACAAGCAGCAAAGTACCTATTCCGTATAAACGGATGTGGGAACACATGGCAAAGCCTATGAGATGGCATGCAGAACATAACTCAAATGGAGAAATTGTGCATCCGTCAGATGCAGAAGCATGGAAACATTTTAAAGAGGTCTATCCTAGTTTTGCATATGACCCTAGAAACGTATATCACGGGTTATCTACAGATGGTTTCAACCCTTTTGCGAATCATGGGAGGCAATATTCATTGTGGCTAATTAACATGAGACCTTATAATTTGCCTCCTTTGTTGTGCATGAAACGAGAGCTTTTGTTTCAAACAATTCTCGTCCCCGGTCCAAAGCATCCTAAGCGATCGCTTGATATTTTCTTGCAATCACTAGTTCATGAGTGAAAACTGTTGTGGGAAAATGGTGTCGAAGCATTCGATATTTACAACCAACAGAACTTCTTGATGCAAGCAGTACTTATATGGACCATAAGTGATTTTCCAGCATATGGTATGTTATCAGGATGGTACACATGGAAGGTTAGCATGCCCAGATTGTCAAGATAATACTGATGTGTTCCAACTAAAATCTAGACAAAAGACTAGTTGGTTTGATTGTCATCGATGATTTTTGCCACAACATCATCCATATCGCTGGAGCACGACATTGTTTAGAAAAAAAGTTTGATGGTCCACCTCCTATGCTTGACGGGAATTATATGATGATTCAACTTAAAGATTTTGGTGCTGAGAGAACGGTTTCATGTGGAGGTAATAGACATTACCCTCTTGATGGTTGTGGCGAATACCATAATTGGCACAAGAAGAATATTTTTTAAGATTTACCATATTAGAAGGACCATCTGTTGCGCCATAATCTAGATGTTATGCATATTGAGAAAATAAATTTCGACAACATATTGAATACCATTCTTAATGTGCAAGGAAAAACAAAAAATAATGCGACTAATTATGGTATTCGACTAAACTTATTTTCACCCGTAATTTTTGGGTCTTCTTTTAACTATATAAACTATATTTTTCTTTCATAAATTACACAAACTTCATAAATTATTCTAATTGCAGAAATTCTATTAATGTCTACATGTTATATAGCTACTAAATCTGGTTCTAATTAGAAAATCTAGTTTTAACTTGGGTTTATTTTGAAATTAAAACCAGATTTTCAAAGTAAAACAAGGTTTAATAACAATTTAAGGTGTAAACATTAACGGAATTTTTGTAATTGAAATTATTTATGAAGTTTATATAGTCTACGGAAGAAAAACATAGTTTATGTAACTTATGAAATACCCAAACAATAAGTGTGGAAATAGGTTTATTCGCATAAATTCATGTTGTTGACGGAAGTAAACCAAAAATAATTTGAAACCTTGGAGACGATATCCAGGAATACTTACTGCAGACGATATCCAAAATTTGGAGAAAAAGAAATATCGGTTCTCATTTGTAACCTCGAGAAAATATTTCCACCAGCGTTTTTTGATGTCATGGAACATCTTCCTATTTACCTCCCTAAAGAAGTAGCTCTTGCAGGACCTGTTCAGTAGTGGTGGATGTATCCTTTTGAGAGATATATGTTCCACCTAAACAAAAAAGTTAAAAATCTTGCAAGGGTTTAAGGTTCAATTGTCACACAAAGTATTAATAAAGAAACATCTAACTTCGCGAGCTACTATTTTCCATCACAAGTCCAAACAAAAAATAGACGATCCGCACGACATGACGATGGAGGAGAAAAACAAAGCTATCCAGTGTATGTGCAAGCAGTATTTGCACAAATTGGTCGTTACAGTGGAAAATAGAAGACGTGACGCCTATCACAGGAAGAACATAGTCTCTTGCATCTGTATATTTTGACAAATTGCAATGACGTTTTGGAATATGAAAGGTACATTCAATTATTTTTTTAATTGTTATTATAATTTATTTTTAATTATTTTGTTTATAACTAACAGGATATACATGGATCAAATACGTGTTCTTTATTCAAATTACACACACAATGAGTTGGTCGAACTTACAAAGAGCGAATTTTGCAAGATGGTTGCATTTTTATGTAAGTGTTAGCACAATTATGTAATTTTCAATAATAGTTTCATATTTATATATATAAATATATAGTTGAGTGCATTCAGTTATTGTGCAGGTTACTACGGGTCCTTCTAGAGGATAACGTTTCTCACGTGGTTATTTGAGTTGGTGAGTGGTCCTACAGTTACTGCAAAATCTTAACCAATGTACTGCACTCGTGGATATGTTTTTAAGAGTCATCACGAAGGAAACTCACAATCAAATTTGTAATTATGGCATATCATCTGAATCTAGTGAAATTGTATACAGCGGTGTTATTTGTGAAATATTAGAAGTTCACTATCCAACAATGATTGATTTGAGGTGTATTATGTTCTACTGTGACTGGTATAACCCTGTCATGGGTCAACGTCAAGACGAATTTGGTGTTACATCAATCCACTCTCGTAAGCGACATCAGAAATATGATCCTTTTATACTTGCATCACAAGTTGACCAGGTTTGTTACAATCGATATCCTCGTGTGGGGAACAAGCAAGATCCTTCGATTATAGTGACTTCAATACACCCTAGAAGAATGCTATGTGGTGTTTCCGAACAAGACCTTATGCACCGAAGCGCAATTGGTAACTTAGGTTCCATAAAGATTTCTCTTGAAGCTAACCTTGCTGTTGATGACACCATGGACGCAGATTGCAACATATTTCAAGATTCAGAAGCAGAGATTGGTGAGTTTGACGATAAAAATTCAGCTTCTTCAGAATGTTCATCAGATTACAATTAAATAGTTTTTAGTTTTTACCATAATTTAATTTGCAGTGTTAAACAATATTTTTAAAATTTGGAAACAAACCCGACGCTCTTGCGATGGAATTGGAAAAACAGTTGCCGTTCTATCGGAAAATCCAGTTGGAATACCGTTGACATAGGCTATTGATATTATACGCTAAGTTCTCTGGAAAATATCGGAAAAAAGACTGATGGACTCCCAATGATGTTTAATGCTGGTCAACGGGGTTCCAACGGAATTGGAAATACCATCGCAAAATGTAGTCGGATTACTGACGACATAGGGTATTGATATTATACCCTAAGTTCTCTGGAAATATCGGAAAAAGGACTGATGGATTCCCAACGATGTGTAAGGCTGGCCGACGGGGTTCCGACGGAATTGAAAAAACCATCGCAATTCCATCGGAAACTCCAGTCGGATTACCGACGACATATGGTATTGATATTATGCCCTAAGTTATGTGGTAAATATTATAAAAAAAGACTTACGGATTCCCAGTGGTGTGTAATGCTGTCCGACGGAGTTCCGACGAAGTTGGAAAAACTGTCGCCATTCCGTCAGAAATTCCAGTCGGATTCCCAAAGACGTAGGGTATTAAGAATTTAGTAGACTTAAAATTTTTAAAAATATATGGGTTAAAAAATCTAAATGGGACACATTCCAAGGATTATATAATAGCTATTTTTTTCAAAATAAACAGTTTTATAAATTGCAATTCTAATATCAACAGAAAACCGTAGTTGTTTTATAAATTAAAATTTCTAACATAAACCTAAATCCATAGTTGTTTTATAAATTATAAATTCTAATATAAACCGTAAACCGTAGTTGTTATATAATAACCTATAAGTAATATGCTAGTATTATGAATGTTGAATTTAATTATATATATAGGTTTACTATCGGAAAAAAGTTTATATTCATATAATTTTTTCATATATTATAATGATGCAAATAATAAAACGGTTCCGTGTATATTGAAATTCCACATTATTTTCATATATTCTTAAGATCAAACTAAATCTGGCAAATAAATTAATGTTTATTTTTTAAAAAAATTTTATATATTATATTTTTGAAAAAAATATCCGCTATTTTCTACAAATAAATAACTCCGTCGGAAATTGCGCAAGAAGCTCAAGAAGCTCAGAATTATTTTATGTCCTTATTTCAATCGTCTTCCCCTGATGGTCTTGAAACGGTAATGGCATCTGTTAAGTCTGTAGTATCCGAAGATATGAATAAAGAGCTGACAAAAGCAATTTCTGAAAATGAAGTTTTTCACGCTCTTTCATCAATTGGAGCTTTAAAAGCGCCTGGACCGGATGGTTTCAATGCTTCTTTTTTCCAAGAACATTGGGATATTGTGAAAGCGGATATCTTTCGGGAAACGGAGAGATTTTTCAGGACAGGGATTATTCATAAAGATTTTAATCACACTAACATATGTTTAATCCCAAAAAAGGAATGTCCAACTACAATGAAAGATTTTCATCCAATCTCCCTTTGTAATGTGATTTACAAAGTGATATCTAAAATCCTGGTATTCCGATTGAAGAAATTTCTACATCTGGTTGTTTCAGAAAATCAAACAGCTTTCATTCCGGGCAGATTGATTACAGATAATGTACTGATGGCACATGAAGCTCTTCATTATTTAAAGACGAATCGGGCTTGCTCATCTGCTTTTATGGCAGTTAAAACAGATATCAATAAGGCTTATGACAGATTGGAATGGGGATTTCTGGAGGCAGTATTGATTAAGAAGGGTTTCGACCAAGTATGGGTTAATTGGATTATGCAGTGTGTCTCCACTGTTTCTTTTTCAGTTCTCATTAATGGCAGCCCGTATGGATCTTTTAAACCAAAACGTGGTCTAAGACAAGGAGATCCACTTTCCCCTTATCTGTTTATCTTATGTTCGGATGTTCTAAGCTCAATGATATACGAGGCGGAGAGAACTGGTAAATTACAACCGCTACGTTTTCATAGGAAAGGACCATCCCTTTCACATCTATTTTTCGCAGACGACTCACTATTTTTCCTCAAAGCGGATAGGAATAACGTTACCTCTCTGCAAAGTATTCTTCATGATTTTGGTGGAGCCTCGGGTCAAATCATTAATTATGAAAAATCATCGATTATTTTCGGTACGAAAGTTTTCGAACATACCAGAACAATGATTCAGGTTCATTTGGGAATACACAAAGTAGGTGGTGGTGGCAAATATTTGGGTCTACCGGAACAGTTTCACAACAGTAGGAGACAGTCTTTTGATTATATTACTCAGAAAGTTAACTCTTCAATATCGGGATGGCATTCAAAATTTCTTTCACCTGCTGGGAAGGAAATCTTAATTAAAGCAGTCGCTTTTGCTATGCCGGTCTACTCAATGAATGTCTTTAAACTACCAAAGGAAATCTGTAAAGCGATTGATCGTTCACTGTCTCGTTTTTGGTGGGGCTCTACAGAGAATCAAAGGAAAATGTCAATGGTTTCTTGGAAAAAATTATCTCAACCGAAATTGTTAGGAGGTTTGGGATTTAGAGATTTACAAAAATTCAGTCAGGCTTTGTTGGGAAATCTCTGTTGGAAGCTATTTCGTCGACCACACAGCCTTGTTTTTCGAATTCTAAAGAGCTGTTATTTTCAGAAAGGTGATTTATTATCTGCTAAGATTGGATCCCGTCCATCTTTGGGATGGCAATCGATATTATACGGACGTGAGTTAATGCAGCAAGGTATACAAAGAACAGTTGGGAATGGATCAACTATTTTACTTGGGGATAATAATTGGTTACCTGTGTCACCCTCTCGTGCTCCAAAATTATTACCATATACAAATCCGCGATTGAATCTTAAAGTCCTCATTAATCCGACTACAAATCAATGGGATAGGGATGTTATCCGTGATCTAATTGATAAGGATGATCATGAGTGGATTTATAAGATTTTCCTACCTTTCTTGAGTACTTTGGATGACTGGTTCTGGAAATATACATCAAATGGAGTTTATTCAGTTAAATCAGGTTATCATTTAGCAGTTCAGTTGTCAAATGAAGCGAATCAGTCGACAAGAGTAAGTCAACCAATTCCGGGAAATCATTTGGATTTGTCAAAAGCTATATGGTCTCTCAATATTGCTCCAAAGATTAAACACTTCATATGGAAATTGTTATCAAAGGCACTTCCTTTAAAAACACATCTTTTCCGAAGGAAGGTAATATTGGAAAATACATGCATTCGATGTGGAGATTCGGAAGAATCAGAGATGCATACCTTTTTTCTGTGCCCACATGCTCAAATGTTATGGAGGAGACTGGGGATTCTAACGACAACGATTTGTGACATAAACTCAGAGATTTATGATAACTTAAGATATCTCTTATCTAGTTATCATAAATGTGATAATCTTTCTTCACAAAAATATCTACCATTTTATCTTTTATGGAGGATGTGGAAGTCGCGGAATGAGCTCTTTTTTAATAAAAAGGATTGGACGAAGGATTTCATACTTCAAAAAACAAATGATGACGATATGGAATGGTTGACGGTTATTAAGAAGGACAATTCAGGGGGTTTCATTTCCACAAGATCTGTTATGTCTAAATGGAAACCTCCGGGACGGGATTGGTTGAAATGTAATTATGATGCAGCTCATCGTACTGGTACTGCATATTCTGGTTTAGGATGGATTATACGTGACAGTAATGGAGTTTTTGTTCATGCGGGGATGGGAAAATTTGAAGGAAGACACACAGTTGTGGAAGCAGAATTGACATCTCTAATGTGGGCAATTCAGGCAACTTGGTCTTTGGGCTATCGCAAAATTGTATTTGAGGGTGATAATCTTACGATCAATAATCTTATCAATAGTAGAAGCGTACATCTGCGTCTCCAAAATTATCTACAGACAATATATGCCTGGGTACCTCGGTTTGCTGAAGTACAATTTCAATACCAATCAAGATCCTGCAATAGTGCAGCAGATTTAATGGCATCACAAGCGTTAGAAGGAATGTATCATTGGAATTTGTTTGTTGTTTGTCCTAATTTCTTACAATCGATTGTACACAATGATTCTTCTAATTAATAGTTATTTGTTGGCAAAAAAAAAATAATAATAACTCCGTCGGAAATATATTGGTAATTACCGATGGCTTCCCCACAGTTTGAACTCGCCACATGGATTGACTATTTGGCAAACGTGCATGAATTTTGAACTCCGTCAGAAGTCCGTCGACTGTATCCGACGGCTTTCCCACGATGTTAAATTATATGCTGAATCCAAAATTTATTAAGTGGGTTTTCGCGAAAATATTTAATACTATATGGACGGATTTCCGATGGATCTATCCATCAGAAATATCGAATATAAACTAACTCCTTTCTCTTTCAGGTTTCATTGCCGGCCTCTCTCTCTCTACTCTCTTTACGTCACTTGAACACCTCCTCTCAGCCTCTTCCTTTTGCACTCTCTGTACGTCGCCAGAACGCTCGCCGGATGTTCTATAAGTAAATTTTGCTGGAAATTCAGTTCCTCCATGTAAGTTTCACCAAAATTCTCTATAAAATTCTTTGTAGGTTTGAACTAGAATATGAAAAATGCACATTGCGAAAATCTGGAAACTATGTATTGCTTCAATTTGTGTAACCTTAATTCATATTTCTCACAAGGTGTTTCTCGCTATTAGTGCTATCTTTGATTATATTTCTCTGAATTTTTGTTATGTTCAAGTATTTCTAATGATAGCTTATGTGTTCATCTCACTATCTTTGATTGAATTGAGCTTTTCAAAATATCTTCAGCATCATAGTCTTTGGCAATTAACAATCATCTTCCCTTTTACCGCTCCTCGGAAAATTACCTATACGAAAGAAAACAGAGGAATACCATTCTAGATGTTATGCATATTGAGAAAGTAAATTTCGACAACATAATGAATACCATTCTTAATGTGCAGGGAAAAAAAAATAATGCGACTAATTATGGTATTCAACTAAACTTATTTTCACCCGTACTTTTTGGGTCTTCTTTTAACTATATAAACTGTATTTTTCGACAACATAATGCGACTAAGTTAAAACAATCATGTTGCGCCATAATCTAGATGTTATGCATAGTGAGAAAATAAATTTTGACAACATAATGAATACCATTCTTAATGTGCAAGGAAAAACAAAAAATAATACGACTAATTATAGTATTCGAGTAAACTTATTTTCACCCGTAATTTTTGGGTCTTCTTTTAACTATATAAACTGTATTTTTCTTTCATAAATTATACAAACTTCATAAATTTTTCTTTCATAAATTCTATTAATGTCTACACGTTATATAGCTACTAAATCTTGTTCTAATTAGAAAATCTAGTTTTAACTTGGGTTTATTTTGAAATTTAAACTAGATATTCAAAGTAAAACAAGGTTTAATAACAATTGAAGGTGTAAACATTAACGGAAATTCTGTAATTGAAATAATTTATGAAGTTTATATAGTTTACAGAAGAAAAACATAGTTTATGTAACTTATGAAATACCCAAAAAATAAGTGTGGAAATAGGTTTATTCGCATAAATTTGTGTAGTTGACGGAAGTAAACCAAAAATAATTTGAAACCTTGATTGGATTTGCCAGATATTTGTCCAGGAAAGAACTACATGTAATGTCAAATGCAAAATCACTGTCTCCCGCATTCCGGTTGGATGCACAAGCAAAAGAAGAGTTCTTTGAGTGGATTAAGCATAGTGTCAAATTTTCAGACGAATACGCATCTAATCTACATAATTGTGTCGGTACTATAAAAGACAAATTTTCAGGGATGAAAAGTAATGACTGTCATGTTGTCATGCAAAGACTATTTCCATTTCCCTTTAGCAATCTTCTGTCTAAAAACGTCCACAGAGCAACTGCTGGTACGTTTACATTATTTTATATATAATCATAATTTTAGATATTATATGATATTAACTTTTTTATTATGCAGGGATAGGTGCTTTTTTCCGAGATTTATATACAAGACCAATTACTAGAGACGATATTTGAAATTTGGAGGAAAGAAATTTCGGTTCTCATTTGTAACCTCGAGAAAATATTTCCACCAGCGTTTTTTGATGTCATGGAACATCTTCCTATTTACATCCCTAAAGAAGTAGCTCTTGCAGGACTTATTCAGTACCGGTGGATGTATCCTTTTGAGAGATATATGTTCCACCTAAACAAAAAAGTTAAAAATCTTGCACGGGTTTAAGGTTCAATTGTCACACAAAGTATTAATGAAGACACATCTAACTTTTCCAGCTACTATTTTCCATCACAAGTCCAAACCAAAAATAGACGACCTGCACGACATGACGATGGAGGAGAAAAACAAAGCTATCCAAGTTATGTGCCACAAGTATTTGCACAAATTGGATGTTTAAGTGGAAAAGAGAAGACGTGACGCCTATCACAGGAAGAACATAGTCTCTTGCATCTGTATATTTTGACAAATTGCAATGACGTTTTGGAAAATGAAAGGTACATTCAATTAATTTTTTTTGTAATTGTTATTATAATTTATTTTAATTATTTTGTTTATAATTAACAGGATATACGTGGATCAAATACGTATTCTTTATTCAAATTACACAGACAATGAGTTGGTCGAACTTACAAAGAGCGAATTTTGCAAGATGGTTGCACTTTTATGTCAGTGTTAGCACAATTATGTAATTTTCAATAATAGTTTCATATTTATATATATAAATATATAGTTGAGTGTATTCAGTTATTGTGCAGGTTACTACGGGTCCTTGTAGAGGATAACGTTTCCCACGTGGTTATTTGAGTTGGTGAGTGGTTCTACAGTTACTGCAAAATCTTATCCAATGTACTGCACTCGTGGATATGCTTTTAAGAGTCATCACGAAGGAAACTCACAATCCAATTTGTAATTATGGTATATCATCTAAATCTGGTGAAATTGTATACAACGGTGTTATTCGTGAAATATTAGAAGTTCACTATCCAACAATGATTGATTTGAGGTGTATTATGTTCTACTGTGACTGGTATAACCCTGTCATGGGTCAACGTCAAGACGAATTTGGTGTTACATCAATCCACTATCGTAAGCGACATCAGAAATATGATCCTTTTATACTTGCATCACAAGCTGACCAGGTTTGTTACAATCGATATCCTTGTTTGGGAAACAATCAAGATCATTGGATTATAGTGACCTCAATACACCCTAGAGAAATGCTATGTGGTGTTTCCGAACAAGACCGTATGCACCAAAGTGCAATTGGTAACTTAGGTTCCATAAAGATTTTTCTTGAAGCTAACCTTGCTGTTGATGACACCACGGACAGAGATTGCAACATATTTCAAGATTCAGAAGCAGAGATTGGCGAGTTTGACAATAAAAATTCAGCTACTTCAGAATGTTCATCAGATTTAAATTAAATAGTTTTTAGTTTTTACCATAATTTAATTTGCAGTGTTAAACAATATTTTGAAAATTTTGAAACAAACCCGACGCTCTTGCGATGGAATTGGAAAAACAGTTGCCATTCTATCGGAAAATCCAGTTGGAATACCGTTGACATAGGCTATTGATATTATACGCTAAGTTCTCTGAAAAATATCAGAAAAAAGACTGACGGATTCCCAATGGTGTTTAACGCTGGCCAACAAGGTTCCAACGGAATTGTAAATACCATCGCAAAATCTAGTCGGATTACTGACGACATAGGGTATTGATATTATACCCTAAGTTCTCTGGAAGTATCGGAAAAAGGACTGACGGATTCCCAACGGTGTTTACGGCTGGCCGATGGGGTTCCGACGGAATTGAAAAAACCATCGCAATTCCGTCGGAAACTCTAGTCGTATTGATATTATGCCCTAAGTTATGTGGTAAATATTATAAAAATGACTGACGGATTCCCAGTGGTGTGTAATGCTGTCCGACGGAGTTCCGACGGAGTTGGAAAAAGCTTCGCCATTCCGTCAGAAATTCCAGTCGGATTCCCAATGACGTAGGATATTAAGAATTTAGTAGACTTAAAATTTTTAAAAAATATATGGGTTAAAAAATCTAAATGGTACAAATTCCAAGGATTATATAATAGCTATTTTTTCAAAATAAACAGTTTTATAAATTGCAATTTCTAATATAAACCAAAAACCATAGTTGTTTTATAAATTAAAAATTCTAACATAAATCGGATGTTCTATAAGTAAATTTCGCCGGAAATTCAGTTCCTCCATGTAAGTTTAACCAAAATTCTCTGTAAAATTCTTTGTAGTTTTGAACTAGAATATGTAAAATGCACAATGCGACAATCTGGAAACTATGTATTGCTTCAATTTGTGTAGGCTTAATTCATATTTCTTACAAGGTATTTCTCGCTATTAGTGCTATCTTTGATTATATTTCTCTGAATTTTTGTTATGTTCAACTATTTCTAATGATAGCTTATGTGTTCATCTCACTATCTTTGATTGAATTGAGCTTTTCAAAATGTCTTCAGCATCATAGTCTTTGGCAATTAACAGTCATCTTCCCTTTCATCCCTCCTCGGAAAATTACCTATACGAAAGAAAACAGAGGAATTCTTGACTTTGTTCTGAAAATAAAAAAATTGAATGTCTCTGCAAATAAATTATGGATTGATGAAATTGGATTTTGTTCCATTCGTTTCCATTCTTCTTTCTGTCATATGCTTATTCTATTTGTTTTATTTTTATCCACTTTCACTACAGTGACTATTAATACTTGCAAGGAAAAAATATTACAGAGAGGATAGAAAATTGATTAGGGAAAAAGCTATGTAGTTACCCGCATAGCATTGACGATATAATTAAATATAGGTTATGTTTGTATGTTTTTTAATAATGTTTTAACCTCATATCAAGAGTATTAAAGACGTGGTGATTCGCCTAGTTTGAGATTTATGCCAACTCAAATACTAGAATCTGGAAATTATTCTTATCGGCCAATGACAATTGAAGAATTAGTTTAAGAGCCTGGACGTAAACTTTTTACTTTTCACGATCCAAGACGTCAAGGCAATTCGACATGGTATATTAATTTTTTTAAAATATATTTAAAATAGTTATTTTAACATTATTCTAATAAAAATTCGTAGGTTTGATATTACAAACAACGGAATAAGCAAATCAATATTAAATATGCTTCATTCTCTTTTGAACAAACCATATACAAAATTTAGAGATATTCCATATAAGAAACGTCAGATATGGTTCAGGAAATTTGCGGTACGTCAATTTATTTTTAAGAATGTAATTGTTTTAAATATTTTTAAGTAATATATAAGTAAATTTCGCAGTAAAAATTTACATGGTATCCCATGAACACAAAGCTGGTGGCAGAAGCTTTTCAAAAGGAGGTTGCGGTACAATTTTCCCGCCATATGAACGAGTGGAAACAAAAGTGAAAAAAGGAAAAGACAAACCAAGAGAGTTGAATTAATCGGTTTGGAATGAATTTATTCGTTATTGGGAATCTTCCAGCGCTGAGGCCATCTCGAGGACTAATTTGAGAAAGCGGAATAGCGACCGAGGAGGCAAAGGCATTTAGATTCACAATGCTAGATCAACTAGTTTTCTGAGATGAGCCGATCAATTGGTAAATTTATTCATTAATTTTATTTATTATTATTTGAATTTTTTAATATTAATTTAGTATTTTTTTACTTTTAAACACAAGAATTTGGAGCGCCTTCAGATCACTTGCAACTTCTCGAGACTATCCACACCAACAAAAACAACAAGTGGCATCGAAGATGGTCTCGTAAGTGAGATCATCAAAAAAGTGAAAAGGAAAAAAGTGATATTTTGTCTCAGCAGTCTCAAGTTGGTTCTTCATTTTCGGTCACCGAATTGCCTCGTTTTGAGACCAACTGTGTGGTTCTCATTTATTTTTATATTTAATATTATAATATTTATCTAATAATATTTTAAAATTTTTTACAAGAAGTACTATTTTCGAATGATCGTCATCGAGGACTTTGTAGAGTTGGAGATACTAGTGGTGCAACATAAGCGGGTGGAAATGAGGAGAACGTCCAACTTAAAGAAAAAATAGTGGCTATGGAAATAGAGATGCCAAACTGAAATATTTTGCAGATTTTATGAAAACTAAATTCTCGGATTATCCAAATAAATTTTTTCCTCATTCTGCTCCTCCTCCGATGTAATTTGTAGATTTTAGATTCTAAAACAATTAAAATTTAAATATTATTATGTTTTTAAAATTTGAAATATTATTTTTATTTAACTCCTTTTAATATTTTAACTAAATATTTAAAAAATATTTATTAAATTCAAAAATTTAGAAATTTATTTAACATTTAAAAAATAATTATTAATTTTTTTATGTCAAAGTTCGGTTATTTCCAACAGAATGAGTCGTTAGACAACCAAGAAAGGTCCGATGGATTGCGTTAGGCTAATCCGTCAGAATTGCCAATGGAAAGAATTCCATCAGGAAGTGTATTTTATCGGGATTGCATCGGTAAATTCTCGACGGAAAGAAATCATTGGGAAATACCGACAGCAATATCCCCATCAGGTTTGCGTCGCTTGTTTCCGACGCCAGGTATCATCGGTATTAAATATGTCATTCCCGACAGCTGTTTTCATTGGAAGTCATCAGCCGAGGACTAATGCTCAGAATCCATCACAAAGACGTTGGTAAGTTCCGATTGATACTACCCATCGAATATCCGTCGGTTATTGCCAACGGGTGTTCTTCATCGCAAACCCTTCGGTAATTCCTGACAATTTCCCGGTGGTATTTGATTTCTAAAGAAATAGTCCCAACAGACATCATATGTTGGAAATCCGTTGGAAAAAGCATTTCCCGACGGATATCCAACAAATAACGTCATCAGAAAATAAATGTTTTCTTATAGTGATTTATAAGCCTTTACTCAACGAGCACAAATGATCAGTTTAGAAAGATCATTTTAACTGTCCGATCAACTTGACATGTCCACACTAAATCGTATGTAACTTCTGATTTACAGTTCAAAATGACATGAATCCAACACCCACGTTAACGTAGCTCAATTTCCTGTATTGTGACAAAATTTAAGATCAAAATAGCTATGACAAAGCCTTCAAGTAATCCAATCTATCCCAAAATGAGAGATGCCATGCAATATTCTTCATTTATAATCCTTTACTCACGGAGCACTAAGGATCAGTTTAAATGGTCATTCTAAGTAGCTGATCAAGTTGACATGTCTGCACTAAATCGTATTTAACTTTTGATTTAGAGCTCAAAATGATAAGAATCCAACGCCCATGTTAATCTAGCTCAGGTTTCCATATTGTGACACCATTTAAGACTGAAAGAGCTATGACAAAAACTCCAAGTAATTCAATGTATCTCAAACTGCGTGATACCATGCATTATGCTTCATTTATAAGCAATTAATCAACAAGCACCAATGATCAGTTTCGAATGATTATTTTAAGTGGTAGATCAACTTGACATCAATCGTCGGTAACTTTTGATTTAGAGTTCAAAATGACATGAATCCAATACCCCCGTTAAGCTACCTCAATTTTCTATATTGTTGACAAAATTTAAGATCGAAATAGCTACAACAAAGCCTCCATGTAATCCAATCTATCCCAAAATGTGTGATGCTATGCATTATGATTCATTTATACGCCTTTAATCAATGAGCACCAATGATCAGTTTAAAATGATCATTTTAACTAGTTAATCTACTTGACATTTGCACATTAAATCGTCTTTAAATTTTGATTTAGATCTAAGAATGACATGAATCCAGCACCAACGTTAAGCTTGCTCGATTTTCCATTTGTGGAACATTTGATACTAAAAGAGCTACGAAATAGCCTCCGAGTAATCCAATGTATCCCAAAGTGCGTGATGCCATGCATTATGCTTCATTTATAAGCCATTACTTAAGGAGCACCAATGATCAATTCAAAATGATCAATTTAAAGTGATCATTTTAACTGCCCGATCAACTTGACATTTCTGCATTAAATCGTCCGTATCTTTTGATTTAGAGTTTAGAATGACACGAATCCAACGCCCATGTTAATCTAGCTCAATTTTCTATATTATGACAACATTTGATACTGAAAGAGTTACAAAAAAAACATCCAAGTAATCCAATGTATCCTAAACTGCGTGATGCCATGCATTATGCTTCATTTATAAGCCTTTACTCAAGGAGCACCAATGATCAGTTTTGAATGATCATTTTAACTGGCCGATCGATCAACTTGACATGTCCACACTAAATCATTCGTAAATTTTGATTTAAAGTTCAAAAGGACACAAATCAACGCCCACGTTAACGTAGCTCAATTTTCTATATTGTGACGCAATTTTAAACCGAAATAGCTACAAAAAAGCCTCAAAGTAATCCAACCTATCCCAAATTGCGTGATGCCATGCAATTCATATATAAGCCTTTACTTAAGGAGCACCAATGATCAATTTAAATGGTCATTTTAAGTAGCTGATCAACTCGACATGTCTGCACTAAATCGTCTTTAACTTTTGATTTAGAGCTCAAAATGATATGAATCCAACGCCCATGTTAAGCTAGCTCAGTTTTCCATATTGTGACAACATTTAATACTAAAAACGTACGACAAAGCCTCCAAGTAATCCAATGTATCCCAAACTGCATGATGCCATGCATTATGCTTCATTTATGAGCCCCAACTCAAGGAGCACCAATGATCATTTAAATTAGCTAATCAACTTGACTTGTCCACACTAAATCGTCTTTATTTTTTAGTTAGAGCTCAAATGACATGACTCCAACATCCAAGTTAAGCTACCTCAATTTTCCATATTGTGACAATATTTAAAACTAAAAGAGTTACGATAAAGCATTCAACTAATCCAATGTATCCCAAAACTTAATGATGTCATGCATTATGCTTCACTTACAAGCTTTTACTCAAGGAACATGAGTGATAAGTTTAGTATGATCATTTTAACTGGCTAATCAACTTGACATGTATGCACTAAATCGTCTGTGACTTTTGATTTAGAGTTCAAAATTACAAGAATCCTACGTCCACGTTAAGCTAACTCAATTTTGCTATATCATGACAAAATTTAAGACAAAAACTATTACGACAAAGTCTCAAAATAATCCACTATATCCCAAACTGCATGATGCCATGCCTGCTGCTTCATTTATAATACATTACTCAGTGAGACCCAATGATCAATTTAGAATGATCATTTTAAATAGCTGATCGACTTGACATGTCCGCACTAAATCGTTCGTAACTTTTGATTTTGATTTCAGAATGAAATGAATCCAATGCCCACATTACGCTAGATCAATTTTCTTTATATTATGATATCATTTGAGACTTACAGAGCTACGAAAAAGCCTCCAAGTAGTCTAATGTATCCCAAAGTGGGTGATGCCATGCATTATTCTTCATTTATAGCATTTACCAAAAGAGTACCAATGATCAGTTTAAAATAATTATTTTAACTGGTCGATCAACTTGCCAAGTCATCACTAAATCGTACGTAACTTTTAATATAGAGTTCAAAATGATACGAATCAACCGCCCACGTTAAGCTAGCTTAATTTTCTATATTGTGACAAAATTTAAGAGCAAAATAGCTAGGACAAAGCCTCCAAGTAATCCAATCTATCACAAATTGCGTGATGTCATACATTATGTTTCATTTATAAGATTTTTCTCAAGGAGCACCAATGATCAGTTTAGATTGATCATTTTAACTGGCCGATAAACTTGATGTGTATGCACTCTATCATCCGTAACTTTTGAATTAGAGCTCAAAATGACATGAGTGCAACGCCCACGCTAAGATAGCTCAAGTTTCCATATTGTGACAAAAATTAAGACTACAATAGCTACAACAAAGCCTCAAAGTAATCCAATCTATCCCAAATTGCATGATGCTATGCATGCTGCTTCATATATAATCCTTTACTCAAAGAGACCCAATGATGAATTTAAGCTGATCATTTTAACTTTCTGATGAACTTGACATGTCTGCACTAAATCGTCTTTAACCATTGAATTAGAACCCAAAGTAACATGAGTCCAATGCCACGTTAAGGTAGCTCAATTTTCCATATTTTGAAAATAATTGAGACTGAAAGAGCTACAAAAAGCCTACAATTGAGATAGCTTAACGTCGGCGTTGGATTCGTATCATTTTGACCTCTAAATAAACAGTTACGGACGATTTAATGTAGACATGTCAAGTTGATCAACTAGTTAAAATTATCATTCAAAACTGATCATTGTTGCTCAGATTATTTCAACAACCATGCTAATCTAGCTCATTTCAATATTGTGACAACATTTGAGACTAAAAGAGATTCGACAAAACTTCCTAGTAAACCAATGTATCCAAAACTGTGTGATGCCATCCATTATTCTTAATTTATAAGCCTTTACTTAAGGAGCAACAATGTTCATTTTAGAATGTTCATTTTAACTGATTGATCAACTTGACATGTCCACACTAAATCATCCGTAACTTTTGATTTAGAGTTCAGAATGACACGAATCAAACGCCCAGGTTAAGCTACCTCAATTTTCAATATTGTGACAATATTTCATACTGAAAGAGCTACGACAAAGCCTCCAAGTAATCCTGTGTATTCCAAACTGCGTGATGCCATGCATTATGTTTCATTTATAAGCCTTTAGTCAAGGAGTACCAATGATCATTTTAGAATGATTATTTTAACTAGACGATAACCTTGACATGTCCGCATTAAATCGTTTGTATATTTTCATTTAGAGTTTAGAATGACTCAAATCCAATGCTCCCTTTAAGCTAGCACAATTTTCTATATTGTGACAATATATGAGACTGAAAGAGCTATGAAAAAGCCTCCAAGTAATCAAATATATCCCAAACTGCGTGAAGTCATGCATTATTCTTCATTTATTAGCCTGTATTCAAGGAGCACCAATGATCAGTTTAGAATGATCATTTTAACTAGCTAATCAACTTGAGATGTATGCACTAAATCGTATTCAACTTTTGATTTAGAGCTTCAAATGTAATGAGTTCAACGTCAATGTTAAGCTAGCTAAATTTTCAATATTATGATAATTTTAAGACTTAAAGATCTAGTACAAAGCCTCCAAGTATCCGATATATCCCAAACTGCATGATGCCATACATTATTCTTCATTTATAAGCCTTTAGTCAAGGAGCACCAATGATCACTTTCAGATGATCATTTTATCTGGACAATCACTTGACATGTCCGCAGTAAATCGTCCATAACT
This sequence comes from Pugionium cornutum, assembly GCA_018901935.1. Classification (NCBI taxonomy): domain Eukaryota; kingdom Viridiplantae; phylum Streptophyta; class Magnoliopsida; order Brassicales; family Brassicaceae; genus Pugionium; species Pugionium cornutum. Next base: position 22,279,761 of record CM032162.1, on the reverse strand, counting down.
TTTGATCTAGAGTGCAGAATGAAACCAATCAAAAGGTCACGTTAAGCTAGCTAAATTTTCTATATTGTGACAACATTTGAGACTGAAAGAGCTATGACAAAGCCTCTAAGTAATGCAATATATCCCAAACTGCCTGATGCAATGCATTATGATTTAGTTATAAGCCTTTACTCAAGGAGCACCAATAATCAGTTTAGAATGATCATTTTAACTGGTCGATCACTCGACATGTCTGCACTAAATTATCCGTAAGTTTTGATTTAGAGTTTAGAATGACACGAATCCAATGCCCATGTTAAGCTAGATAATTTTCTATATTGTGACAACATTTGAGGCTGAAAGAGCTACGGCAAAACCTCCAAGTAATTCGATGTATCACAAACTGTGTGATGCCATGCATTATGTTTCATTTATAAACCTTTACTCAAGGAGCCCTAATGATCAGTTTATAATGATCATTTTAACTGGCCGATTACTTGACATATCCGGTCTAAATCGTTCGTAACTTTTGAGTTAGTGTTTAGAATGACATTGAATCCAACGCCCACGTTAAGCTAACTCAATGTTCTATTTTGTGACAATATTTGAGACTGAAAAAGCTACGACAAAGCCTCCAAATAATCCACTGTATCCCAAACTGCAGGATGCCATGCATTATGCTTCATTTATACGCCTTTACTTAAGGATCACGAATAATCTGTTTAGAACGATCATTTTAACTGTCCAATCACTTGGACTTGTCCGCGCTAAATCATATGTAAGTTTCTATAAAGAGTTCAGGATGACACGAATCCAACGCCGACGTTAAGCTAGCTCAATTTTCTATATTGTGACAACATTTGCGGCTGAAAGAGAGCCTACTAGTAATCCAATGTATCCCAAATTGTGTGATGCCATGCATTATGCTTCATTTATAACGCTTTACACAAGGAGCACCAATGATCAGTTTAACTAGCTGATCAACTTGACATGTCCACATTAAATTGTCTTTAACATTTGATTTATAGTTCAAACTTACATGAATCCAATACTCACATTAATCTATCTCAATTTTCTACAATGTGACAAGATTTGAGTCTGTAATAGCTACGACAAAGCCTCCCAAACTGTATAATACCATACATTATGCTTCATTTGTAAACCTTTTCCCAATGAGCACGAATGATCAGTTTAGAATGGTCAATTTAGGTAGCTGATAAACTTGACATGCCTGCACTAAATTTTCCGTAACTTTTGATCTAGAGTTCAGAATGAAACGAATCTAAAGCCCACGTTAATCTAGCTGAATATTCTACATTGCGACAAAAATTTAAGACCAAAACAGCTAAGATAATGCCTCCAAGTAATCCAATCTATCCCAAACTGCGTGATGCCATATATTATGCTTCATTTGTAAACTTTTGCTCAATGAGCACCAATGATCAGTTTACAATGATCATTTTAACTAACTGATCAACTTGATATCTCCACAGTAAATCAAATTTAACATTTGATTTAGAGCTCAAAATTATATGAATCCAATGCCCACATTAATCTAGCTCAATTTTCAATATTGTAACAACATTTGAGACTTATAGGGCTACGACAAAGCCTCCTAGTAATCCAATGTATCCCAAACGGTATGATGCCATTCATTATGCTTCATTTATAGGCCATACTCAAGGATGACACGAATCCAATGACCATCTTAAGCTACCTCAAATTTCTATAATGTGATAAAATTTTAGACTGAAATAGTTACGACAAAGCTTCGAAGTAATCCAATCTATCCCAAACTATGTGATGTCATGCATTATGCTTCATTTGTAAACCTTTGCTCAATGAGCACCAATGATCAGTTTAGATTGATAAATTTAACTAGTCGTTAAACTTGACATGTCGGCACTAAATCGTCCGTAACTTTTGATTTAGACTTCAGAATGACACGAATCCAACGCCCACGTTAAGCTAGCTCAATATTCTATATTGTGACAAAATTTAAGACCGAAATAGCTACGAAAAAAACTCCAAGTAATAAAATCTATCCAAAATTTTGTGAGACCTTGCATTATGGTTCATTTATACATCTTTACTAAATGAGCAACAATGATCAGTTTAGAATACTCATTTAAACTAGCTCATCAACTCGATATGTCCACAGTAAGTTGTCTTTATCATTTGATATAGGGCTCAAACCAACATGAATCCAACGCCCACATTAATCTAGCTCAATTTTCTATATTCTGACAACATTTCAGAATGAAAGAGCTATGATAAAGCTTCCAAGTAATCCAATCTTTCTCAAACTGTGTGATGCCATGCATTATGCTTCATTTGTAAACCTTTTCTCAATGAGCACCAATGATCAGTTTAGAATGATCAATCTAAATACCCAATAAACTCGAGATGTCCACACTAAAACGTCCGTAATTTTTGATTTAGAGTTCAGAATTACCGGAATCCAATTCCCACGTTAAGCTAGCTTAATATTCTATATTGTGACAAAATTTCAGACATAAATAGCTACGACAAGGCCTCGAAGTAGTCTAATCTATCCCAATCTGCGTGATGCCATGCATTATGCTTCATTTGTAAACCTTTGCTAAACGAGCACTAATGATCAGTTTATAATTATCATTTTAACTAGCTTTTCAACTATACATGTCCGCACTATATTGTCGAGAAATGCTTTTCCCGATGGATTTCCAATAAAAGAGTTCCATTGGGACTATTTCGTCGGAAACCATATTCCATCGGGAATTCCTGATGGGTTTGCGATGAAGAATATCCGTTGGCAATAGGCGACGGATATTCGATAGGCAGTATCCATCGGACATTACCGACGTATTTGCAATGGAAGTCGTCTGTCGGTTCACCGTCGATGAATTCTGATGAAATTTTCCGTCGGGAATGACATACCTTATATCGATTATATATATATCATCGAAAACTATGGATGCATACCCGATGGCGTATAGTTGTCGGTATTTTCCAACGGTTTTCAGCCGTCGGGAATTTTCCGACGCCATCTCGATGAATACGCTTCCCGACGGAACTTTGTCTGTCGGTAATTCCCGACAGATTAGCGATTACTCTATCCGTCGGACCTTTATCTGTTTTCCGATGACTCCTTCCATCGGAATTAACCAAACATTTGAAAAAATTTAATAATTGTTTTTTAATTTTTTTAAATAAATATTTTAAAATAAAATATCAAATTATTAAATTTAATAAATATTTTTTAAATATTTAATAGAAATATTAAAATAATTCAATGAAAATAATATTTCAAACTAAAAATATAATAATATTTAAATCTTAATTGTCTTAAAATCTAAAATCTATAAATTACATCAGAGGAGTAGCAGAACGAGGAAAAAATTCATCCGGATAATTTGGGAATTCGGTTTTTCATAAAATCTACAAAATATTTCAGCCTGCTTATCTCTATATTCATAGCCGCCCTTTTTTCTTTAAGCTGGGCGTTCTCCTCATTTCAAGCCGCAGATGTTGCACCACTGTTATCTACAACTCTACCGAGTCTTAGATGACGACCATTTGAAATGGTACTTCTTGTAAAATATTTAAAAATGTTATAATATTAAATATAAAAATAAATAAAAAGAGAAATCAAACTTACATTAAGAACCATACGGTTAATCTCAGAATGATACAATTCAACGACCGAAGCTGAAGAACCAACTTGAGACTACTAAGACAAAATATCACTTTTTTATTTTTCACTTTTTTCATGATCTCACTAACGAGACCATCTTGGATGCGACCAGATTTTTTTGTTGGTGTGGATGGCGTCAAGAAGTTGCAAGTGATCGGGAGGCGCTCCAAATTTTGTGCCTAAAATTTAAAAAATACCAAATTAATATTTTAAAAAATTCATATAATAATAAATAAAATAAATATAATAATAAAATTTACCAATTGATCGGCTCATCTCAGAAAACTTGTCGATCCAGCATTGTGAATGTAAATACCTTTGCCTCCTCGGTCGCTCTTCCGGTTTCCTGAATTAGTACTCGAGATGGCCTCAGCGCTGGAAGATTCCCAATAACGAATAAAGTCATTCCAAACCGACTCATTTAACCCTCTTGATTTGTCTTTTCCTTTTTTAACTTTTATTTCCACTCGTTAATGTGGTGGGAAAATTGTACGGTAGCCTCTTTTTGAAAAGTTTTTTCCACCAATTTTGTGTTCAAGGGATCCCATTTAAATTGTTGCTGCGAAATTTACTTATATGTTACTAAAAATATTTTAAATAATTACATATTTTAAAACAAAATAACATACTATAAATGTCATGAACCAAATCTGACGTTCTTCGTATGAAATATCTCTAAATATTGTATATAGTTTGTTCAAAAGAGAATGAAACATATTTAATACAAATTTGCTTATTCCATTCTTTGAAATACCAAATCTACAAATTTTTATTAGAATAACGTTAAAATAATTATTTTAAATATAATTATAAAAATTTAATATACAATGTCGAATTCTCTTGATGCCTCGGATCAAGAAAAGTAAGAAGTTACGACCAGATTGTTGAACCAATTATTCAATTGTCATTGGTCAAAAGTAATCATTTCCATATTCTGGAATTTGAGTTGGTATAAAACTTGGAGTATACGACTTACCGCGTCGGTACTCTTGATACGACCTTAAAAATATTATTATTACATGAATACGATAACTACACTTGATGTTAATAATAATATTTAACACACAATAAACTAATAAAAACTAATTTCATCCTTCAAGCAATTTATGCATAACATGAAAAGAATTACTTGAACTTCCTCTTATGCAGTAATTACAAGAAGTGTTTATTAACATTAAGAAAAAGATTACACTAGAGAGTTTTCCTGATAATTCATAATAAGTAGTTAATGAAATCTGTATGGTTAACTACATTAAAATTAGGAATTCTAATAAGAGTAGAAATAAGGATAGACTACTTTCTGTTTTACCTCCAGTTGAATTTGCATTTGGGCTCTACTTATTATTGACATATATTTTGAGGATTTAACTTACCAATTTTCAACTATTTCAGGATTCATCACTCTTTAATTAAATAATTGAATGACAAATTCGTGTGCATTTGAATGATTTCCTTTATCCGTAATTTCAAAAATATAAATTTGATAGAAGGTTCCATTATATCTTTCAATGTTAATTCACTAAAAGATTGTTCACTATACTATCTGAATATCTAGAATCATTCATAATAACAACTGATGCATTCAACACTATGATGGTTTTTAAAAACAAAATCGCAGTGAATTTGATACTTGAAATATGTAGTACCATTGTGTTCCATGGCTATGTTGAGAAGAGATGTACAGTTTTAAAGAGGATTTGACCAAACAAATCTCGGGCTAAAACAAATAGAAAGATGTACATGAAGGAAACTTCTTAGTGCCTACTATTTTGAGATGGAATGCTGCAATGTAAGTTTCACTAAACCTTCCAGAATAAAGATAAGGATGTTCTTACAAAGACGCAAAAGGCTGAATCGTGTCAACAAATTAAAACTAGTATGAACAAATTAAAACTAGTATGAATAAATTTTTGAAAACATCAAATTTGTGTGAAATTAGTATGAACAAATCTGAAAAAGTGAATTTGTGTGGGCTAAACTTACATTTTCGGCGATTACACTTACAAAGACCGAGAGGAGACTTGAGGGGACGTCAGCGGCGGGAGGGGAAGAGGAGCGAACGTGAGAGAAGACTGAAAGAGAAGTCATGGCGTCATAGGTTATATTCGATATTTCCAACAGCTAAAACCGTCGGAAATCCGTCGGCCAAATGATAAATGTTTTCGCGAAAACCCCGTGGTAAATTAACTTTCCCATGTATAATTTCATATTGTTGGCATTCCGTCACAAATTACCGAAGAATTTCCGACAGAAAATGAAAGTTCTACAAGGTCGCCAAATTGTTAGTCCACGTGGTAGAAGATATTTCTGGCGGCAATCTGTCGGATCTAGTAGTGTGATCGGTAATCCGTCGGACGTTTCCGATGGATTTCCGATGGTCCCATTATTTGTTAACAAAAATAGTGAATATTTTTATTTTAAAATTGTAATTTGTTAAATTTTCTAGTATTATTAAAATATCCAGATTAATTGCTAATACATATTTATTTTGTTTCTTAAGAATATACTAAAATAATGTGAAATAGCTTTTGTTCAGAATTTATTATTTATTCAGATTTTGAAATTTGTTTATGTTTTGCTTGTTTATAGCTAATAATGTTCATAGTATTGTTTATTTGGATCCTTACGCAAAGCTAGTTAAAGATTGCCGCCTTTTTGGCGATAATAACCAAAAGTTTGCTATATTCTATGAATTCCCTAAACTGGTTTTTGGTTTATATTGGAAATGTTTACATTCGGAATGTGTACCATTTATTTTTTACAACCCATATATTTTTAAAACTTTTAAATCTATTAAACTCTATATTTTGAAATTTCTTTTTGTCGCATATCCATCGGAAATTGCAGACAGAATTCCGACGGGTATTCCAAAGCCATCGCCGAACCGTCGGTTAAACTTCTCCGACACGATAGGGTATAGTATCAATACCATAATTCGTCGGGAATCCAACTTGATAGGAATTTGTTCCGAGAGAATTGCAACGGGTGTCGGATACGGTATAAGTCATCGGTCAGTTGTTAGGAATTCGACTGGATTTCTGACGGGAAGGCGATGGGTTTTGTAGTTGTGTCGCAACATCATTGGAAATCCATCGCACACAGGAATTTAATTTTTTTTTGAAAATATTATTTGACACTGAAAATTAAATTATCCTAAAACCTAAAACATTGCAATCACAAATTTAATCCGAATCTGATGAACACTCCAAAGCAGCTGAATTTTTGTCGTCAAATTCGCCAATCTCTTCTTCTTAGTCTTGAAATACGTTGTAATATCCGTCTGTGGTGTCATCATTAACAAGGTTAACTTCAAGAGAAGTCTCTATGGAATCTAAGTTACCAATTGTGCTTTGCTACATAGGGTCTTGCTTGGAAACACCACATACCATTCCTCTATGGTGTATTGATGTCACTTTAATCCAAGGATACTGTTTGTTTCTCACATGAGGATATCGAATGTAACAAACCTGGTCCGCTTGTGATGCAAGTAAAAAAGATCATATTTTTGATGTCGCTTACGATAGTGGACAGATTTAACACCGAATTCGTCTTGATGTTGACCAATCACAGGGTCATACCAGTCAAAGTAGAACACAATACACCTCAAATCAATCATTCCTGGATAGTGAAGTTCTAATATTTCACGAAGAACACCGTTGTATACAATTTCACTAGATTGAGACGATATACCATAATTAAAAGTTGTGTGTGAGCTTCGTTCGCAATGACTCTTAAAAGCATATCCACGAGTGCAGTACATTGGATAAGATTTTGCAATAAATGTAGGACCACTACCAACTCAACTAACCATGTGGGAAACGTTATCCCCCTAGAAGGACCCGTAGTAACCTACAAAATAATTGAATGCACTCAACTAAATATTTATATATATAAGAAATTATTATTGAAAATTACATAATTAATTAACAGTGACGTAAAAGTGCAACCAACTTACAAATTCGCTCTTTTTAAGTTCGACCAACTCATTCTATGTGTAATTTGAATTATGAATACATATTTGATCTATGTATATCCTGTTAAATATAAACAAAATAATTAAAAATAAAGTATAACAAAAATTAATAAAATTAAATGAATGTACATTTCATATTCCAAAACGTCATCACAATTTGTCAAAATATACAGATGCAAGTGTATGTGTTCCTCCTCTGATAGGCGTCGCCGTCTTTTCCACTTAAACGTTCAATTTTTGCAAATACTTCTGGCACATACACTGGATAGCATGGTTTTTCTCCTCCACCATCATGTCGTTCAGGTCATCTATATTTTGTTTGGACTTGCGATGGAAAATAGTAGTTGGCGAAGTTAGATGTTTCCTCATTAATACTTTGTTCCACGATTGAATCTTCAACCCTAGCAAGATTTTTAACTTTTTTCTTTAGGTGGAACATATATCTCTTAAAACGATAAATCCATCGGTACTGAATAGGTCCTCCAAGTGCTGCTTCTCTAGGGAGGTTAATAGGAACATGTTCCATAACATCAAAAAATGCTGGTGGAAATATTTTCTCGAGGTTACAAATGAGAATTGGTATTTTTTCCTCCAAATTTTGTATATCGTATCCAGTAAATGATCTTGTACATAAATCTCAGAAAAACACCAATCTCTGGATAATAAAAAAGTTAATCCGGCCGGAAAATTATGATTATATATAAAATAATGTAAACGTATCTGCAATTGCTCCGTGGACGTTTTTAGACAGAAGATCGCTAAAGAAAAATATCTGACAAATCCAATTTATCTTTCAGACTATCTTTCGTTTTTCCTTGCACATTTAGAACAATATTCATTATGTTGTCGAAAAAATTCTTTTCAATGTGCATAACATCTAGATTATGGCGCAACAGATGGTCCTTCTAATATGGTAAATCCCAAAAAATACTCTTCTTGTGCCAATTATGGTATTTGTCACAACCATCAACAGGATAATGTCCGTTACCTCCACATGAAGCCGTTCTCTCAACACCAAAATATCTAAGTTGAGTCATCATATAATTCCCATCAAGCATAGGAGTTGCACCATCAAAAAGTTTTTTGTTCTCCCTAAAAAATGTCGTGCTCCGGTGATATGGATGATCTTGTGGTAGAAAGCGTCGATGACAATCAAACCAAAAAGTCTTTTGTCCGTGTTTCAGTTGAAAATCATCAGTATTATCTTGATAATATGGGCATGCTAACTTTCCATGCGTTGACCATCCTAATAACATACCATATGCTGGAAAATCACTTATGATCCACATAATTGGTGCTCGCATCAAGATATTCTGTTGGTTGGAAAAATCGAATGCTTTGACACCATTTTCCCACAAAATTTTTTACTCATGAATTAGTGGATGCAATAAAATATCAAACGATTGCTTAGGATGCTCTGGACCGGGGACGAGAATTGTTAGAAACAAAAACTTTCGTTTCATGCAAAACGAAGGAGGCAATTTATAAGGTGTCACGATAACTGGCCCCAACGAGTATTGCCTCTCATGCTTCCCAAAAGGGTTGAATCCATCTCTAGATAACCCGAGGTATACGTTCCTAGGCTCATACACAAAACTAGGATAAACCTCTTTAAAATGTTTCCATGCTTCTGCATCCGAGGGATGCACAATTTCTCCATTTGAATTATGTTCTGCATGCCATCTCATAGGCTTTTTGCCGTGTGTTCAGATTGGTATAACCTATTTAACCTCTTTGTTAATGGCAAATACCACATCCGTTTATGTGGAATAGGTACTTTGCCGCTTGTCTCTTGAAATCGAGGTTTGTGAAAAAATGGACACTTCATACGGTTTTCATTATTTCTCCAATAGATCATGCAATTGTCAATACATTCATCGATCATCCAATACGGCAATCCAAGAGCAGTTACAAGTTTTGAACCTCGTAATTTGAAACAGGTGCATTATTATCTTTAGGTAATATATCTCTGTCAAAATCAGCTATCGCATTCAAAAAATCTTCAGCCAAGTTGAAATCCGTTTTTATCGTCATCAATTTGCTTGCAGCAGATAAAGGCGATAATCCATCTCTACATCCTTTATACAAAGGCTGCTTGGATGCCTCTAACATATCAAAAAATTTCTGGGCTTCCAAATTAGATTCCTCTATTCTACTCCTGTCTTCAACGTACGATGCTCTTTGTTCACGAAACGCATCATTAACCATCTGAACATTACTTCCGTTGATATCAACTTCTGATGCCGGTTCCTCTACCGTAACATTAGTACTATCTAAACTTTTTGAAGTACTACCATAATATTGTAGCGTTGCATCAATTTTTCCATGTTGAATACCAAATTTTTTAACCCGGCATAAATCCAGTCCCACACAAATGATTACGTGCTTTTCTAACAGAGATTAATCTATGATTTCGAAATTTAATACACATATAATATATTTTAGCATATTCCGATGTCATGCTATTGTTTGATACAAATGTCATGAACTCCTCAACACCTTGCGCAAATGCATCCGTCAATTCCCCCGTAGCTGAATCATACCAAGCTTTATCCATCCATGATCGAAAATAATCATAAGAACCTGAAGAAGACATTTTGTTAAGACTTTTTATTCTGGTAAAATTGTGAAGGAGTAGAGCGTATTTATAATGGAAATTAGAAGATTATCACGAATTTTTAACAGATTATTACGAACTTTTAGCAGATAATCACGAATGTTTAACATATTATTCTTAAGAATATCCGCTTTGCATACGGATTTCTGATGGTTTCCGACCATTTTTGGAAATCTCTGACGATCCTCTAGGTTTACAGTTTGGTCAAACAAATAACTGCCAAAAACATAGGACTTCGTCAGAAAGTCATCGGAAATACCAAATGATTTCCGACAACGTTTAGATTTATTCAACAAAAACGAATTACGTGGAATCGGTCAACCGATATATTACCTATGGATTACCGAAGAATACTGAAAGACGGAATCCATGAGGAATTAGTCGGTAAATACCAACGGTATTTATTTCGTCGGAACTTACCGACGTTTCAGCGAGGAGGTCCCAACGCCGTGGATGTCGTTGGTAACTGAACGGACGCCCATCGGGTTTTACAATCAATTTTGTGACGGTGGTACAGGGGTCGGGATTTACAAACAGATTCCCGACAATTTTGTTTCGCTCGGGAATCATCAGAAAACCGTCGACTAACTACCGGAATATTCCGACGATAATATTGCCATCGGAAAAGCAGTCGGAAATAGTAATAATTTCTTGTACTGCAACGTTTGAAACTGAAAAAACTACCCCAAAGCCTTCATATAATCCAATCTATCCTAAACTGCGTGATGCCATGAATTATGCTTGATTTTTAAACCTTTGCTCAATGAGTTTAGAATGATCAGTTTAAAATGATCAGTTTAAGTACCCGATAAACTTGACATGTGTGCACTAAATTTTCCGTAAATTTTGATTTAGAGTTCAGAATGACATGAATCCAATGCCCACGTTAAGCTACCTCAATTTTCTATATTGTGACAAATTTTGAGAATGAAATAGTTAGGAAACAACCTCAAAGTAATCTAATGTATCCCAAACTGTGTGATCCCATGCATTATGTTTCATTTATAAGCCTTTACTCAAGGAGCACCAATGCTTAGTTAAAAATAATAATTTAACTAGCCAATCAACTCGCCATGTCCACACTAAATCATCCGCACGAATCCAACGACCACGTTAATCTAGCTCAATTTTCTGTATTATGACAAAATTTAAGATTAAAATAGCTACGAAAAGCCTTAAAATAATCCAATATTTACAAAACTGCATGATGCATTATGCTTCATTTTTAAACCTTTGGTCAATGAGCACTAATGATCAGTTTAGCATGATTATTTTAACTTGTTAATCAACTTGACATGTTCGCACTAAATCAACTTTAACATTTGATTTAGAACTCAAATTGACATGAATTTAACGCCCACGTTAATCTATCTCAGTCTTCAATATTGTTACAACATTTGATATTGAAAGAGTTACGACAAAGCCTCCAAGTAATCCAATGTATCCTAAATTGCGTGATGCATGCATTATACTTCATTTATAAGCCTTTACTCGAGGAACACCAATGATCAGTTTAGAATGCTCATTTTAACTACCTACTAAACTTTTGATTTAGAGTTCAGAATGATAGGAATCCAATGCCCACGTTAAGCCAGCTCAATTTTCTATATGGTGATAAAATGTAAGACCGAAAATGGCTATGACTAAGCGTGCAAGTAATTCAATTATTCCCAAACTGCGTGATGCCAATCAATATGCTTCATTTATAAACCTTTGCTCAATGAGCACCAATTATCAGTTTAGAATGATCAATCTAACTACCCGATAAAATTTACATGTTTACACTAAATCGTCTGTAACTCTTATTTAGAGTTCCAAATGACAGGAATCCAACCTCGTTAGCTAGCTCAATTTTCTATATTGTGGCAAAATTTAAGACCGAAGTAGCTACGACAAAGCCTCAAAGTAATCCAATGTATCCCAAAATATGTGATGCCATGCATTATGCTTGATTTATAATCCATCATTTGTAAACCATTACTCAAGGAGCACCAATAATCAGTTTGGAATGATCAATTTAACTGGCCGATCAACTTGACATATATGCACTAAATCGTTCGTAACTTGAATATTGACACGTGTCTAATGGATACGTTAAGCTAGCTCAGTTTTCTATATTGTGAAAATATTTGAGATTGAAAGAGCTTCGAAAAAATCTCAAAGTAATCCAATGTATCACAAACTGCGTTATGCCATGCATCATGCTTCATTTATAAGCCTTTACTCAAGGAGCACCAATACTTAATTAAGAATTATCATTTTTACTGGCCGATCAACTTGACATATCCTCACTAAATCGTCCATAACATTTGATTTAGAGCTCAAATTGACATGAATTTAGCACCAACGTTAATCTATCTCAGTTTTCAATATTATTACAACATTTGATATTGAAAGAGTTACGACAAAGCCTCCAACTAATCCAATGTGTCCTAAATTGCGTGATACATGCATTATACTTCATTTATAAGCCTTTTCTCGAAGAGCACCAATGATCAGTTTAGAAGTCTCATTTTAACTACCTACTAAACTTTTGATTTAGAGTTCAGAATGATAGGAATCCAAAGCCCACGTTAAGCCACCTCAATTTTCTATATTGTGATAAAATGTAAGACCGAAATGGCTATGACTAAGCATGCAAGTAATTCAATTATTCCCAAACTGCGTGATGCCATCCAATATGCTTCATTTATAAACCTTTGCTCAATGAGCACCAATGATTAGTTTAGAATGATCAATCTAACTACCCGATAAAGTTGACATGTTTACACTAAATCGTCCGTAACTCTTATCTAGAGTTCCAAATGACAGGAATCCAACATCCTCGTTAGCTAGCTCAATTTTCTATATTGTGATAAAATTTAAGACCAAAATAGCTATGAGCGAAATAGCTACGACCGAAATAGCTACGACCGTACTACATGGCATCACACAGTTTGAGATAGATTGGATTACTTAGAGGCTTTGTCGTAGCTATTTTGGTTTTAAATTTAATCACAATATAGAAAACTGAGTTAGCTTAACGTGGGTGTTGGATTCGTGTCATTCTGAACTCTAAATCAAAAGATATAGATAATTTAGTGCGTACATGTTAATTTGATCGGCCAGTTAAAATGATAATACAAAACTGATCACTGGTGCTCTTTGAGGAAAGGGTTATAAATGAAGCATAATACATGTCATCACGCAATCTGGGATACATTGGATAACTTTGAGTCTTTGTCGTAGCTCTTTTAGTCTCAAATGTTGTCACAATATTGAAAATTGAGCAAGATTAACATGGACGTTGGATTCATATCATTTTGAGCTCTAAATCAAATGTAAAGAAGATTATGTGTGGACTTGTCGAGTTGATGAGCTAGTTAAAATGATCTTTCCAAAGTGATCATTGGTGCTCATTAGGCAAAGATTTATGAATGAAGCATAATGCATGGCATCACGCAGTTTGGGATAGATTCGATTACTTGGAGGATTTGTCGTAACAATTTTGGTCTTAAATTATGTCGATATATAGAATATTGATCTAGCTTAACGTGTGCGTTGGATTCTTGTCATTCTAAACTCTAAATCAAAAGGTACGGACGGTTTTGTGCAGACATGTCAAGTTGATCGGCCACTTAAAATGATCATTCTAGACTGATCATTGGTGCTCATTGAGCAAAGGTTTACAGATGAAGAATAATGCATGGAATCACTAAGTTTGGGATAAATTGGATTACATGGAGGCATTGTCGTAGCTATTTTAATCTTAAATTTCGTCACAACATAGAAAATTGAACTATGTTAACATGGGCATTGGATTCATGTCATTTTGAACTCTAAATCAAAAGTTACGGATGATTTAGTGTGGATATGTCAAGATTACCGGATAGTTAAATTGATTATTCTAAACTAATCATTCGTGCTCATTGAGCAAAGGTTTACAAATGAAACATAATGCATGGCATAGAGCAGTTTGGGATATATTGCATTACTTGGAGGCTTTGTGGTAGCTATTTCGGTCTTAAATTTAATAACAATATAGAAACCTGAGCTAGCTTAAAGTGGACTTTGGATTCATGCCGTTCTGAACTCTAAATCAAAAGTTACGGACGATTTAGTGCGGACGTATCAAGTTTATCGGCCAGTTAAAATGATAATTCTACAAGCATGGGTGCTCTTTGAGTAAAGGATTATAAATGAAGCATAATGCATGACATCATGCTATTTGGGATACATTGGATTACTCGGAGGCTTTCTCGTAGCTCTTTTACTCTCAAATGTTGTCACAATATGGAAATTTGAGCTACATTAATGTGGGCATTAGAGTCATGTTATTTTGAGCTTTAAATCAAATGTTACGGATGAGTTAGTGCTGACATGTCAAGTTTATCAGCTAGATGAAATGATCATTCTAAACTGATCATTGGTGCTCATTGAACACATATTTATAAATGAAGCATAATGCATGGTATCAGCAGTTTGGGATAGATTGGATTACTTGGAGGCTTTATCCTTGCTCTTTCTGTCTTAACTTTTCTAACAATATAGAAAAATGAGCTAGCTTAATATGGGCATTGGATTCGTGTCTGTCTAAACTCTAAATCAAAAGTTACAAACGATTTAGAATGGACATGTAATGTTGATCGGCCAGTTAAAATGATCATTCTAAACTGATCATTGGTGCTGCTTGAGTAGATGCTTATAAATGAAGCATAATGTATGGAATCAAGCAGTTTGGAATACATTGGATTATTTGGAGGATTTGTGATTGCTTTTTCAGTCTCATCATTTGTCACAATATTGAAAATTGAGCTAGATTAATGTGGGCATTCGATTCATTTCATTTTGAGCTTCAAATCAAATATGACGGATGATTTAATGCGGACATGTCAAGTTGATCAACTAGTTAAAATGATCATTATAAACTTATCACTGGTGCTCATTGAGCAAAGGTTTACAAATGAAGCATATTGTATGCCATCACACAGTTTGGGATATCACTACAAGAAAACATCGATTTTCCGATGACGAAATTCGTCGATAATCCTTCGGAAATAGCCATTATTGTCTACTTTCTGACAAAAGATATCCGTCGGTACTATTTTGTCTAAAACAAACTTCCGTCGGGAAATTGTCTGGAATTATCGATGGGTTTGCGATAAAAGAAGCCATTGGCAAATGCCATCAGATATTTGATGTGTCCATTCCGTCGGCAATTACCGATAGATTTATGATAAACACCACCCCATCGGCAAGTGCCGACTGATATTACATGGGTTTACTCTGTCGGAAGTTCCAAACGTATTTGCGATGGATTTAGTCAATTGGGCCGTCGACGACTTCTGATGACCGGTGCCATCGGGAATGACAACCGATGGTATATCCCGACGGTTTTCACCCGTCGGGAGTTAACCGACAAGATTGCGATGTAATAACCTTCCTGACGGATACGATTCCGTCTGTAATTTCCGACGACTTCATCCGTCGGAAATAAACAAACAATTGAAAACAATTTTGGATAACTATTTTTAAAAAATATTCATTAAATATTTCTAAAAATTATATTTATTTTGAAAATAAATTTTGGAATTATTAAATTTAATTAATATTTTTAAATATTTAATAAAAATATTAAAACAATTAAATAAATATAATATTTTTCAAATTATAAATATAATAATATTTAAATTATTTTTTTTTTAAATTTACAAATTACATCGGAGGAGAAGAAGAATGAGGAGAAAATTGATGGTGGAATTTGGATTTCATAATTTTTGCAAAATTTTGAAGCTTCCTTATCTTTATCTCCATAGCCGCCATTTTTTCTTTGAGTTGTGCATTCTGCTCATTTCCAGCCACAGATGTCGCACTACCGGTATCTGCAAATCTCCTAAGTACTGGATGACGACCATTAGAAAATGGTATTTCTTGTAAAAATAAAAAAAATTATTAAAAAATATTATAATATTAACTTTAAAATAAAAGAGAAATCAAACTTACATCAAGAACGAAACGGTTAATCTCATAATCAGTCAATTCGACGACCAAAGATGAAGATCCAACTTGAGATTGCGGAGACAAAATATCACTTTTTCTTTTCTACTTTTTTGATGATCTCAAAAACGAGACCAGTTTGGATTTGACCAGTCTTTTTGTTCGTGTGGACGGCCTCGAGACGTTGCTACAATAATATTAAAAATTAATATCATATTTTAAAAAATTAATATTTAAAAAAATTCAAATAATTATAAATACAATTAATATAATAACAAATTTACCAATTGATCGGCTCGTTTTAGAAAACTAGTCGATCTAGCACTGTGAATATAAATGCCTTTGCCTCCTCGGTTGTTCTTCTGGTTTCCCGAATTTGTCGTGAGATGGCCTCAGCGTTGGAAGATTCCCAGTAATGAATAAAGTCATTCCAAACCGACTCATTCAACTCTTTTGATTTGTTTTTCTCCTTTTTCCTTATTTATTTCCACTCGTTCATGTGGCGGGAAAATTGTACCGCGGCCTCTTTTTGAAAAGCTTGTTCTACCAACTTTGTGTTCATGGGATTCCATGAGAATTCTTGATGCAAAATTTACTTATATATTACTAAAAACTATTTAAAACAATTACATATATAAAAATAAATTAACGTACTACAAACTTGCTGAACCAAATCTGACGTTCTTCGTACAGAATACTCAAAATTTTGAATATGGTTTGTTCAAAAGAGAATAAAGCATCTTTAATATAGATTTGATTATTCCGTTGTTTAAAATACCAAAACTATAAACTTTTATTGGAATAACGTTAAAATAATTATTTTAAATATAATTATACAAAATTTAATTTACCATGTTGAATTCCCTTGATGCCTCGGATCGAGAAAAGTAAGAAGTTCACGACCAGGCTCCTGAACCAATTTTTCAATTATCCTTAGCCGAAAAGAATCATTTTTAGATTCTGGAGCTTAAGTTGCTATAAAACTCGGAGTAGACGACTGGCCATGTCTTTGATATTCTTGATACAACTTTAAAAGATTATGATTATGATATTTTCTTAGTTTATCTATATTTAATATTTGTCATTTTCTCTTTGAAACCCAATTTTAAAATATCGAAAAAACTTACTCCAAATAATAGGTTTAGAAGACTTGTGTTATGTGGAGACTTATGTAAAAACTGTTTTGTAATATATATATATATATATATATATATATATATATATATATATATATATATGTTATGTGTATTCTGATTCGAAGAATTATGTACGATGTTATTCAGTTATAGATTATACAGTTCAATTTTGTAAGTATGATAATTTTCTTGATTTGAAATTTAATATTATTTCTAAAAGTTTGTGTACGAATTCTAGAATCTCTATATTATTAATTTACTAATGAATCTTCATTGATATTTATTTTTAGATTCATTTTCAATATCATTGAATAGTGTAGATTTTATCAAACAAAATATTAAAAATAAAATCTTAATTGAATAACACCAACCAAACTTTAAACGTAAAATCTTAATGATCTTTCTCAAAAAAAACTCAAATGGTATGCTGAAAAACAAGAGATTCGATGATAACCACAGTAGAACTCTAACAAAATCAGCTATCGCATTCACACAATCTTCAGCCAAGTTGAAATTCGTCTTTATCGTCATCACCCTGCTGGTAGCTGATAAAGGTGATAATCCATCTCTACATCCTTTATACAAAGGCTGTTTGGATTCATCTAACATATAAAAAATTTACAGGCTTCCAAATTAGGAATCTTCAATGTACGATGCTCTTTGTTCACGAAACGCATCGTTCACCATCCGAACAGTATCTCTGTTTATATCAACTTCTGATGCCGGTTCCTCTATCCTAACATTAGTACTATCTAACCTTTTTGAAGTACTACCACAATATTGCATCGTTGCATCAGTTTTTCCATGTGAATACCAAATTTTGTAACCCGGCATAAATCCAGTCCTATACAAATGATTATGTACTTCCTAACAGAGATTAATCTATGATTTGGACATTTAATACACGGACAATACATTTTACCATATTCCGATGCCATGCAATTGTTTGATGCAAATGTAATTAACTCTTCAACACCTTGCACAAATTTCATCCGAAAATTCCCCCATTGTTTGAATCATACCGTGGTTTATCCATCCAAGATCGAAAATAGTCATAAAACCTGAAGAAGACATTTTGTTAAAAAATTTTATTCCGGTGAAATTGTGAAGGATCAGAGCGTTTTAATATTAAAAGTTAGAAGATTATCACGATTTTTTAATAGATAATTACGAATTTTTAACAGATTATTACAAATTTTTAACATATAATCACAATTTTTAACAGAATATTCTTAAAAATATTCTCGTATCCGACTGAATTCTGACAGTTGCCGACCACTTTTAGATATTTCCGACGACCAACCGACGACCCTCAACGTTTACATATCGGCCAAACTAACAATTGCCAAAAAATAGGAATACTTCGGAAAGTCATCGGAAATACTGATGGATTTCCGACTACAATTAGATTAATTTATGTAAAAAACTAATTAAGTGGAATCAGCCAACCGATATATTCCTGAAGGATTCCAGACTGATAGTAAAAACCAAATTCCATCGGGAAGTGGTCAGAAAAAACTGACGGTTTCGATTTTGTCGGCAATTTCCTACGATTTTAAGAGGATATCCTGATGCCTACTTTGTCATCGGAAAACGGATGGATGTCCGTCAAGTTTTACCATCGATTTCCCAATGGTAGTGCAAACATCGGGATTTACCGATGGAACACCAAAGAATTTCATTCCCTCGGTAATCTGTAGGAAAACCATCACATAGGCGTTGGAAAATTCCGACAATTTTATTTCCACTGGAAATGCCGTCAGAAATATAAATGATTTCTTGTGGTGTAGATTGGATTTTTTGGAGGCTTTTTCCTTGCTATTTTTTATTAACTTTTTTCAAAATATAGAAAACTGAGCTAGCTTAACGTAGGCATTGGATTCGTGTCGTTCGGAACTCTAAATCAAAAGTTACGGACGATTTAGTGTGGACATGTCAAGTTAATCGGCAAGTTAAAATGATCATTCCAAACTAATCATTGGTGCTCCTTGAGTAAACTCTTATAAATGAAGCATAATGCATGACATCAGACAGTTTGGGATCGGATTACTTGGACGTTTTGTCGTAGCTCTTTTAGTCTCAAATGTTATCACAATAATGAAAATGGTGCTAGATTAACGTGGGTGTTCAATTCATGACATTTTGAGCAAATTTAACAGATGTTTTAGTGTGGATATGTCAAGTTGATCAACTAGTTCAAATGATCCTCTAAACTGATCATTGGTTCTCATTAAGAAAAGGTTTACAAATGAATCATAATGCATGACATCACTCAGTTTGGGATAGATTGGATTACTTGGAGGCTCTTTCCTTGCTATTTCTTACTTAAATTTAATCACAATATAGAAAACTGAGCTAGCTTAACGTGGGCGCTGGATTAGTGTCATTCTGAACTATAAATCAAAATTTACGGACGATTTAGTGTGGTCATGTCAAGTTGATCGGACAGTTAAAATGATCATTCTAAACTGATCATTGGTGTTCCTTAAGTTGGTGCTTATAAATGAAGAATAATGCATGGTATCATGCAGTTTGGGATACATTGGATTACTTGGAGGCTTTGTCGTATCTCTTTTAGTCTCAAATGTTGTCACAATATTGAATATTGAGCCAAATTAACGTGGGAGTTGGATTCATGTCATTTTGACCTCTATAACAAATTTTACCGATGATTTAGTGCAAACATGTCAAGTTCATCAGCTAGTTAAAATGATCATTCTAAACTGATCATTGGTGCTCATTGAGCAAAGGTTTACAAATAAAGCATAATGCATGGTATCACGCAGTTTGGGATAGATTGGATTATTTGGAAGTTTTGTCCTTGCTATTTCTGTCTTAACATTTCTCACAATATAGAAAACTGAGCTAGCTTAACGCAGCATTGGATTCGTATCATTCTGAATTCTAAATCAAAAGTTAGGGATGATTTAGTGCGGACATATTAAGTTAATCGCCCATTTAAAATGATCATTTTAAACTGATCATTCGTGCTCCTTGAGTAAAGTCTTATAAATGAAACATAATGCATGGCATTAGGCAGTTTGGGATTTGGAGTACGTGAGGCTTTGTCGTAGCTCTTTCAGTCTCAAATGTTTTCTAATATTGAAAATTGAGCTAGATTAACGTGGGAATTCGATTCATGTCAATTTGAGCTCTAAATCAAATGTTACGGATGATTTAATGGGGAAATGTCAAGTTGATCAGCTAGTTATAATGATCATTCTAAACTAATCATTGGTGCTCATTGAGCAAAGGTTTACAAATGAAGCATAATGCATGGCATCATGCAGTTTGGGATAGATTGGATTACTTATAGGCTTTGTCCTTTTTCTTTATGTCATAACTTTTCTCACAATATAGAAAACTGAGCTAGTTTAATGTGGGCATTGGATTCGGGTTTGTCTGAACTCTAAATCAAAAATTACGGACGTTTTAGTGTGGACACGTCAAGTTGATCGGCTAGTTAAAATAATAATTCTAAACTTTTGGTGCTCATTGAGTAAATGCTTATAAATGAAGCATAATGCATTGCATCACACAGTTTGGGATACATAGGATTACTTGGAGGCTTTGTCGTAGCTTTTTCAGTCTCAATTGTTTTCAATATTGAAAATTGAGCTAGATTAATGTGTACGTTCGATTCATGTCATTATGAGCTCTAAATCAAATGTGACGGGTGATTTAATGCGGACATGTCAAGTTGATCAACAAGTTAAAATGATCATTCTAAACTGATCACTCGTGCTCATTGAGAAAAGGTTTACAAATGAAGCATAATGCATGGCATCACGCAATTTGGGATAGATTGGATTAGTTGGAGGATTTGCCCTTGCTATTTATGTCTTAACTTTTCTCACAATATACAAAACTGAGCTAGCTTGACGTGGGCATCTGATTCATGTCATTTGGGACTCTAAATCAAACGTTACTTACGATTTAGTGCGGATATGTCAACTTAATCGGTTGTTAAAATAATCAGTCTAAACTATTCATTGGTGCTACTTGGGCAAAGTCTTATAAATGAAGAATAATGCATGGTATTAGGCAGTTTGGGATTTGGATTACTTGGAGGCTTTGTCATAGCTCTTTCAGTCTCAAATGTTGTCACAATATTGAAAATTGAGCTAGATTAACGTCGGCGTTCAATTCATGTCATTTTGAGTTCTAAATCAAATGTGACGGATGACTTAGTGTGGACATGTCAAATTGATCAACTAGTTCAAATGATAATTCTAAACTGATTATTTGTGCTCATTGATCAAAGGTTTTCAAATGATGCATAATGCATGGCATCACTCAGTTTGGGATAGATTGGATTACTTGGAGGCTCTTTTCTTGCTATTTCTGCCTTAAATTTAATCACAATATATAACACAGAATGAGATTAACGTGGGTGTTGGATTCGTATCATTCTGAAATCTAAATCAAAAGTTAGGGACGATTTAGTGTAGACATGTCAAGTTCATCGACCCGTTAAAATGATCATTCTAAACTGATCATTGGTGCCCTTGACTAGATGCTTATAAATGAAGAATAATGCATGGCATCATGCAATTTGGGATACATTGGATTACTCGAAGGCTTTGCCGTAGCTCTTTCAGTCTCAAATGTTGTCACAATATTAAAAATTGAGCTAGATTAACGTGGGCATTCGATTCATTTCATTTTGAGCTCTAGATGATTTAATACGGACATGTCAAGTTGATCAATTAGTTAAAATGATCATTCTAAACTGATCATTGGTGCACATTAAGAAAAAGTTTACAAATGAATCATAATCCCAAACTCATGCAGTTTGGGATTTGGATTAGTTGGAAGCTTTGTCATAGCTTTTTCAGTCTCAAATGTTGTCACAATATTGTAAATTGAGCTAGATTAACGTGTGCGTTCGATTCATGTCATTTTGAGCTCTAAATCAAATGTTACGGATGATTTAGTGCGAACAAGTGAAGTTGACCAACTAGTTCAAATGATCATTCTAATCTGATCATTGGTGCTCCTTGATTAAATGCTTATAAATGAACCATCATGCAGTTTGGGATACATTTGATTACTTGTATACTTTGTCGTAGCTCTTTCAGCCTAAAATGTTTTCACAGTATTGAAAATTAAGCTAGATTAATGTGGGCGTTGGATTCATGTCATTTTGAGCACTAAATCAAAAGTTAAAAACGATTTAGTGCGGACATGTCAAGTTGATCAATTAGTTAAAATGATCATTCCAAACTAATCATTGGTGCTCATTGAGCAAATGTTTACAAATGAAGCATAATGCATTGCATCACACAGTTTGGGATACATTGGATTACTTGGAGGCCTTGTCGTACCTCTTTCAGTCTCAAATGTTTTCAATATTGAAAATTGATCTAGATTAACGTGTACGTATGATTCATGTC
Organism: Pugionium cornutum; assembly: GCA_018901935.1. Classification (NCBI taxonomy): domain Eukaryota; kingdom Viridiplantae; phylum Streptophyta; class Magnoliopsida; order Brassicales; family Brassicaceae; genus Pugionium; species Pugionium cornutum. The sequence continues at coordinate 22,257,008 of CM032162.1, read as the reverse complement.
ATTATGAACTCTAAATCAAATGTGACGGATGATTTAATGCGGACATGTCAAGTTGATCAACTAGTTAAAATAATCATTATAAACTGATCATTGGTGCTCGTTGAGCAAAGGTTTACAAATGAAGCATAATGCATGGCATCACGCAATTTGGGATAGATTGGATTAGTTGGAGGATTTGCCCTTCCTATTTATGTCTTAACTTTTCTCACAATATACAAAACTGAGCTAGCTTGACGTGGGCATCTGATTCGTGTCATTTGGAACTCTAAATCAAAAGTTACTTACGATTTAGTGCGGACATGTCAAGTTAATCGGCTGTTAAAATGATCAATCTAAACTTTTCATTGGTGCTACTTGGGCAAAGTCTTATAAATGAAGAATAATGCATGGCATTAGGCAGTTTGGGATTTGGATTACTTGGAGGCTTTGTCATAGCTCTTTCAGTCTCAAATATTGTCACAATATTGAAAATTGAAATAGATTAACTTCGGCGTTCAATTCATATCATTGAGTTCTAAATCAAGTGTAACGGATGATTTAGTGTGGACATGTCAAATTGATCAACTAGTTCAAATGATCATTCTAAACTGATTATTTGTGTTCATTGATCAAAGGTTTTCAAATGACGCATAATGCATGACATCACTCAGTTAGGGATAGATTGGATTACTTGGAGGCTCTTTTCTTGCTATTTCTGTCTTAAATTTATCATAATATATAAAACAAAGCGAGATCAACGTGGGCGTTGGATTCGTATCATTCTGAAATCTAAATCAAAAGTTAGGGACGATTTAGTTCAGGCATGTAAAGTTCATCAACCCGTTCAAATGATCATTCTAAACTGATCATTGGTGCCCTTGAGTAGATGCTTATAAATGAAGAATAATGAATGGCATCATGCAATTTGGGATACATTGGATTACTTGAAGGTTTTGTCATAGCTCTTTCAGTCTCAAATGTTGCCACAATATTGAAAATTGAGCTATATTAACTAGGGAGTTGGATTCATGTCATTTTGAGCTTTAAATCAAATGTTATAGATGATTTAGTGCAGACATGTCAAGTTGATCAGATAGTTAAAATGATCATTCTAAACTGATCATTGGTGCTCATTGAGTAAAGGTTTACAAATAAAACATAATGAATGGAATTGTGCAGTTTGGGGTAGATTGGATTACTTTAAGTCTTTGTCCTTGCTATTTCTGTTCTAACTTTTATCACAATATAGAGAACTGAGCTAGCTTAACGCGTCGTTGGATTCGTGTCATTCTGAAGTCTAAATCAAAAGTTGCGGACGATTTAGTGCGTACATGTCAAGTTCATCGTCAATTAAAATGATCATTCTAAATAGATCATTGGTGCTCTTTGCGTAGATGCTTACAAATAAAGCATAATGCACGGCATCACGCATTTTGGGATACACTGGATTATTTGGAGGCTTTTTCGTAGCTCTTTCAGTCTCAAATGTTGTCATAATATTGAAAATTGAGATAGATTAACGTGGAAGTTGGATTCATGTCATTTTCATCTCTAAATCAAATGTTATGGATTATTTAGTATGGATATGTCAAGTTGATCAGCTAGTTATAATGTTCATTCTAAACTGAGCATTGGTGCTCATTGAGCAAAGATTTACAAATGAAGCATAATCGATGCCATCACACAGTTTAGGATAGATTGGATTACTTAGAGGATTTGTCCTTGCTATTTCTGTCTTAACTTTCTCACAATATAAAAAACTGAGCTACCTTAATGTGGGCGTTTGGGTGTCTGTCTGAACTCTTAGTCAAAAGTTACAGACAATTAATGTGGACATGTCAAGTTGATTGCCAGTAAAAATGATCATTCTAAACTGATCATTGGTTCTCCTTGAGTAGATGCTACTAATGAAGCATAATGCATGGCATCACGCAGTTTGGGAAACATTGGATTACTTTGGGGCTTTGTCGTAGCTCTTTCAGTCTCAAATGTTGTCACAATATTGGAAATTGAGCTAGATTAACGTGGGCGTTGGATTCATTTCTTTTTGAGCTCTAAATAAAATGTAACGGATGATTTAATACGGACATGTCAAGTTGATCAACTAGTTAAAATGATCATTCTAAACTGATCATTGGTGCTCATTGAGAAAAAGTTTACAAATGAAGCATAATGCATGGCCTCATGCAGTTTGGGATTTGGATTAGTTGGAAGCTTTATCATAGCTTTTTCAGTCTCAAATGTTGTCACAATATTAAAAATTGAGCTAGATTAACGTAGGCATCCAATTCATGTCATTTTGAGCTCTAAATCAAATGTTACGTATGATTTAGTGCGGACAAGTGAAGTTGATCAACTAGTTCAAATGATCATTCTAAAGTGATCATTGGTGCTCATTGAGCAAAGGTTTACAAATGAAGAATAATGCATGGCATCACTCAGTCTGGGATATATTGGATTACTTGGAGGCTCTTTTTTTGCTATTTTGTCCTAAATTTAATCACAATATAGAAAAATAAGCTAGCTTAACGTGGGCATTAGATTCGTGTCATTCTGAACTCTAAATCAAAAGTTACGGACGATTTAGTGCGGACATGTCAAGTGGATCGGCCATTTAAAATGATCATTCTAATCTGATCATTGGTGCTCCTTAAGTAGATGCTTACAAATGAAAAATAATGCTTGGCATCATGCAGTTTGTGATACATTGGATTACGTGGAGGCTTTGTCGTAGCTCTTTCAATCCCAAAAGTTGTCACAATATTGAAAATTGAGCTGGATTAACATGGGAGTTGGATTCATGTCATGTTGAGCTCTAAATGAAATGTTACGGATGATTTAGTGTGGACATGTCAAGTAATCAGCTAGTCATAATAATCAATATAAACTGATCATTGGTGCTTATTGAGGAAAGGTATACATATGAAGCATAATGCATGGCACCACGCCGTTTTGGATAGATTGGATTACTTAGAGGTTTTGTCCTTGCTATTTTTGTCTTAACAGTTCTAACAATATAGAAAACTGAGCAAGCTTTCGTGTCTGTCTGAACTCTAAATCAAAAGTTATAGACGATTTAGTGTGTACATTTCAAGTTGATCGGCCAATTAAAATGATCATTGTAATCTGATCATTGGTACTCCTTGAGTAGATGCTTATAAATGAAGCATAATGCCTGGTATCACGCAGTTTGGGATACATTGGATTACTTGGAGGCTTTGTCGTAGCTCTTTCAGTCTCAAAAGCTGTCAAAATATTGAAAGTTGAGCTAGATTAACGTGGGTATTCGGTTCATGTCATTTTAAGCTCTAAATCAAATGTTACCGATCATTTAGTGGAGACATGTCAAGTTGATCAACTCGTTAAAATGATCATTATAAACTGATCATTGGTGTTCATTGAGCAAAGGTTTACAAATGAAGCATAACGCATGGTATCACTCAGTTTGGGATATATTGGATTACTTGGAGGCTGTATACTTGCTATTTATGTCTTAAATTTAAGGGAAACTTACGAAAGTACCCTAAAGAATTAGCGTATTTACTAGACAATCCTACAAAGTTTTTTAATTACTAGAATACTTTCCGTACCGAAAGTGCCTTTATTTGCCTTTGATAGGAAAAACGTAAATGTAATTATGCCATTTCAAATTTCCACATCAGCAAAAATAATAATATTTTATTATTTCAGACGGAGTATTATGAAAATCTGCCAAATAAATCTGTTGATGTCTTTTTGGCAGTTATTATAGCAGTGGCTGATTTACTGTGGCTGACATTGGTGCTCTGCAGATTTTTCCTGGTGAGTTATGATTCAGCAGACTGTTAACCATGCCGATGTGGCAGATTGATAGAGAACGGTAGACTTATGTAAAATTTCACAGATTTATCAAAAAATCATAGTAGATTACAGGCTGTAGGTTTGATTACTGTGATGATCCAGATGGTGCAAGCTCGGATGATGAAGATTTTAGTGCTTACGGAAAGCCTCCAAGTGAAGACGCCACTTCACCAACTTTACTGATCAAGAAAAGAAGTACGTTGATAGTTTCGGCAGAAAACGAAATGCTTGTCAATCATGATTTTGTTAAGATGGAGGTGGAGTCTCTTAACATACGAGTGAGACAACGATATCCAACAAAAGAGGTGTTAGAAACAAGATTGAAAGTTCTTTCTGTCTTGCATCGCTTTGATTTTGATGTCGACCGTTCTGAACCAATGATATTGACTGTTAGATGTTGGATAAAGGGATGCTCGTGGAGAGTAAGAGCTTCTACAATAGGCATTGGAGGAGAGTTTTACATCCGTAAATATGTTGCAGACCACACTTGTTCACTAATAGAACGATCAACACGTTCTCGCCAAGCTACACCATAAGTATTTGGTTCGTTATACAAGGATTATCTTGCCAGTGTTGGACCCACGGTTAAGCCCACTCACGTAGCAGTAGCTCTTAACAAGAGATTTGGTATAAAGGTACTAAACTTTTTTGACTCAGACTTTTGGTTTTATATGGCGGATTTATTGTTCTTTCGATTAATAGGGTTTTATCATTTGCTCGAAGTTTGCCGATCGTACGTTTATTAGAAGAGATTAGATCAATGATGACTAGATGGTTTTCTTCTCGGAGGAATGATACAAATGGAATGAAGACAATGCTTACTCGCAGTGTAGAAAAATTGTTGGTTGTAAGTTTCTAATTTTAGTTCTTTACATAATGAATTCGTGACATAAATTACTCATTTCCTCTATTTCAGACTCGGGTAATTCATGCTCAAATGCTAATGGTGCAAGCAGTCGATTCCCACCACATTCAAGTCACCAACGGTTATTCTTTGGAGGTTGTCAATTTGCTTGACAAAAAATGTACATGCTGTAGGTTTGAGTATGAGAAATTACTATGTGTGCATGCAATTGCAGCGGCAGACTTAAGGAAAGTATCACCAATATCGCTTTGTCATCCATACTACTATAAGGATTACTTGATTAATGCTAATAGTGGCTAAGTTATGCCTATTGATGCAACTTTGCCTGCACCACAAGATGTTCTCGCTCAAGTGTGTTTGCCACCTCTAGTTTCGTCAACAGCCTGGTAGGCCAAAGAGTGGGCGAATGAAGTCCGCTTTAGAAATTTCAATGGATAAAAAACGTCGCAGAAAGGAGTATACTTGTTCGTGTTGTAGACAAGTTGGACATAATTATAAAAGTTGTACTGCTACTTTGTAAAAATGTTTTAAATACTTAGTTCATAAATCTGTAACAAACTGAGATAACTCCGCCACAATGTGTTACAAAAGTGAAAAGTCTGCCATAGTGCAGTTAAAAGTCTGCCATACTGCAGTTAAAAGTCTGCATGAACTTCGTTTATGGATATATCATCATTTAGACTTTGATGTACTGGATGTTCTCCTACTTTCTCTTGCATGGCTTGAGTAAGACCATCGAATTGTAAAATTATATCATAAGTCTGCCAGAATACAAAATGAGAATTAATAACACTGTCATGAAATTCATAATTCTGTAGAAAAATAGATAATAAAACATAAGTGTGCTATATAATCGAACTTAAAGAGTCTGCCACATGTTAAAAATTAAGATAACAACTCTGTTGCAATGTGGGAACTAAATTAAAATGTCTTCCAAAACACCATAAGTCTGCCTACGGTTGGGTGCTGGACATTAGTGGTACCCTATCATCATATTCACCTCGAGCTAGTGGATCAGATAGTTTGCATGTCGAATTCGGTACCTCGTTAAATAAATCAGCTCCTAGTTTATTCCGTATGGTTTGAATGTTGCAATCACTTAGACCATCGAATGGTAATTCCAAAGCTAGGCATTCAATGTACTTGAACGCAAACACACCACAATCGCCTGGGTTCTGGTTTTATGGCACATTTTTGTATCGGTGGCACGCAAACTGTTTAGTGCTTCTCTTCATGACCTGAGTCGGCACGAACGAGTTCAACATTGCAGGGAGCATCCTCGTGAAAGGCATGCATGCTTCTACGATTTCCTTGTCAGTCATCATGTATAGTATGGAATCGTAGACAAACACCCTCTCTTTAATCAGGTTGACGTGAATAGCTATCCAGTGCGATGGTTTGACGTTTTGCAAAAATTACAAGTGATCCATATCAGTAAACAACTTCTTGTTTGTTTGGCTGTCATAAGGAGTTTGCCCATTGAAAAAATGGGAATGTGCTGATCGGAAAAGAAAACTCTGTGGGTCTATTTTGAACTGGGAATAGTTATGAACCCAACTATCCCCAAACCATTGGTCCAAAAAAGCAATTCGATCTGATTTGAACAGTGATAGATTCTGCATTTGCCTTCTACGGAGCATAGTCATGCAAGCTGAAAGATACTGCAAAAGAAGAGTACAACGGTTTTGCAAAAGCATAGTAAGCACAATTTCTAATAAATAAAGAGTTCTTGAATATATTGGTACAAAATAAGAACAAATGCTGTTATTTTATTCAACATTAAGTCTGCCACATTATTTAACTAAACTATAGGTCTGGCCTAATATAGCAATATGTCAGCCACAACATTGAAATAAGTCCGTCATAACTAATCAATATGTCTACCATATTCAACATCTTATTCTTCCATAAATAGCAAAAAGTATCTCACAAAGTTTAAAGATGTCTGTCTCAACTTCATAACCAAACGTCTGCCACACGATAATAAAAGTATGTCAAAACCTTTATTTCACGTATAACTAAGTCTTCCATCACATTTATTCAATGACATACCGGAGCATTTCTATTCCCCTTATCTTCAACTTTGGCGTTTGACCTTGATTTTTCCTTCGGAGGAGCAATTTGAATAAAACCTCTGAGATCTTTAACCTCACTCTCAAGAGTAGCAATCTTCGTACCTAGCCTATTCTCGAGAGAGTTAACACACTCAAATATTTTTTCACCAATGTTCTTCTCCATGGTGTCAAATTTTTGATAAAGTTTTTCGACTAAAAGTATTACACCAAAAACTCCAACATCGACATCGAAGGATTTCCCCTTTGCCTCCCCCTCATCTCTTTCTTCTGAAAAAAGCTATAATCTTTTATGAAATTTAGTCAGCAACATATTGAATTGAAGTTCTCAAAATGATTAAAAAAGAAACTAACCGGTGTGATTCTGTCCTTCTCCTTTGCATTTTTGGTTTTGTCCTCCAAAACCAAATCATCAGCCTGGTCGTTGTTACGATGTCTCCATTTCTTCTGCTTATTCACAGCATTCCAATTTGATGTTATTGAGCAGTTATTCAACAAGTCATCGACCAGATTATCTAGCTCTTGATCGATCACATCGTCATCCCACTCGGAGAAATTCTCCTCTTCAGGCTTCAGTATGAGGTTTCTAACTCGAACCTGAAATTAAGTGATCAACATTAGCAGTCAACTTATAAATTACCATAAGTGAGTCGTATATTCACTATAATTCTGCCGTAGTAAAAGTAAATTTGTAGATCAGCCAAATATATTAACCTAAATCTGCCACAACGACTATTTAATCTCATGAATTTAATACCTAAGTCTGTCGTCAAATGAGCATAAGTTAGTCAAATAAATAAATTCGTAAATCAGCAAATATATTAACCTAAATCTGCCACAACAACTATTTATTCTCATGAACTTAATAACTAAGTCTGTCACTAACTGATCATAAGTCAGCTGTATATATGGGATCTCCTCACACTAAATCTGCCCCCAATAAAATAAGTAAGTCTGCCAAAAAATAAAATGTACCTCTCCATAAGTCTCTACTTCCTTTTGGATCACATCCTCGAAGCATGTTCTTGGTTTTGATCCGCCCCACGTGAGCAAGGGTACCTCAGCGCCTTCTATCTTGTTGCCAAAACGCTCTCCAAATGGCGGACTCGTTAATCCAAATGAGCAGCACATGAACACAACCATGAACAGTGTAAGAATTGTTGCCATATGTGACAACCTTATAGAGTCTACCAACTCTATGAACCCGATACGACCTCATGGGTAACTTTGAAAAGCTTCGACATCAACAACCCGCTTGGCAGCTTCAACCAGAATTCTAGAATTATGGTGCAAACCATATATACCAACAGAAAGAACAAACAACCATCCCACCATTCTTCTCTGTTCAAAACTCCAAGTTCTACATCTTCGCAATGCTAAAACAAATTCATCGTAAGTCGGGCCAGCCCCTTCACCAACGTCTATTAACTTCCAGAATTCCCTATACTCAATGTTTAATTCTTCTTTCGGGAGAGGATCATTTTTTAAGCTAGTGATCTCTACAAACTCATGTAAGGAAAATCTTATAGGCTGGCCCCCAACCAACGACCATATCTCATGGTACTTCTTTACTGCTAACTGATGCGTTAGAAAATAATGAACAGACTTAAGACAAGACATAGTTATTGTCAACCAGCTTGACAATAACTCCAACAGCTGACTCGCTCAACGCATTCCACACATCGGTTCCTATTGCTTCCCTAACCGAAGCAAGATTACCCTATAAATAGTTGTGGTTCATGCTTTTGTCTTGAATAGGGGCCTTCCCTTCTTCATAAAGTCTTCTTGGATACGTTTTTGACATTTCTTCAGTCATCTTCGAAATTCTGAAAAGCAATAAAATTCATATTGTTTGTTAAATACATATATCTGCGAAATATGAAGGATATATAAGTCTGCCACATATGAAGGATTATATAAGTCTATCGCTATGTAACTAATAAGTTAGCCATATCTAAATATCTTGTGAATTTAAGTATGCGACGAAGACAATATGACCATAAGTCTGCCATTTGTTCAATGACTTTAAGTCAGTCGCTAATTTGTGTTCGACCAAAATCTGCCATACATATTTTAACAATGTATGCTGCTATTTAACTATGAGTCTGCCAAATTTATATCTAAACATAATATATGTCTGCCACCAAATAACTATAAGTCAGCCCTATGTGTAAGATTTCCTCGAACTAAATCTGCCACGAACACCAATAAAATTTATAAATCTGTCACAATAAAATCATACATCTACCATTGTAAATCATAAATCTGCGTAAACTAGCTGACAAATCTGTCATACTTTTCTAAAAATTTGATACGATATTTCAGTAAAAACGCACTAAAAATCCAACAAAAACACAAACAACAAGTGCGGAAACAATTTTGCACATGATTTCGAGCACGATTTCGCGGGTTATGATGGAAGACCAAAACGTATGCAAAATCGGAAAAGAAATCAAAACTATGAAAACGGAATACGAAAAGACACTGGACTCTAAGTCTATTGTGCAATGACTATAAGTCAGTCATAAATGTGTGTTCTCCTCGACCTAAATCTGCAATAAATATTTAAAAATTATGCTGCTTTAACTATGAATCTGTAAAATTCCCATAATTATCTATAAACATAATATATGTTTGCCATCAAATTACTATAAGTCAGTCATATATGTAACATTTTCTCGACCTAAATCTGCCACTAAAACCAATAGAATTAATAAGTCTATCACTATATTAACATAAATCTTCGACAATAAAATCATAGATCTGCCACTGTAAGTCATAAATCTGCGAAACTACCTGATAAATGTGTCATACATTTCCAAAAAAATTTATACGGTATTTCAGTAAAAACGTACTAAAAATCCGACAAAAACACAAACAACAACTGTGTTTTCCGATTACACACATGATTTTGCATACGACTTTGCACACAATTTTGCAACACAATTTCGTGGGTTATGGTGGAAGACGAAAAGGCATGTGAAATCGGAGAAAAAACAAAACCGTGAAAACAGAAAATGAAAAGACCCTAAACAAAAACTTTACCTTGAGTGAGTCACGGCGAGTCACGGGGAGTCACAGAGAATAACGGCGAGTAAAGCTGATTAGAAGGCGACAACGAAGAATAAAAAAGGAGAAAAAACTGAGAAGATTAGAAGAGGAAAGAAAAACCCAAGATAAGAGGAGATAAACTTACCCTGACATGCAAAAGGAAACACGGCACAATGATGAGAGGAAGAAGGCGAGAGGGAGAGAGAACAACGGCAAGAAAATAGATGACAAGAGAAGAGAGAAATCATGGGAAGAGAAAAACGAGAGAGAGAAGAGAGAGTTGAAAAATGTAGTACTAGGGAAAATATTGGGAACTGTCCATTCAGTTTTCAATATATTTTCCCCCAAATTTTTTAATTAATTTTCAATTAATTCTAATTTAATTAATTTTTATGTTTTTAATTAAAATAGTAAAAATGACTTTTTCACAAAATATAGGGTACTCTAGCAAAACATGTTTTTTGGCTGGTAAACTAATAGTTACGGGTACAATTTCGGGTATTTGACGTAATTTCTTTTCACAATATAGAAAATTGAGCTAGCTTAACGTGTGAGTTGGATTCGTGTCGTTCTGAAGTCTAAATAAAAAGACACGGAGGATTTAGTGCGGAAATCTCAAGTTGATCGGTCAGATAAAGTGATCATTCTAAACTGATCATTGGTGCTCCTTGAGTAGCCGCTTATAAATGGAGCATAATGCATGGCATCATGCAGTTTGGGATATATTGGATTACTTGGAAGCTTTGTCGTAGCTTTGTCAGTCTCAAATGTTGTCACAATATTGAAAATTGAGCTAGATTGGTGTGGGAGTTGGATTCACGTCATTTTGAGCTCTAAATCAAATGTTACGGATGATTTGGTGCGGACATTCCAAGTTGATCAGCTAGTTAAAATGATCATTATAAACTCATCACTGGTTCTCATTGAGCAAAGGTTTACAAATGAAGCTAATGCATGGCATCACGCAGTTTGGGATAGATTCGATTACATGGAGGCTTTGTCCTTGCTATTTCTGTCTTAACATTTCTCACAATAAAGAAAACTGAGCAAGCTTAACGTGGGCATTGGATTCGTGTCATTCTGAACACTAAATAAAAAGTTACCGATGATTTAAGGTGAACATATCAAGTCTATCAGCTAGTCAATGACCATTCTAAACTCATCACTGGTTCTCATTGAGCACATGTTCACATATGAAGCATAATGCATGGCGTCACTCAGTTCGGGATAGATTGGATTACTTGGAGGTTTTTTCCTAGCTATTTTTTTTATTAAATTTAATCACAATATAGAAAACTGAGATCGCTTAACGTGGGCATTGGATTCGTGTCATTCGGAACTCCAAATCAAAAGTTATGAACAATTTAGTGCGGACATATCAAGTTGATCGGCCAGTTAAAATGATAACTCTAAACTGATCTTTGGTGATCATTGAGTAAATTGTTATAAATGAAGCATAATGCATAGCATCACGCAGTTTGAATACAATGGATTACTTGGATGCCTTGTCGTATCTCTTGTAGTGTCAAATGTTGTCCCAATATTGAACATTGAGCTAGATTAACGTGGGCATTCGAATCATGTCATTTTGAGCTCTAAATCAAATGTTACGAACGATTTAAAGTGCGGATATGTCAAGCTGATCAGCTAGCTAAAATGATTATTCTAAACTGATCATTGGTGCTCACGGAGCAAAGGTTTACAAATGAAGCATAATGCAAGGCATCACGCAGTTTGGGATAGATTGGATTCCTTGGAGGTTGTGCCGTAGCTTTTTCAATCTTAAATTTTGTCCCAATAGTGAAAATTGAGCTAGATTAACGGGGACATTGGATTAATGTCATTTTGAACTCTAAACCAAATGTTAAAGACGATTTAGTGCGTACATGTCAAATTGATCGGCTAGTTAAAATGATCATTCTAAACTGACCACTGGTTCTCATTGAGAAAAGATTTACAAATGAAGTATAATGCATGACATCACACAGTCTTGGATAGATTGGATTATTTGTAGGCTTTACCATAGCTATTTCGGTCCTAAATTTTATCACGATATAGAATATTGAGATCTTAACATGGGCGTTGCATTCGTGTCATTTAAAACTCTAAACCAAAAGTTACGAACAATTTAGTGCAGACATGTCAAGTTGATCGGCCAGTTAAAATGATGATTCTAAGTTGATCATTGGTTCTCCTTGAGTAAAGGCTTCAAAATGAAGCCTAATGCATGGCATCATGAAAATTGGGATATATTGGATTACTCGGAGGCTTTTTCATAGCTTTTTTAGTGTCAAATGTTGTCAGAATATTGGAAATTGAGCTAGTTTAAAGTGGGCGTATGAGTCATGTCATTTTGAGCTCTAAATCAAATGTTACGAACGATTTAGTGCGGACATGTAAAGTTGATCAGCTAGCTAAAATGATCATTCTAAACTGATCATTGGTGCTCATGGAGAAACGGTTTACAAATGAAACATAATGCATTGCATCACGCAGTTTGGGGAACATTGGATTACTTAAACGCTTTGTCATAGCTCTTTAGGTCTAAAATATTGTCACAATATTGAAAATTGAGATAGATTAATGTGGGCATTGGATTCATGTCATTTTGAGCTCTAAACCAAATGTTAAAGACGATTTAGTGTGTACATGTCAAGTTGATCGGCTAGTGAAAATGATCATTCTAAACTGACCACTGGTCTCATTGGGCAAAGATTTACAAATGAAGTATAATGCATGACATCACACAGTCTTGGATAGATTGGATTATTTGTAGGCTTTACCATAGCTATTTCGGTCCTAAATTTTGTCACGATATAGAATATTGAGATCTTAACGTAGGCATTGGATTCGTGTCATTTAAAACTCTAAACAAAAAGTTACGGACAATTTAGTGTGGATATGTCAAGTTGATCGGCCAGTTAAAATGATGATTCTAAGTTGATCATTGGTGCTCCTTGAGTAAAGGCTTCAAAATGAAGCCTAATGCATGGCATCACGCAAATTGGGATATATTGGATTACTCGGAGGCTTTTTCGTAACTTTTTTAGTGTCAAATGTTGTCAGAATATTGGAAATTGAGCTAGTTTAACGTGGGCGTTTGAGTCATGTCATTTTGAGCTCTAAATCAAATGTTACGAACGATTTAGTGCGGACATGTAAAGTTGACCAGCTAGCTAAAATGATCATTCTAAACTGATCATTGGTGCTCATGGGGCAAAGGTTTACAAATGAATCATAATGCATGGCATCACGCAGTTTGGGGAACATTGCATTACTTAGATGCTTTGTCGTAGCTCTTTAAGTGTAAAATATTGTCACAATATTGAAAATTGAGCTAGATTAAACTTGGCCGTTGGATTCATGTAATTTTTAGCTTTAAACCAAATGTTAAAGACGATTTAGTGTGTACATGTCAAGTTGATCGGCTAGTTAAAATGATCATTCTAAACTGACCATTGGTGCTCATTGAGCAAAGATTTACAAAAGAAGTATAATGCATGACATCACACAGTCTTGGATAGATTGGATTATTTGTAGGCTTTACCATAGCTGTTTCGTTCCTAAATTTTGTCACGGTATAGAATATTGAGATCTTAACGTGGGTGTTGGATTCGTGTCATTTAAAACTCTAAACCAAAAGTTACGGACAATTTAGTTCGGACATGTCAAGTTGATCGGTCAGTTAAAATGATTATTCTAAGCTGATCATTGGTGCTCCTTGAGTAAAAGCTTAAAAATGAAGCCTAATGCATGGCATCATGCAAATTGGGATATATTGGATTACTCGGAGGCTTTTTCGTAGCTCTTTTAGTGTCAAATGTTGTCAGAATATTGAAAATTGAGCTAGTTTAACGTGGGCGTTTGAGTCATGTCATTTTGAGCTCTAAATCAAATGTTACGAACGATTTAGTGAGGACATGTAAAGTTGATCAGCAAGCTAAAATGATCATTCTAAACTGATCATTGGTGCTCATGGAGCAAAGGTTTGCAAATGAATCATAATGCATGGCATCACGCAGTTTGGGGAACATTGCATTACTTAGATGCTTTGTTGTAGCTCTTTAAGTGTTAAATATTGTCACAATATTGAAAATTGAGCTAGATTAACTTGGCCGTTGGATTCATCTCATTTTTAGCTTTAAATAAAATGTTAAAGATAATTTAGTGTGGATATGTCAAGTTTATCAGCTAGTTAAAATGTTCATTCTAACACTGATCATTGGTTCTCATTGAGCAAAAGTTTACAAATGATGCATAATGCATGGCATCACACAATTTGAGATAGATTTTATTACTTGTAGGCTTTATCGTATGTATTTAGGTCTTAAATTTTGTCACAATATGGAATACTTAGCTAGATTAATGTGGGAATTGGATTCATGTCATTCCGAAATCTTAATCAAAAGTTACGAAGGATTTAGTGCGGACATATCAAGTTGATTGGGCAGTTAAAATGATAATTCTAAACTGATCTTTGGTGATCGTTGAGTAAGTGTTTATAAATGAAGCATAATGCATAGCATCACGCAGTTTGAATACAATGGATTACATGGAGGCCTTGTCGTATCTCTTGTAGTGTCAAATGTTGTCCAAATATTGAAAATTAAGCTAGATTAACGTGGGTGTTCGAATCATGTCGTTTTGAGCTCTGAATCAAATGTTACGAAGGATTTAAAGTGCGGATATGTCAAGCTGATCAGCTAGCTAAAATGATTATTCTAAACTGATCATTGGTGCTCATGGAGCAAAGCTTTACAAATGAAGCATAATGCATGGCATCACGCAGTCTGGGATAGATTGGATTCCTTGGAGGTTGTGCCATAGCTCTTTCAGTCTTACATTTTGTTCCAATAATGAAAATTGAGCTAGATTAATGGGGGCATTGGATTCATGTCATTTTGAACTCTAAACCAAATGTTAAAGACGATTTAGTGCGTACATGTCAAATTGATCGGCTAGTTAAAATGATCATTCTAAACTGACCACTGGTTCTCATTGAGAAAAGATTTACAAATGAAGTATAATGCATGACATCACACAGTCTTGGATAGATTGGATTATTTGTAGGCTTTACCATAGCTATTTCTGTCCTAAATTTTGTCACGATATAGAATATTGAGATCTTAACGTGGGCATTGGATTCGTGTCATTTAAAACTCTAAACCAAAAGTTACGGACAATTTAGTGCGGATATGTCAAGTCGATCGGCCAGTTAAAATGATGATTCTAAGTTGATCATTGGTGCTCCTTGAGTAAAAGCTTCAAAATGAAGCCTAATGCATGGCATCATGCAAATTGGGATATATTGGATTACTTGGAGGCTTTTTTGTAACTTTTTAGTGTCAAATGTTGTCAGAATATTGGAAATTGAGCTAGTTTAATGTGGGCGTTTGAGTCATGTCATTTTGAGCTCTAAATCAAATGTTACGAACGATTTAGTGCGGACATCTAAAGTTGATCAGCTAGCTAAAATGATCATTCTAAACTGATCATTGGTGCTCATGGAGCAAAGGTTTATAAATGAAGCATAATGCATTGCATCAGGCAGTTTGGGGAACATTGGATTACTTAAACACTTTGTTGTAACTCTTTAGGTCTCAAATATTGTCACAATATTGAAAATTGAGCTAGATTAATGTGGGCACTAGATTCATGTCATTTTGAGCTCTAAACCAAATGTTAAAGACGATTTAGTGTGTACATGTCAAGTTGATCGGCTAGTGAAAATGATCGTTCTAGACTGACCACTGGTGCTCATTGGGCAAAGATTTACAAATGAAGTATAATGCATGACATCACACAGTCTTGGATAGATTGGATTATTTGTAGGCTTTACCATAGCTATTTCGGTCCTAAATTTTGTCACGATATAGAATATTGAGATCTTAATGTGGGTGTTGGATTTGTGTCATTTAAAACTCTAAACCAAAAGTTACGGACAATTTAGTGCGGACATGTCAAGTTGATCGGCCAGTTAAAATGATGATTCTAAGCTGATCGTTGGTGCTCCTTGAGTAAAGGCTTAAAAATGAAGCCTAATGCATGGCATCATGAAAATTGGGATATATTGGATTACTCTGAGGCTTTTTCGTAGCTCTTGTAGTGTCAAATGTTGTCAGAATATTGGAAATTGAGCTAGTTTAACGTGGGCGTTTGAGTCATATCATTTTGAGCTCTAAATCAAATGTTACGAACGATTTAGTGTGGACATGTAAAGTTGATCAGCTAGGTAAAGGATCATTCTAAACTGATCATTGGTGCTCATGGAGCAAAGGTTTGCAAATGAATCATAATGCATGGCATCACGCAGTTTGGGGAACATTGCATTACTTAGATTCTTTGTCGTAGCTCTTTCAGTCTTATATTTTGTCCCAATATTGAAAATTGAGCTAGATTAACTTGGCCGTTGGATTCATCTCATTTTTAGCTTTAAATAAAATGTTAAAGATAATTTAGTGTGGATATGTCAAGTTTATCAGCTAGTTAAAATGATCATTCTAACACTGATCATTGGTTCTCATTGAGCAAAGGTTTACAAATGATGCATAATGCATGGCATCACACAATTTGAGATAGATTTGATTACTTGTAGGCTTTATCGTATGTATTTAGGTCTTAAAGTTTGTCACAATATGGAATACTTAGCTAGATTAATGTGGGCATTGGATTCATGTCATTCCGAACTCTTAATCAAAAGTTACGAAGGATTTAGTGCGGACATATCAAGTTGATCGGCCAGTTAAAATGATAATTCTAAACTGATCTTTGGTGATCGTTGAGTAAGTGTTTATAAATGAAGCATAATGCATAGTATCACGCAGTTTGAATACACTGGATTACTTGGAGGCCTTCTCGTATCTCTTGTAGTGTCAAATGTTGTCCAAATATTGAAAATTGAGCTAGATTAACGTGGGCGTTCAAATCATGTCATTTTGAGCTCTGAATCAAATGTTACGAATGATTTAAAGTGCGGATATGTCAAGCTGATCAGCTAGCTAAAATGATTATTCTAAACTGATCATTGGTGCTCATGGAGCAAAGGTTTACAAATGAAGCATAATGAATGGCATCACGCAGTTTGGGATAGATTGGATTCCTTGGAGGTTGTGCCGTAGCTCTTTCAGTCTTAAATTTTATCCCAATAATGAAAATTGAGCTAGATTAACGGGGGCATTGGATTCATGTCATTTTGAACTCTAAACCAAATGTTAAAGACGATTTAGTGTGTACATGTCAAATTGATCGGCTAGTTAAAATGATCATTCTAAACTGACCACTGGTTCTCATTGAGAAAAGATTTACAAATGAAGTATAATGCATGACATCACACAGTCTTGGATAGATTGGATTATTTGTAGGCTTTACCATAGCTATTTCGGTCCTAAATTTTCTCACGATATAGAATATTGAGATCTTAACGTGGGCGTTGGATTCTTGTCATTTAAAACTCTAAACCAAAAGTCACGGACAATTTAGTGCGTATATGTCAAGTTGATCGGCCAGTTAAAATGATGATTCTAAGTTGATCATTGGTGCTCCTTGAGTAAAGGCTTATAAATGAAGCCTAATGCATGGCATCATGCAAATTGGGATATATTGGATTACTCGGAGGCTTTTTCGTAACTTTTTAGTGTCAAATTGTCAGAATATTGGAAATTGAGCTAGTTTAATGTGTTCGTTTGAGTCATGTCATTTTGAGCTCTAAATCAAATGTTACGAAAGATTTAGTGCGGACATGTAAAGTTGATCCAGCTAGCTAAAATGATCATTCTAAACTGATCATTGGTGCTCATGGAGCAAAGGTTTATAATTGAAGCATAATGCATTGCATCACGCAGTTTGGGGAACATTGGATTACTTAAACGCTTTGTCGTAGCTCTTTAGGTCTCAAATATTGTCACAATATTGAAAATTGAGCTAGATTAATGTGGGCATTGGATTCATGTCATTTTGAGCTCTAAACCAAATGTTAAAGGCGATTTAGTGTGTACATGTCAAGTTGATCGGCTAGTGAAAATGATCATTCTAAACTGACCACTGGTGCTCATTGGGCAAATATTTACAAATGAAGTATAATGTATGCCATCACACAGTATTGAATAGATTGGATTATTTGTAGGCTTTACCATAGCTATTTCGGTCCTAAATTTTGTCACGATAAAGAATATTGAGATCTTAACATGGGCGTTGGATTCGTGTCATTTAGAACTCTAAACCAAAAGTTACGGACAATTTAGTGCGGACATGTCAAGTTGAACAGCCAGTTAAAATGATGATTCTAGGTTGATCATTGGTGCTCCTTGAGTAAAGGCTTCAAAATGAAGCCTAATGCATGGTATCATGAAAATTGGGATATATTGGATTACTCGGAGGCTTTTTTCGTAGCTTTCTTAGTGTCAAATGTTGTCAGAATATTGCAAATTGAGCTAGTTTAATGTGGGTGTTTGAGTCATGTCATTTTGAGCTCTAAATCTAATGTTACAAACGATTTAGTGCGGACATGTAAAGTTGATCAGGTAGCTAAAATGATCATTCTAAACTGATCATTGGTGCTCATGGAGAAAAGGTTTACAAATGAAGCATAATGCATTGCATCACGCAGTTTGGGGAACACTGGATTACTTAAACGCTTTGTCGTAGCTCTGTAGGTCTTAACTTTTGTCCCAATATTGAAAATTGTGCTATATTAAAGGGGGCCTTGGATTCATGTCATTTTGAACTCTAAACCAAATGTTAATGACGATTTAGTGCGTACATGTCAAATTGATCGGCTAGTTAAAATGATCATTCTAAACTGACCACTAGTGCTCATTGAGCAAAGATTTACAAATGAAGTATAATGCATGACATCACACAGTCTTGGATAGATTGGATTATTTGTAGGCTTTACCATAGCTATTTCGGTCCTAAATTTTGTCACGATATAGAATATTGAGATCTTAACGTGGGCGTTGGATTCGTGTCATTTAAAACTCTAAACCAAAAGTTACGGACAATTTTGTGCGGACATGTCATGTTGATCGGCCAGTTAAAATGATGATTGTAAGCTGATCATTGGTGCTCCTTGAGTAAAGGCTTAAAAATGAAGCCTAATGCATGGCATCATGCAAATTGTGTTATATTGGATTACTCGGAGGCTTTTTCGTAGCTCTTTTAGTGTCAAATGTTGTCAGAATATTGGAAATTGAGCTAGTTAAACGTGGACGTTTGAGTCATGTCATTTTGAGATTTAAATCAAATGTTATGAACGATTTAGTGTGGACATGTAAAGTTGATCAGCTAACTAAAATGATCATTCTAAATTAATAATTGGTGCTCATGGAGCAAAAGATTACAAATGAATCATAATGCATGGCATCACAGTTTGGGGAACATTTCATTACTTAGATGCTTTGTCGTAGCTCTTTAAGTGTTAAATATTGTCACAATATTGAATATTGAGCTGATTAACTTGGCCGTTGGATTCATCTCATTTTTAGCTTTAAATAAAATGTTAAAGATAATTTAGTGTGGATATGTCAAGTTTATCAGCTTGTTAAAATGATCATTCTAACACTGATCTTTGGTTCTCATTGAGTAAAGGTTTACAAATGATGCATAATGCATGGCATCACACAATTTGAGATAGATTTGATTACTTGTAGGATTTATCGTATGTATTTAGGTTTTAAATGTTTTCACAATATGGAATACTTAGCTAGATTAATGTGGGCATTGGATTCTTGTCATTCCGAACTCTTAATCAAAGGTTACGAAGGATTTAGTGCGGACATATCAAGTTGATCGGCCAGTTAATATGATAATTCTAAACTGATCTTCGGTGATCGTTGAGTAAGTGTTTATAAATTAAGCGTAATGCATAGCATCACGCTGTTTGAATACAATGGATTACTTGGAGGCCTTTTCGTATCTCTTGTAGTGTCTAATGTTTGTCCCAAAATTGAAAATTGAGCTAGATTAACGTGGCGTTCGAATCATGTCATTTTGAGCTCTAAATCAAATGTTACAAACAATTTAAAGTGCGGATATGTCAAGCTGATCAGCTAGCTAAAATGATTATTCTAAACTGATCATTGGTGCTCATGGAGCAAAGGTTTACAAATGAAGCATAATGCATGCCATCACGCAGTTTGGGATAGATTGGATTCCTTGGAGGTTGTGCCGTTGCTCTTTCAGTCTTAAATTTTGTCCCAATAATGAAAATTGAGCTAGATTAACGGGGGCATTGAATTCATGTCATTTTGAACTCTAAACCAAATGTTAAAGATGATTTAGTGCGTACATGTCAAATTGATCGGCTAGTTAAAATGATCATTCTAAACTGACCACTGGTTCTCATTCAGAAAAGATTTACAATGAAGTATAATGCATGACATCACACAGTCTTGAATAGATTGGATTATTTGTAGGCTTTACCATAGCTATTTCGGTCCTAAATTTTGTCACGATATAGAATATTGAGATCTTAACGTGGGCGTTGGATTCGTGTCATTTAAAACTCTAAACCAAAAGTTACGGACAATTTAGTGCGTATATGTCAAGTGGATCGGCCAGTTAAAATGATGATTCTAAGTTGATCATTGGTGCTCCTTGAGTAAAGGCTTCAAAATGAAGCCTAATGCATGGCATCATGCAAATTGGGATATATTGCATTACTCGGAGGCTTTTTCGTAACTTTTTTAGTGTCAAATGTTGTCAGAATATTGGAAATTTAGCTAGTTTAATGTGGGCGTTTGAGTCATGTCATTTTGAGCTCTAAATCAAATGTTACGAACGATTTAGTGCGGACATGTAAAGTTGATCAGCTAGCTAAAATGATCATTCTAAACTTATCATTGGTGCTCATGGAGCAAAGGTTTATAAATGAAGCATAATGCATTGCATCACGCAGTCTGGGGAACATTGGATTATTTAAACGCTTTGTCGTAGCTCTTTAAGTCTCAAATATTGTCACAATATTGAAAATTGAGCTAGATTAATGTGGGCATTGGATTCATGTCATTTTGAGCTCTAAACCAAATTATAAAGGCAATTTAGTGTGTACATGTCAAGTTGATCGGCCAGTGAAAATGATCATTCTAAACTGACCACTGGTGCTCATTGGGCAAAGATTTACAAATGAAGTATAATGTATGACATCACACAGTATTGAATAGATTGGATTATTTGTAGGCTTTACCATAGCTATTTTGGTCCTAAATTTTGTCACGATAAAGAATATTGAGATCCTAACATGGGCGTTGGATTCGTGTCATTTAGAACTCCAAACCAAAAGTTACGGACAATTTAGTGCGGACATGTCAAGTTGATCGGGCAGTTAAAATGATGATTCTACGTTGATCATTGGTGCTCCTTGAGTAAAGGCTTCAAAATGAATCCTAATGCATGGCATCATGCAAATTGGGATATATTGGTTTACTCGGAGGCTTTTTCGTAGCTTTCATAGTGTCAAATGTTGTCAGAATATTGGAAATTGAGCTAGTTTAATGTGGGCGTTTGAGTCATGTCATTTTGAGCTCTAAATCAAATGTTACAAACGATTTAGTGCGGACATGTATAGTTGATCAGCTAGCTAAAATGATCATTCTAAACTGATCATTGGTGCTCATGGAGCAAAGCTTTACAAATGAAGCATAATGCATTGCATAACGCAGTTTGGGGAACATTGGATTACTTAAACACTTTTTCGTAGCTCTTTAGGTCTTAAATTTTGTCCCAATAATGAAAATTGAGCTAGATTAAAGGGGGCCTTGGATTCATGTCATTTTGAACTCTAAACCAAATGTTAATGACGATTTAGTGCGTACATGTCAAATTGATCGGCTAGTTAAAATGATCATTCTAAACTGACCACTGGTGCTCATTGAGTAAAGATTTACAAATGAAGTATAATGCATGACATCACACAGTCTTGGATAGATTGGATTATTTGGAGGCTTTACCATAGCTATTTCGGTCCTAAATTTTGTCACGATATAGAATATTGAGATCTTAACGTGGGTGTTGGATTCGTGTCATTTAAAACTCTAAACCAAAAGTTACGGACAATTTAGTGCGGACATGTCATGTTGATCGGCCAGTTAAAATGATTATTGTAAGCTGATCATTGGTGCTCCTTGAGTAAAGGCTTAAAAATGAAGCCTAATGCATGGCATCATGCAAATTGGGTTATATTGGATTACTCGGAGGCTTTTTCGTAGCTCTTTTAGTGTCAAATGTTGTCAGAATATTGGAAATTGAGCTAGTTAAACGTGGACGTTTGAGTCATGTCATTTTGAGCTTTAAATCAAATGTTATGAACGATTTAGTGTGGACATGTAAAGTTGATCAGCTAGCTAAAATGATCATTCTAAATTGATCATTGGTGCTCATGGAGCAAAAGATTACAAATGAATCATAATGCATGGCATCACAGTTTGGGGAACATTGCATTACTTAGATGCTTTGTCGTAGCTCTTTAAGTGTTAAATATTGTCACAATATTGAAAATTGAGCTAGATTAACTTGGCCGTTGGATTCATCTCATTTTTAGCTTTAAATAAAATGTTAAAGATAATTTAGTGTGGATATGTCAAGTTTATCAGCTAGTTAAAATGATCATTCTAACACTGATCTTTGGTTCTCATTGAGTAAAAGTTTACAAATGATGCATAACGCATGGCATCACACAATTTGAGATAGATTTGATTACTTGTAGGACTTATCGTATGTATTTAGGTTTTAAATTTTTTCACAATATGGAATACTTAGCTAGATTAATGTGGGCATTGGATTCGTGTCATTCCGAACTCTTAATCAAAAGTTACGAAGGATTTAGTGCGGACATATCAAGTTGACCGGCCAGTTAATATGATAATTCTAAACTGATCTTTGGTGATCGTTGAGTAAGTGTTTATAAATGAAGCATAATGCATAGCATCACGCTGTTTGTATACAATGGATTACTTGGAGGCCTTGTCGTATCTCTTGTAGTGTCTAATGTTTGTCCCAAAATTGAAAATTGAGCTAGATTAACGTGGCGTTCGAATCATGTCATTTTGAGCTCTTAATCAAATGTTACAAACAATTTAAAGTGCGGATATGTCAAGCTGATCAGCTAGCTAAAATGATTATTCTAAACTGATCATTGGTGCTCATGGAGCAAAGGTTTACAAATGAAGCATAATGCATGCCATCACGCAATTTGGGATAGATTGGATTCCTTGGAGGTTGTGCCATTGCTCTTTCAGTCTTAAATTTTGTCCCAATAATGAAAATTGAGCTAGATTAACGGGGGCATTGGATTCATGTCATTTTGAACTCTAAACCAATTGTTAAAGATGATTTTAGTGCGTACATGTCAAATTGATCGGCTAGTTAAAATAATCATTCTAAACTGACCAAGGGTTCTCATTGAGAAAAGATTTACAATGAAGTATAATGCATGACATCACACAGTCTTGAATAGATTGGATTATTTGTAGGCTTTACCATAGCTATTTCGGTCCTAAATTTTGTCACGATATAGAATATTGAGATCTTAACGTGGGCGTTGGATTCGTGTCATTTAAAACTCTAAACCAAAAGTTACTGACAATTTAGTGCGGACATGTCAAGTTGGTCGGCCAGTTAAAATGATGATTCTAAGTTGATCATTGGTTCTCCTTGAGTAAAGGCTTAAAAATGAAGCCTAATGCATGGCATCATGCAAATTGGGATATATTGGATTACTCGAAGGCTTTTTCGTAGCTCTTTTAGTGTCAAATGTTGTCAGAATATTTGAAATTGAGCTAGTTTAATGTGGGCATTTGAGTAATGTCATTTTGAGCTCTAAATCAAATGTTAAGGACGATTTAGTGCGGACATGTAAAGTTGATCAGCTAGCTAAAATGATCATTCAAAACTGATCATTGGTGCTCATGGAGCAAAGGTTTACAAATGAAGCATAATGCATTGCATCACGCAGTTTGGGGAACATTGGATTACCTAAACGCTTTGTCGTAGCTCTTTAGGTCTCAAATATTGTCACAATATTGAAAATTGAGCTAGATTAATGTGGGCATTGGATTCATGTCATTTTGAGCTCTAAACCAAATGTTAAAGACGATTTAGTGTATACATGTCAAGTTGATCGGCTAGTGAAAATGATCATTCTAAACTGACCACTGGTGCTCATTGAGCAAAGATTTACAAATGAAGTATAATGCATGACATCACACAGTCTTGGATAGATTCGATTATTTGTAGGCTTTACCATAGCTCTTTTGGTCCTAAATTGTGTCACGATATAGAATATTGAGATCTTAACGTGGGCGTTGGAATCGTGTCATTTAAAACTGTAAACCAAAAGTGACATACAATTTAGTGCGAACATGTCAAGTTGATCGGCCAGTTAAAATGATGATTCTAAGTTGATCTTTGGTGCTCCTTGAGTAAAGGCTTAAAAATGAAGCCTAATGCATGGCATCATGCAAATTGGGATATATTGGATTACTCGGAGGCTTTTTCGTAGATCTTTTAGTGTCAAATGTTGTCAGAATATTGGAAATTGAGCTAGTTTAACGTGGGCATTTGAGTCATGTCATTTTGAGCTCTAAAATCAAATGTTACAAACGATTTAGTGTGGACATGTAAAGTTGATCAGCTAGCTAAAATGATCATTCTAAACTGATCATTGGTGCTCATGGAGCAAAGGTTTACAAATGAATCATAATGCATGGCATCATGCAGTTTGGGGAACATTGCATTACTTAGATGCTTTGTCGTAGCTCTTTAAGTGTTAAATATTGTCACAATATTGAAAATTGAGCTAGATTAACTTGGTCGCTGGATTCATGTCATTTTTAGCTTTAAACCAAATGTTAAAGACGATTTAGTGTGTACATGTCAAGTTGATCGCTTAGTTAAAATGATCATTCTAAACTGACCACTGGTGCTCATTGAGCAAAGATTTACAAATGAAGTATAATGCATGACATCACACAGTCTTGGATAGATTGGATTATTTGTAGGCTTTACCATAGCTATTTTGGTCCTAAATTTTTTCATGATATAGAATATTGATATCTTAACGTGGGCGTTGCATTCGTGTCATTTAAAACTCTAAACCAAAAGTTACGGACAATTTAGTGCGGACATGTCAAGTTGATCGGCCTGTTTAAATGATGATTCTAAGCTGATCATTGGTGCTCATTGAGTAAAGGCTTAAAAATGAAGCCTAATGCATGGCATCATGCAAATTGGGATATATTGGATTACTCGGAAGCTTTTTCATAGCTCTTTTAGTGTCAAATGTTGTCAGAATATTGGAAATTGAGCTAGTTTAATGTGGGCGTTTGAGTCATGTCATTTTGAGCTCTAAATCAAATGTTACAAACGATTTACTACGGACATGTAAAGTTGATCAGCTAGCTAAAATGATCATTCTAAACTGATCATTGGTGCTCATGGAGCAAAGGTTTGCAAATGAATCATAATGCATGGCATCACGCAGTTTGGGGAACATTGCATTACTTAGATTCTTTGTCGTAGCTCTTTCAGTCTTATATTTTGTCCCAATATTGAAAATTGAGCTAGATTAACTTGGCCGTTGGATTCATCTCATTTTTAGCTTTAAATAAAATGTTAAAGATAATTTAGTGTGGATATGTCAAGTTTATCAGCTAGTTAAAATGATCATTCTTACACTGATCATTGGTTCTCATTGAGCAAAGGTTTACAAATGATGCATAATGCATGGCATCACACAATTTGAGATAGATTTGATTACTTGTAGGCTTTATCGTATGTATTTAGGTGTTAAATTTTGTCACAATATGGAATACGTAGCTAGATTAATGTGGGCATTGGATTTGTGTCATTCCGGACTCTTAATCAAATGTTACGAAGGATTTAGTGTGGACTTGTAGAATTGGTCAGCCAATTAAAGTGATTATTCTAAACTGATCATTAGTCTCCTTGAGTAAATGAAGCATAATGCACGGCATCACGCAGTTTAGGATATATTGGATTGATTCAAGGTTCTATGGTAGCTCTTATGTCTCAAATGTTGTCACAATATATAATATTGAGCTAGCTTAACGTGGGCATTGGATTCGTGTCATTTGAACTACAAATCAAAAATTACAGATGATTTAATGCGGACATGTCAAGTTGATCAGCCAATTAAAATGATCATTCTATGCTGATCATTGGTGATCGTTGAATAAACGCTTATAAATGAAGCATCATGTAGTTTTGGATGCATTGGATTACTTGTATGTTTGGTCATAGCTCTTTCAGCCTAAAATGTTGTCACAATATTGAAAATTAATTTGGGAATTGGATTCATGTCATTTTGAGTTCTAAATCTAAAGTAAAAGACGATTTGGTGCGGACATGTCAAGTTGATAAGTTAGTTAAAATGATCATTCTAAACTAATCATTGGTGCTCATTGAAAAAGGTTTACAAATGAAATATAATGGAGGGTATCACGCAGTTTGGGATAGATCGAATTACTTAAAGGCTTTGTCGTAGCTATTTTGTCTTAAATTTTTTCACAATATAGAAAATTGAGCTAGTTTAACGTGGGCATTGGATTTGTGGCATTCTAAACTATAAATCAAATGTTTATGACGATTTAGTGCTGACATGTCAAGGTTATCGACCAATTAAAATGATCATTCTAAACTGATCATTGCTTCTCCTTGAGTAAAGGCTTATAAATGAAGCATAATGCTTGTGATCACACAATTTGGGATATATTGGATTATTTGGAGGCTTTTTCAGTCTCAAATGTTGTCACAATAATGAAAATTGAGCTAGATTAATGTGGGCATTAGATTCATGTAATTTTGAGCTCTAAATCAAATGTTAAAGATGATGTAGCGAGGACATGTCAAGTTGATCGGCTAGTTAAAATGATTATTCTAAACTGATCATTTGTGCTCATTGAGCAAGGGTTTCAAATGAAGTATAATGCATGGCATCACGCAGTTTTAGATATATTAGATTATTTTAAGGCTTTATCGTAGCTATTTTGGTCTTAAATTTTGTCACAATATAGAATATTTAGATCTTAACGTGGGTGTTGGATTCGTGTCATTCTAAACTCTAAATCAATAGTTATGGACGATTTAGTGCGGACATGTCAAGTTGATCGGCCAGTTAAAATGATCGTTTTAAGTTCATTGGTGCTCCTTGAGTAAAGGCTTATAAATGAGGCATAATGCATGGCATCACGCAGTTTGAAATACATTAGATTACTTGGACACTTTGTCTTAACTCTTTAAGTCTTAAATGTTGTCATAATATTGAAAATTGAGGTAGATTAACGTGGTCGTTTGATGAGGACATCAATACCAGTTCACTATTATGAGACAAGCTCCAAAAACAAGATCAGGCACAAGAAACCTTAGTAAGATGTTCAACAAGTTTGTGGAGAGTCTCATAACAATTATAGAAGATGGAGGATTCCATGAAGCTGAACTTACTAAAGAATTACAAGAAGGAGACTATGAACAACTAAAGACTACAACAATTTCACTACATCCAGTTTTACAAGGTTTCAGAGATACAACCTTGTTCATCATTGCTAACAAACTTAAGAAGGGATTATAAGGAGCTACAAGAGATGAAGGTGCATTTTTAAAATTCCAATGTTTCTATTAACAAGTTTATTTGCTTGTTTTTGTAGGAATGTGACTATTAAGTTTAAGTGTCATTTATTTGTCATCAGGTCCTAATGTCGTATTGTTATTTTCGCTTTAGTTCTTCCGTTATAATGTATTTTCAGCACTAGAATGCACATGCTGCTGGACTAGTATATAAAGTCACTTCTAAGCATGTAATCACTTAAGTTTTATGAAATAAAAACCTAGTTTTTCTTCTTTTGAAAAGAGCTGACGCCTCCACCCTTCTTGTCTGAGAATCCTTGAAGCTTGTGTGCTCTAGAAATATCACAGATCTTCCATAATCTATATGGCGTCTCTTGATTCAACTCTCTACTCAATTGTCACTTAGATCCTCCATAAAGTGCTCTACACCCAGTTGAAGAGTCACCATCAATCTGTCCATCAACCCATCACTCCTGAGCCTTTAGAAAGTGCTGTACAGCCAGCTAGAGCCTATCCAGTAGTTCCTCTTACTTGAACAACCCCTATTGTTACCGCATCATCTGGTATCAGAGCCTAATCGCTCCTATTCAGGTTTAGCTACTCCCATTTTCGTTTTTACTCTGTCATTTCCTTGTTAACTTGCTGTCAAACTGCATCTCTTCATAAAACCCATAAAAATCAAACCCCAATCTGTTTTTTTGTCTGTTAAAAGTTAGGAACATCAATAGTTGTTGATAGCTTGTGCTATTACAACTAGATTTGTCCATTTTCAGTTGTTTTGATTGTGTCTGTTCGACTTCCTTGCTGCTGCAACTAGATCTATCAATTTTAGTTGTTTTTGCTTGTGTCTATTTGACTTTCTTTGATGCTGCAACTAGATTTGTCAATTTTCCGTTGTTTTGATTTTGTCTATTCGACTTCCTTTGCTGCTGCAACTAGAAATGTCAATTTTAAGTTGTTTTTGATTATGTGTATTCGATTTCTTTTGCACTTGATCTATTTGTTTACTGTTAGACCGATTGTGTTACCATGGGAGAAGCAGTAGATGTGAATGTTGCTCAGATGCTTGCAGCTATTCAGATTAAACTTCAGAGCCTAGGAGATCGCATGACAAGAATAGAACAATCACAACCAATTTGCAGAAATTCTATCAGAAATGTGAATGCCCAATGTATGAATCACAAAGAGGATGAAATAGCTGACTTCGAAGATGATCTTCCACCAGAACCTGATCATAACCATAGACCAAGAAGACAATATCAACGTGACAGAGATAGAGTAGAAGAATCTTGGCATGGAAACAAAGACGTAAAGCTCACGGCACTAACCTTTGCTGGAAAGGTTAATCCAGATGCCCACCTTAATCGGGAAAGGTGTATGGAACACATATTTGAGTATTTCAACTACTCAGATCAGAGAAAGTGTCTATAGCAGCTGCTCAACTCACTGAAAGCGAGCTTGGTGGGACAGAGATTTCTCTTGAAGAAGAAGACATAGACAAGGTCAGATCACTACTTGGGAAGACATAAGGTTCCAACTAAGGAGGAGATATGTCCCTGCTACGGAGAGTTAGAGAAGAAATTTAGAAAACTAACTCAAGGTTCTAAATCTGTTGAAGAATACTTTGATGAGTTTGAAATGCTTAGAAACAGGTTAGAGACCAAAGATTCAGATAAAACTTTGATGGCTCAATTCCTAGATGGTATGCAAGATGGAATTGCTAGAAAAGTGGAGAGACAAACCTATCATGATCTGGACGAGTTGATGCATCTTGTGGCTCAGGCCAAGCAGCACATAAAAGGAAGACTATCTCAGCAAATCGTAGCAAGTCTACCTGGCCATCGACGTAGAATCCAGATTCAAGAAATCCATAGCTGAAACGTCTAAATACAACAAACCAAAGCAAGGTAAAACTCCAACTCAAAGATCTCATGACATAACCTATTTTAAATGTCAAGGAAAAGACCAATATGCAAGAGAATGCCCAAACCAGAGAGCTATGATCCTTAAATCAAATGGCGAATATGAATCTGAAGATGAAGAGGAGTATGAACCAGAAAACTATGAGGAAGAAGTTGTCGATTATCCTGATACCGGAGAGCTTCTAGTTACAAGGAGATCCCTCAGTGTTCTTTTCAACCACAAACTATACAAAGAGAAAATATTTTCCATTCTCCATGAGCAATATACTCTAAGGTATGTAGCTTGATCATAGATGGTGGCTCGTGTACTACTGTAGCCAGAAAGTATTTGGTTGATAAGCTAGGTTTACAAAAGACAAAGCATCCTCGACCATACAAGCTGAAATAGCTGAACGATGAAACTGAGCTAAATATCGCAAAACAACTCACCATACCATTCAGCATAGGCAAGTATGCAGATCAAGTTCTGTGTGATGTGGTGCCTGGAAATCTACTTGTAGGTCGTCCATGGTAATTTGACAAAGAAGCATCACAAAATGGACGCACCAATCACGATACCTTCATGCAAAATAACAAGAAACATAGCTTAGCACCTTTAACTCCGCAGGAAGTGCATGAGATGCAACAAACTATGTATAAAGGAGAAAAAATAAATAATGCTAACCTTTATGTAACACCTGCCACTATTTTGAAATCTCTTGATTATAAAAAACAGGTGCTACTAATGCTTTTTAAACAAGCGTTGTTTTCAGGACAAGAAAAGGAGGAACTCCCTACTGCTTTTCTAGAGCTTCTTGACAAATTCACTGATGTTTTTCAAGAAGAGATACCACCAGGATTGCCACCTATAAGAGGAATTGAGCATCAAAATGATCTTGTTCCTGGAGCATCAAATTGATCTTGTTCCTGGAGCATCTTTGCCAAACCGAGCTGCCTATAGCGTGAATCCAGAAGAAGCAAAGGAGCTGGAAAGACAAGTACAACACTTAATGTCTAAGGGCTATATCCGAGAAAGTGTAATCCCATGTGCTGTTCCTGTTCTTTTAGTTCCTAAGAAATATGGAACTTGGAAAATGTGTGTTGATTGTAGAGCAATCAACAATATCACTGTCAAATACCGACATCCAATTCCAAGACTTGATGACATGCGAGATGAACTCAATGGAGCAACTATCTTCTCAAAAATTGTTCTAAGAAGTGGATATCATCAGGTGAGAATGAAACAAGGTGTTGAATGGAAGACAACATTTAAAACCAAACAAGGGTTGAATTAATGGCTAGTCATGCCATTTGGACTCACACACGCTCCAAGTACATTCATGAGACTCATGAACCACATCATAATAGCATTTATCTGTAATTATGTAGTGGTTTATTTTGATGACATTCTAATCTATAGCTCTAATCTTGAAGTTCACTTAAGACATCTTGAGAAGGTACTTGAAAAGCTTAAGGCTGAAAACCTTTATTCTAACCTTAAGAAATGTACTTTCTGCACTGATGAAGTTGTATTCCTAGGATTTGTTGTAAGTTCTCAGGGCTTAAAGGCCGATGGAGAAAAGAACAAAGCAATTCAAGATTGGCCAACCCCAACAACAATCGGACATGTGTGAAGTTACCATGGATTGAATAGTTTCTATAGAAGATTTGTCAAGGACTTCAGTACTATTGCTACACCCCTCACTTCAGTAATTAAGAAGAATGTGGAATTCAAATGGGGACCAGCACAACTGAAGGCATTCAACAAGCTGAAAGATAGCCTCACACATGCACCTGTTTTGGTAATTCTTAACTTTGATAAAGCCTTTGAAATTGAATATGATGCTTCTGGAACAGGTATACGAGCTGCCCTAATGCAAGGAGGAAAACCAATGGCTTACTTCAGTGAGAAACTTAGTGGAGCTTCACTTAACTATCCCACATATGATAAAGAGTTCTACGCTTTGGTAAGGTCTCTTGAAACTTGGCAACATTACCTACTGTCAAAGGAGTTTGTTATTCATACAGATCATGAGACACTCAAGCACTTAAGAGAACAAACTAAGCTTAACAAGAGGCATGCAAAATAGCTTGAGTTTGTAGAAAAGTTTCCCTATGTGATCAAATATAAGAATGGTAAAGATAACGTTGTTGTTGATGCTTGAACAAGGAGACATGCTCTCATCACCACAATGGAAGCTAAGATTATGGGATTTGAACATATCAAGGCAATGTATGAGACTGATCCAGATTTTCAAGAAATGTTTAAGGAGACCAACAAGGCTGCATCTGGTATGTTTTATCAACAAGATGAATTTTTGTTTAAGGAAAAATATCTTTGTTTTCCTCAGGGATCAATGAGAGAACTATTGATTGGAGAAGCTCATGGAGGAGGACTCATGGGACATTTTAGCCAAGATAAGACATTCAGTGTACTTATGGAACATTTCTACTCGGCACATCTAAAACAAGATGTTGAAAGATTCTGTGCTAAGTGCATCACTTTCTTGAAAGCAAAATCTCGGTCACACCCCTATGGTTTTTATATGCGTTTGCCCATTTCTAACCTACCTTGGGTAGATATCTTTATGGACTTTGTTTTAGGTCTGCCGAAGATCAACAACAAGGATTCTATCTTTGTAGTTGTAGACAGGTTCTCAAAGATGGCTCATTTATACCATGTAACAGGACTAATGATGCTACCTCATTTATACCACGTAACAGGACTAATGATGCTACACAAATAGCTGATCTTTTTTATAAGAAGTAGTACGCCTACATGGAGTTCCCAGAACAATCGTTTGAGATCATGACACCAAATTTCTAAGCCATTTCTGGAAGACCTTATGGAAAACTTTGGAAACTAAGATGCTCATCTTAACTACTTGCCACCCACAGATCGATGGTCAAACAGAGGTAGTAAACCAAACTCTTTCAACATTGTTGAGAGCCACGGTGCAGATTGGGTGTTTCACAAGTTGTGTTCTTTAGAAATCGGTTCTAAACCATTTTCAAGCTAATTTACAGGTTCTTAAAAGATCTAATATCAAGTTTAAACAAGAAACAGTTTTAAAACAAATCGCAAAAAGAAGGGGAAAGGTTACAAAACTTTTTTGCAAGAATACGAAAGGGTGCAAACGGGTTTGTAGGGATACAACCTAGTTTGGAGGGGGCTCTGATACCTCTGATCAACTCCAAATGGTTGTAGAAGAGTGGATTAATGGATTGAAGTTGCGGAATGGGTGAAACAATGGTGTAACTTGCGGATGTATGAGCTCTTCAGTGGATGGATCCGAGAACAAGGGGAATGGATGACACTTCTTATGGATGGTGGAAAATCCTTGGACAATCTGCTTCCTCTATGTTAATGACAAAGGCCAGGCATGTTGGGCAAGGCGAAGGTCAAATTGAAACTTCCAAGGGTGATGAAGACCCCTTAGACTTTCGGCTCTTAAGAGGAATGAGAAAGGGTTCTAAAATTCCATATTCAAGAGGATGATCAAACGAGTTTAAGAAGGAGGTTTTCTATTAAAATGTTTGATGATTCAGAAAGAAGGATACAAGAGAGCACTTATAGTAGTCTAGGAAGTTGAAAATGACTCCTAAAATTCTGCCAAAACATTAAAGGAAATACTTACGGAATTACAAAGACAACTAAGACAAACACTAAGAAGTAAGTAATGTTTTGACTTGATTCTTCCTCTCTTATTTCGTGGATGATGAGATAGAATGGGCCTTGATTCACCAAGAGGCAGTGGTAAAGTACCTTTGTCTTGCCTCATTAAAAACCTATCTTAGAAAACCCATTGGGACAAAACTAAGAATAGGGAAAAGAGTACAATCCAAGGCACCACTCTTGGTGAGGTTTAGGTTGCTTGAATCACAACCAATGTGGTTGATTTAACACACACTAAACTGGCCTGAATGGTGTTAAGAAGGTGATGTAGTGTTGTCTTAAGTTTGGCTTGTTTGGATTGGGTAATGGGGCCATTAAAGATTTGT
Organism: Pugionium cornutum; assembly: GCA_018901935.1. Taxonomy (NCBI): domain Eukaryota; kingdom Viridiplantae; phylum Streptophyta; class Magnoliopsida; order Brassicales; family Brassicaceae; genus Pugionium; species Pugionium cornutum. Next base: position 22,223,721 of record CM032162.1, on the reverse strand, counting down.
AGGCTTCCATCTCCAATATCCACGGATTCTAGCTGCTCCTTAGCATCTTTAGTAGCTTCTTCCTCCTCTGGTTCAAGCTGCTCCTTAGGTTGTGGTTTCTTTCTGGCCGTGCTCACATCACTTTGTCGTAGCGCTTTCAGTCTCAAATGTTGTCACAATATTGAAAATTGAGCTAGATTAACGTGGGTGTTGGATTCATGTCATTTGGAGCTCTAAATCAAATGTTCAAGACAATTTATTATGGATATATCAAGTTGATCAGATAGTTCAAATGATCATTCTAAACTTCTCATTGGTTCTCATTGAGCAAAGGTTTACAAATGAAGCATAATGCAAGGCATCACGCAGTTTGGGATAGATTGTATTACTTGGAAGGTTTCTCGTAGCTATTTAAGTCTTAAATTTATTCAAATAAAGAAAATTGAGCTAGCTTAACATGGGTGTTAGATTTGTGTCATTTTGAACTTTAAATTAAAAGTTACGGACGATTTAGTGCGGACATGTCAAGTTGATCGGCCAGTTAAAATAGTCTTTCTAAATTGATCATTGGTGCTCCTTTAGTAAAGGCTTATCAACGAAGCATACTGCATGGCATGATGAAGTTTGGGATACATTGGAGTACTTGGAGACTTTGTCATAGCTCTTTCAGTCTCAAATGTTGCGACAATATTGGAAATTTTGCTAGATTAACGTTGCCATTGGATTCATGTCATTTTAACCTCTAAATCAAATGTTAAAGATGATTTAGTGTGGACATCTCAAGTTGATCAGCTAGTTAAAATGATCATTCTAAACTAAGCATTGGTGCTCATTGAACAAACGTTTACATATGAAGCATAATGCATGACATCACGCAGTTTGGGATAGATTGGATTATTTGGAGGCTTTGTCGCAGCTATTTCGGTCTTAAATTTAATCACAATAAAGAAATCTGAGCTAGCTTAAAGTTGGTGTTGGATTCATGTCATTTTGAACTCAAAATCAAAAGTTACGGACGATTTAGTGCGTAAATGTCAAGTTGATCGGCCACTTAAAATGATCATCATTCTAAACTGATCATTGCTGCTCCTTGAGTAAAGCTTATAAATGAAGCATAGTGCATAGTCTCATGTAGTTTGGGATATATTAGATTACTTGAAGGCTTTGTGGTAGCTCTTTCAGTCTCAAATGTTTTCACAATATAGAAAATTGAGCTAACTTAACATGGGCGTTGGATTCATGTCATTTGGAACTCTGAATAAAATGTTAAAGATGATTTAGTGCGGACATGTCAAGTTAATCAGTAAGTTAAAATGATCATTTTAAATTGATCATTACTGCTCATTGAGCAAAGGTTTACAAATCAATCATAATGCGTGGCATCACGTAGTTTGGGATAGATTGGATTAGTTGGAGGCTTTGTCGTAGGTACTTCGGTGTTAAATTTTTTCGCAATGTAGAAAATTGCGCTAGCTTATCGTGGGAGTTGGATTCGTGTCATTCTGAACTCTAAATCAAAAGTTACGGACGATTTAGTGCAGACATGTCCAGTTGATCCGGCAGTCAAACTGATCATTCTAAACTGATCATTCCTGCTCCACGAGTAAAAGGCTTATAAATGAAGCATAATGCATGACATCACGCAGTTTAGGATATACTGGATTACTTGAAGGCTTTGTTGTAGCTCTTTCACTCTCAAATGTTGTCATAATATAAAAATTTGAGCCCACTTAACGTGGGCGTTTGATTCGTGTCATTCTGAATTCCAAATCAAAAGTTATGGACAATTTAGTGCGTATATGTCAAGTTTATCGGCCAATTAAAATGATCATTCTTAATTGATCACTGGTGCTCTTTGAGTAAAGGCTTATAATGAAGCATAAGGCATGGTATCGAAGAGTTTTGGATACATTGGATTATTTGGAGGCTTTTTCATAGCTATTTTGGTTTTAAAGTTACGTACGATTTGGTGCGGATATGTGAAGTTTATTGACTAGTTAAATTGATCATTCTAAACTGATCAATTGTGCTCCTTGAGTAAAGGCTTATAAATGAAGGAAAATACATGGAATCACGCATTTTGGGATAGATTAGATTACTTGTAACCTTTAATGTAGCTATTTTGGTTTTAAATTTTTTCACAATATAAAATATTGAGCTAGCTTAACATGGGCGTTGTATTCGTGTCATTCTAAACTCTAAATCAAAAGTTACATACGATTTAGTGCGGACATGTCAAGTTGGGCTAGTTAAAATGATCATTCTTAACTGAGCTTTGGTGATCCTTGAGTAAAGGCTCATAAATGATTACACAATATGCACTGCTTCATGCAGTTTTGGATAAATTGGATTACTTTGATGCTTTCTCGTATTATTTTTGTCTTAAATTTTGTCACAATATAAAAAATTGAGCTAGATTAACGTGGCCGTTTAATTCATGTCATTCCGTCTCTAAATAAAAAGTTACGGACGATTTAGTGCGGACATGTCAATTTTATCGGCTAGTTAAATTGATCATTCTAAACTAATCACAGGTGCTCATTGAGCAAAGGTTTACAAATGAAGCATAATGCATGACATCACGCAGTTTGGGATAGATTGGATTATTTGGAGGCTTTGTCGTAGTAATTTTGGTCTTAAATTTTTTCTGAATATAGGAAATTGAGCTAGCTTAACCTAGGTGTTGGATTTGTGTCATTCTGAACTCTAAATAAAAAGTTACGGATGATTTAGTGTGTAGATGTCAAGTTGATCGGCCAGTTAAAATGATCATTCTAAACTACTCATTGGTGCTCCTTGAGTAAAGAATTATAAGCAAAGCATAATGCATGGCATCACATAGTTTTGGGTACATTGGATTACTTGGAGGCTTTGTCGTAGCGCTTTCAGTCTCAAATGTCTTCAAAATATTGAAAATTTAGCTAGATTAACTTAGGTGTTGGATTCATGTCATTTTGAGCTCTAAATTAAATGATAAAGACGATTTAGTACGGACATGTCAAGTTGATCAGCTAGTTAAAATCATCATTCTAAACTTATCATTGGTGCTTATTGAGCAAAGGTTTACAAATGAAGCCCAATGCATGGCATCACGAAGTTTAGGATTTATTGGACTACTTGATGACTTTGTTATAGCTATTTTGGTCTTGAATTTTGCCACAATATATAATATTGAGCTAGCTTAATGTGGGCGTTGGATTCGTGTTATTCTGAACTATAAATCAAAAGTTATGGAACATTTAGTGCGCACATGTCAAGTTCATCGGCCAATAAAAATGATCCTTCTAAACTGATCACTGGTGCTTCTTGAGTAAAGGCCAATAAATAAAGCATATTGAATGCCATCAAGCAGTTTGGGATATATTGCATTACTTTGATTGCTTTGTTATAGCACTTTAAGTCTCAAATTTTGTCACAATATTGAAAATTGAGCTAGATTAACGTAGCCGTTGGATTCATGTCATTTTGAGCTCAAAATGAAATGTTAAAGACGATTTAGTTCGGACATGACAAGGTTATTAGCTAGTTATAATGGGCATTCTAAACTGATCATTAGTGTTCATTGAGCAAAGGTTTACAAATGAAGCATAATGCATGTCATCACGCTGTTTCGATAGATTGGATTACTTGGAGGATTTGTCCGAGCTACTTCGATCTTAAATTTTGTCACAATATAGAATATTGAGCTAGTTTAACGTGGGCTCCTTGACTAACGGCTTATAAATGAAGCATACTACATGGCATCACGCAGTTTGGGATACATTGGATTACTTGGAGTCTTTTCCGTAGCTCTTTCAATCTCAAATGTTGTCACAATATTGCAAACTAAGCTAGATTAACGTGGGCATTGGATTCATGACATTTTGAGATCTAAATCATATTTTACGGATGATTTAGTGCGGATATCTCAAGGTTATCGGCTACTTAAAATGATCATCCTAAACGTATCATTGGTGCTCATTGAGCAAAGGTATGGCATCACACAGTTTGGGATATATTGGATTGTTTGGAGGCTTTTCGCAGCAATTTTGGTCTTAAATTTTGTCAAAATATACAATATTGAGCTAGGTTAACGTGGGCGTTGTATTCGTGCCATCTGAACTCTAAATCAAAAATTACACACGATTTAGTGCAAACTTGTAGTGTTGATCGGCCAGTTCAAATGATAATTCTAAACTTATCATTGGTGCTCGTTGAGTAAAGGCTTATGAATGAAGCATAATGCATGGCATCACGCAGTTTGGGATACAATGGATTACTTGGAAGCTTTGTCGTAGCTCTTTGAGTCTCAAATGTTGTCACAATATTGAAAATTGAGCTAGATTAACGTGGGACTTAGATTCATGTCATTTTGAGCTCAAAATCAAATGTAAGAGACGATTTAGTGTGGATATGTCAATTTGATCAGCTAGTTAAAATAATGATTATAAACTGATTATTGTATCTCCTTGAGTAAAGGCTTATAAATGAAGCATAATGCATGCCATCACCCAGTTTGAGATACATTGGATTATTTGGAGGCTTCGTTGTAGCTCTTTCAGTCTCAAATGTTGTCACAATAGTGAAAGGTGAACTAGATTAAGTTGGGCGTTGGATTGATGTCACTGGGAACTCCAAATCAAATGTGACGAACGATTTAGTGCAGACATGTAAAGCTGATAAGGTAGTTAAAATGATCATTCTAAACTGATCATGGTTGCTCATTGAGCAAATGTTTACAAATGAAGCATAATGCATGGTATCACGCAGTTTGGGATAGATTGGATTAATTGAAGGTTTTGTCGTGACTATTTCATTTTAAAATTTTGTCATAATATAGAAAATTGAGATACCTTAATGTGGGCATTGGATTCATGTCATTCTGAACTTTAAATCGAAAGTTACATACGATTTAGTGCGGATATGTCAAGTTATCGGCTAGTTAAATTGATCATTATAAATTGATCATTGGTGCTTATTGAGCAAAGATTTACAAATTAACCATAATGTATGACATCCAGCAGCTCGGGATAGATTGCACTACTTGAAGGCTTTGTTGTAGCTATTTCGGTCTTAAATTTAATCACAGTATAGAAAACTGAGCTAGCTTAACATGGGCGTTGGATTCGTGTCACTCTAAACTGTAAATCAAAAGTTACGGACGATTTAGTGCATACATGTCAAGTTGATCGGCCAGTTAAAATCATCATTCTAAACTGATCATTGGTGCACCTTGAGTAAAGGCTTATAAATGAAGCATCAATGCATGGCATCACACAGTTTGGTATGGATTGGATTACTTGGAGGCTTTGTCGTATCTATTTTAGTGTTAAATTTTGTGACATTATAAAAAATGAAGATAGCTTAATGTGGACATTGGATTTTTGTCATTTTGAACTCTAAAAAAAATTAAGGATGATTAAGTGAGGACTTGTCAAGTTAATCAGCCAGTTAAAATGATCATTCTAAACTGATCATTGTTGCTCCTTGAGTAAAGGTTTACAAATGAAGCATAATGCATGGCATCACGTAGTTTGGGATAGATTAGATTACATGGACACTTTTTACTTGCTATTTTGGTTTTATATTTTTCAAAATATAGAATATTGAGCTACCTTAACGTGGGTGTTGGATTTGTGTCATTCTGAACTCTAAATCAAAAGTTACAAATGATTTATTGCGGACATGTCAAGTTGATTGGCCATTTAAAATGATATCTCTAAACTGATCACTGGTGATCATGAAGTAAAGGCTTATAAATGAAGCATAATGCATGGCATCACGAAGTTTAGGATACATTGTATTTCTTTGAGGCTTTGTCGTAGCTCTTTTATTCTTAAGTGTTGTCATAATACTGAAAATTGAGCTAGATTAATGTGGCCATTGGATTCATGTCATTTTGAGCTCTAAATCAACTGTTAAACACGATTTAGTGTGGACATGTCAAGTTGATCACCTAGTTAAAATCCTTATTCTAAACTTATCATTGGTGCTCATTGAGCATAGGTTCACAAATGAAGCACAATGCATGGACGCAGTTTAGAATATATTGGATTACTTGGTGACTTTGTCGTAGCTATTTTGGTCTTGAATTTTGTCACCATGTAGAATATTGAGCTATCTTAACGTGGGCATTGGATTCGTGTCATTCTGAACTCTACATCAAAAGTTACGGAACATTTATTGCGGACATGTCAAGTTCATCGGCCTGTTAAAATGATCCTTCTAAACTGATCACTGGTGCTTCTTGAGTAAAGGCCAATAAATAAAGCATATTGAATGCCATCAAGCAGTTTGGGATATATTGCATTACTTTGATTGCTTTGTTATAGCACTTTAAGTCTCAAATTTTGTCACAATATTGAAAATTGAGCTAGATTAACGTAGCCGTTGGATTCATGTCATTTTGAGCTCAAAATGAAATGTTAAAGACGATTTAGTTCGGACATGACAAGGTTATTAGCTAGTTATAATGGGCATTCTAAACTGATCATTAGTGTTCATTGAGCAAAGGTTTACAAATGAAGCATAATGCATGTCATCACGCTGTTTCGATAGATTGGATTACTTGGAGGATTTGTCCGAGCTACTTCGATCTTAAATTTTGTCACAATATAGAATATTGAGCTAGTTTAACGTGGGCTCCTTGACTAACGGCTTATAAATGAAGCATACTACATGGCATCACGCAGTTTGGGATACATTGGATTACTTGGAGTCTTTTCCGTAGCTCTTTCAATCTCAAATGTTGTCACAATATTGCAAACTAAGCTAGATTAACGTGGGCATTGGATTCATGACATTTTGAGATCTAAATCATATTTTACGGATGATTTAGTGCGGATATCTCAAGGTTATCGGCTACTTAAAATGATCATCCTAAACGTATCATTGGTGCTCATTGAGCAAAGGTATGGCATCACACAGTTTGGGATATATTGGATTGTTTGGAGGCTTTTCGCAGCAATTTTGGTCTTAAATTTTGTCAAAATATACAATATTGAGCTAGGTTAACGTGGGCGTTGTATTCGTGCCATCTGAACTCTAAATCAAAAATTACACACGATTTAGTGCAAACTTGTAGTGTTGATCGGCCAGTTCAAATGATAATTTAGTGCAAACATAATGCATGGCATCACACAGTTTTGGATAGATTGCATTACTTTGATGCTTTGTCTAGCTCTATCAGTCTTTAATTTTTTCATAAAACAGAAAATTGAGGTAGCTTAACGTGGGAGTTGGATTCATGTAATCTTGAGCTCTAAATAAAAAGTTAAAAACGATTTAGTGCGGACATGTCAAGTTGAGCTGCTAGTTAAAATGATCATTCTAAACTGGTCATTGGTTTTCCTTGAATAAAGTGTTATAAATGAAGCATATGCATGGCATCACGCAGTTTGGAATAGATTGGATTACTTGGAGGCTTTGTCATAGTTATTTTGGTCATATATTATGTGAAAACATAGAAAACTAAGTTACCTTAACGTGGATATTGGATTCATGTCATGTTGAACTCTAAATTAAAAGCTACGGACGATTTAGTGCGGAAATGTCAAGTTGGACAGCTAGTTACAATGGTCATTCTAAACTGATCATTGGTGCTCCTTGAGTAACGGCTTAAAAATGAAGCATAATGCATGACTTCACGTAGTTTGGAATAGATTGGATTACTCGGAGTCTTTGTTATAGCTCTTTTAGTCTTAAATTATGTCTCAATATAGAAAATTAAGTTAGCTTAATGTGGCCGTTGGATTCGTGTCACTTTGAACACTAAATTAAAAGTTACGGATGATTTAGTCCGGGCATGTCAAGTTGATCGGCCAGTTAAAATGATCATTCTAAACTGGTTATTGGTTCTCCTTGAGTAAAGGCTTATGAATGAAGAATATTGCATGGTATCATGCAGCTTGGGATAGATTGCATTACTTTGATGCGTTGTGTAGCACTTTGATTGCATTACTTTGATGCGTTGTCTAACACTTTCAGTCTCAAATGTTTTCAGAATATGGAATATTCAACTAGCTTAACGTGGGCTTTGGATTCATGTCAGTTTAAGCTCTAAATAAAAAGTTAAAGACGATTTAGTGCGGACATGTCAAGTTGATCAGCTAGTTAAAATGATCATTCTAAAATTATCATTGGTTCACCTTAACTAACCAATGATCATTGGTTCTCATTGGCTTATAAATGAAGCATATGCATGGCATCACGCAGTTTGTGATCGATTGGATTACTTGGAGGCTTTGTCATAGTTACTTTGGTCATATATTTTGTGAAAATATAGAAAACTGAGTTAGGTTAACGTGGAGGTTGGATTCATGTCATTTTGAACTCTAAATTAAAAGTTACGGACGATTTATTGCGCATATGTCAAGTTAATCAGCGAGTTAAAATGATCATTCTAAATTGATCATTGGTGCTCCTTGAGTAACGACTTAAAAATGAAGCATAATGCATGACTTCATGCAGTTTCGGATAGATTAGATTACTTTGATGCTTTGTCTAGCTCTTTTTGTCTCAAATGTTTTCACAAAATAGAAAATTGAGTTAGTTTAATGTGTGTGTTGGATTTGTGTCATTCTGAACTCTAAATCAAAATGTACGGACGATTTAGTGCGGACATGTCAATTTGATCGGCCAGTGAAAATGATCATTCTAAACGGATCATTGGTGCTCCTTTAGTAAAGGCTTATAAATGAAGCATAATGCATGGCATCATGAAGTTTAAGATAGATTGCATTACTTTGATGCTTTGTTTAGGACTTTCAGTCTCAAATGTTTTCACAATATGGAAAATTGAGCTAGGTTAACGTGGGCGTTCGATTCATGTCATCTTGAGGTCTAAATAAGAAGGTAAAGACGATTTAGTGTGGACATTTCAAGTTGATCAGCTAGTTAAATTGATCATTCTAAATTATCATTTGTGCTCCTTGAGTAAAAGCTTATAAATGAAGCATAATGCATGGCATCACACATTTTGGGATAGATTGGATTACTTAGAGGCATTGTGCAGCTATTTCAGTCTTAAATTTTTTCACAATATATTATATCAAGCTAGCTTAACATGGGTGTTGGATTCTTGTCATTTTGAATTCTAAATCACAAGTTACGGACGATTTAGTGCAGACATGTCAAGTTGATCGGCCAGTTAAAATGATCATTCTAAATTGGTCATTGGTGATCTTTGAGTAAAGGCTTATAAATGAAGCATAATGCATGGCATCATGCATTTTGGGATATGATGTGATCCTGATGACGATGAAGATCCTGATCAACTCCGAATGTTTGTTGAAGAGTGGATGAATGGGTTGAAGTTGCGGAATGGGTGAAACGATGGTGTAACTTGCGGATGTGTGAGATCTTAAGTGGATGGATCCGAGAACAAGGGGAAATGGATGAGATTTCTCAAGGAGTGTGGAAAATCCTTGGACTATCTGCTTGCTCTGTGTGAATGACAAAGGCCTGGCACGTTGGACAAGGGGTGAATCGGATTGAAACTTCCAAGGGTGATGAAGATTCCTTACACTTTTGGCTCTTGAGAGGAATGAGAAAGTGTTCTAAAGTACCTTATTCAAGAGGATGAACAAACAAGTTTAAGAAGACGATTTGCTATTAAAATGTTTGATGTTACAGAAAAGGATACAAATGAGTACTTATAGTAGTCTAGGAAATTGGAAATGATTCCTAAAATTCTACTAAAAACTTAAAGTAAGTACTTAGGGAATTACAAAGACAACTAAAACAAAGACTAAGAAGTCAATAATGTTTTGACTTGATTCTTCCTCTCTTATGTCGTGGATGATGTGATAGAATGGGCCTTGATTCAATAAGAGGATGTGGTAAAGTACATTTGGCTTGCCTCATTAAAAAACCAATCATTGGGACAAAACTAAGAATAGAGAAAGAGAGTACAATCCAAGGCAGTTCTCTTGGTGAGGTTGAGGTGGTTTGAATCACAACCAATGTGGTTGGATTAGCAGACACTAAACTTGCCTGAATGGTGTTGAGAAGGTGCTGCAGTGTTGTCTTAAGTTTAGCTTGCTTGGATCGGGTAATAGGGCCATTGAATATTTGTAGGCTTTCATCTCCAATATCCACGGGTTCTAGCTGCTCCTCAGCATCTTTAGTGGCTTCTTCCTCTTCTGGTTCAAGCTGCTCCTTAGGTTGTGGTTCCTTCCTAGCCATGCTCACATCATCCTCCCCCAGTTGAGAAGGATTTGACTTCAAATATGTTTCATCTGCAAAATATGGATCCAAATCAGTAATATTGAAGCTTGAACTAACTTGGTAGTTATCTTGAAGATCCAGCTGGTAGGCATTGTCATTGATCTTCTTGATGACTTTGAATGGACCACCAATTCTAGGCATTAGATTTGATTTCCTTTCACTCGGAAATCTATCTTTGCGCAAATGGATCCAAACCAAGTCTCCTTCCTCAAATGCTAACTCCTTTCGGCCTTTATTGGCTTGTTGAGCATACATCTTAGTCTTACTTTCAATATTGAGCCGAGCCTTCTCATGAATTTTTTTAAACCAACTCAGCCTTTTTCTTTCCATCAAGGCTTGTCCTTTCACTCAAAAGTAAAGGCATTAGATTTAAAGGTGAGATGGGATTGAACCCGTAAACAATTTTGAATGGTGAGTACTTAGAAGCAGTATGCCTAGCATGAATATATGCTAATTCAACATAAGGCAAGCATTATTCCAAAGTCCTAAGTTTCTTTTTAATAAAAGCTCTTAACAAGGTAGACAAGGTTCTATTAACTACTTCAGTTTGACCATTCTATTGCGGGTGACAAGATGTGGAGAAACAAATCTTACTTCCTAGCTTAGACCAAAGTGTTTTCCAAAAGTAACTAAGGAACTTAGTGTCTCTATCTGATACTATGGTCCTAGGCTTGCCATGAAGTCTAACTATCCCCTTAAAGAATAATCCGGTAATGTTAACGGCATCATCCGTCTATATAACAAGGAATAAAGTGAACCATTTTGGAAAACCTATCAACTACAACAAACACAGAATCCTTTCCAGTCTTAGTTCTAGGAAATCCAACAACAAAATTCATAGAAATATCATGCCAAGGGTGCAAAGGTATAGGAAGAGGGGGTATACAAACCATGCTTTTGGATTGTGGATTTGGCTTGCTTGCAATTACACATCTTTGGCAAGCTTTCTCAACATCACTCCTCATGTGTGGCCAAAGGAAGTGTTTCTGCAATACATTTAATGTCTTTGCCATGCCAAAGTGACCCATAAGACTACCTGAATGGGCTTCCTTAACAAACAAGTCTCGCAAAGAGGAGTTAGGTACACATAACCGATTATCATAAAATAAGAAGCCTTCACTCTTAAAGTATTTTCCAGTACCAAACTTCTCGATAGAAGCATAAATATCCTTAAAATCAGCATCAGTAGCATATAACTCTTTGATTTTCTTAAACCCTAGCAGTTTAACTTCTAAAGAGTTTAAGAGCACATACCTCCGAGAAAGAGCATCGGCTACTAAATTCTCTTTACCTATCTTGTATTTGATCACAGAAGGGAATGTCTCAATGAATTCGAGCCACCTACCATGTCTTTTGTTCCGCTTTTTTTGCCATTTGAGATATTTGAGTGACTCGTGGTCGGTATGGATGACAAACTACTTGGGCCAAAGATAGTGTTGCCCTGTGTGCAAGGCCCTCACAAGCACATACAGTTTTTTGTCATAGGTTGGATAATTGAGTGTGGCCCCTCCACGTTTCTCACTAAAATAGGCTATGGGCTTCCTTTCCTGCATAAGAACAGCACCAATACCAACTCCTGAGGCATCATATTCAATTTCAAAAGTTTTTATCAAAGTTAGGAAGAGATAGAACCGGGGAGTTTGTGAGTTTGTCTTTCAAGGTTTGGAATGCCTCCTCTTGCGCCTGCTCCCAGTTAAATCCCACATTCTTTTTGATAACCTCATTGAGTGGAGCTGCTATAGTGATAAAGTCCATGAAAAATCTCCGGTAAAACCCAGCTACGCCATGGAAGCTTCTTACTTCCCCAACATTCTTTGGACTCGGCCAGTCCGTAATCGCTTCTATCTTTTCCTCATCAACCTTAATACCATCTGTACTCACAACAAAGCCTAAGAAGACAATTTTATCTCTTCCAAAAATAAATTTCTTAAGATTGGCATACAAGGTTTCCTTTCTAAGTACTTCAAAAACCTTTCTGAGGTGTTCTACATGATCATCTAAGGTTGGCTAAATATTAGAATGTCATCAAAGTATACTACCACAAAATGACCTATGAATTCCCTAAGGACATGGTTCATCAATCTCATGAAGGTACTAAGTGCATTTGTCAAGCCAAAAGGCATTACTAAACACACATATAAACCTTGTTTAGTTTTAAATGCAGTTTTGCACTCATCACCTTCTTTCATCCTAATTTGGTGATAACCACTCCTAAGATCTACCTTAGAGAAGATGCTAGAACCTTGCAATTCATCTAACATATCATCTAATCTAGGTATAGGATTGCGATTCTTTATAATCATATTGTTGATGGCTCTGCAATCAACACACATTCTCCAGCTTCCATCCTTTTTTTGGACAAGCAAAATAGGACAGCACACGGGCTCATACTTTCGCGGATATGTCCTTTCTCCATGAGTTCTATGACTTGCTGTTGAAATTCCTTGGTCTCCAGGGTGTTGGTTCTATAGTCTGGCTTGTTGGGAAGAGATGGTCCTGGTAGAAAGTCAATTTGGTGCTCAATTCCTCGGATTGGTAGTAAACCATGCGGTTGCTCCTCCGGAAACACATTTTTAAATTCCCGCAGAAGAAGTTGAATTTTTCTAGGAATGTCCTGCATAGATTTGTCATATGAAATCATTCTTTAAGCAAAAAGAGTATGTGTGGTAAGTTATTCCCTGGGTTATACTTAATCAAAAGATTAGTCGGTTGTTTGGCTGGTGGCTTGGTTTGCGGTTTGGCGGTGCCGTCGGCATGGGGTTCACTTTTGGGTTCCGATTGGATTTTGTTTTTCTTAAAAGCTATCTGATCTAAATGAACCTCTTGTAGGGATAAAGGTACTAAAATATGTTTCTTTCCCTTAAACTCAAATGAGTACCTATTTGTAAACCCATCATGAATAACCCCTCTATCCGATTGCCAAGGTCTACCTAACAAGATGTGACCAGCATCCATGGGTAAAAACTCACACAAAACCTCACCTTCATATTTTCCTATGGACAAAGGAAATAGGACCTGGTTCTCTACTTCTAGCTCACCCTCATCATTAAGCCATTGCAACTTATAGGGTTTAGACCTCTTAATAATCTCAAGTCCTAACTTGTCTACCATAATCTCACTAGCTACATTGGTACAACTACCTCCATCTATCACTAAGCTACATGCCTTACTCTTAACTAGACAGCAAGTGTGGAATAGGTTCTCTCTTTGCTCATTATTTTCTGTCCTAGTTTGTTAGTTTAGAGTTCTCCTAGTTACTAAGAGTTGTCCAGCATAGGGCATGTCTACATTTTCTTCCAAGGACTCAGCATCCAAATGGTCTTCCTCTAATTCAACCTCACCATTAGCCCTAATAACTATGGGTCTCTTGTTGGTACATTCCCTAGAGTAGTGACCAAATCCCTTGCAGTTAAAAATTTCTCTAGTTTTGGTGCTAGAACCCATATCCATTCCCTTCAGTTTCGAATCTTCTACCTTAGGTTTAGTGAAAGGCTTGTAATCTTTGCTAGACTTATCCTCCTTAGATTGGCTAAACCTAGTAGAACTAAATCCGGGTTTAGGGTTTTTTCCTCTTAAGTTGTTTTTCGAATATGATATCCTTATGGACAAGTTCTTCTCTTTCTACATAATGGTGAACCTCTAGCCTATCTATGATTTCCCTATTAAGGCCACCCATAAACCTAGCCATAGTGGCTTCACTATCCTTTTGAACATCAGCCCTAAGAAATAAGGTTTCCATCTCCTTAAAGTACTCCTCTACGGTTCTAGATCCTTGAGATTTGCTATTAAAATGTTTGATGATCCAGAAAAATGAATACAAGAGAGTACTTATAGTAGTCTAGGACATTGAAATTGACTCCTAAAATTCTACCAAACCATTAAAGGAAATACTTAGGGAATTACAAAGACTAAAAAGTAAATAATGTTTTGACTTGATTCTTCCTCTCTTATTTCGTGGATGATTAGATATAATGGGCCTTGATTCACCAAGAGGCTGTGGTAAAGTACCTTGGGCTTGCCTCATTAAAAACCAATCTAATAAAACCCATTGGGACAAAACTAAGAACAGGGAAAAAGAGTACAACCCAATGTGGTTGGATTAGCACACACTAACCTGGCCGGAATGGTGTTGAGAAGGTGCTGAAGTGTTGTCTTAAGTTTGGCTTGCCTGGATCGGATAATGGGGCCATTGAAGTTTTGTAGGCTTTCATCTCCAATATCCACGGGTTCTAGCTGCTCCTTAGCATCTTTAGTGGCTTCTTCATCCTCTGGTTAAAGCTGCTCCTTGGGTTTTGGTTCCTTGCTGGCCATGCTCACATCAGGATAGATTGCATTACCTAGATGCTTTGTCTAGCTCTTTCAGTCTCAAATGTTTTCACAATATGGAAAATTGAACTAGCATAACATGGGAGTTGGATTCATCGCATCTTGAGATCTGTATAAAAAGTTAAAGACTATTTAGTGCGGACATGTCAAGTTTATCAGCTAGTTAAAATGATCATTCTAAACTGATCATTGGTGCTCCTTGAGTAAAGGCTTATAAATAAAACATAATCCATAGCATCACGTAATTTGGGATAGATTGGATTACTTGAAGGCTTTTTCGTAGCTATTTTGGTCTTAAATTTTGTCACAATATAGAAAATTGAGTTAGCCTAACGTGGCCATTGGATTCGTGTCATTTTGAACTCTAAATTAAAAGTGACGGATTATTTAGTGCGGACATGTCAAGTTGATCGTCCAGTTAAAATGATCATTCTAAAAAGGTCATAGGTGCTCCTTGAGTAACCGCTTTAAAATGAAGAATAATGCATGGCATCACGCAGGTTTGGATAGATAGCATTATTTTGAGGCTTTTTGGTAGTCATTTTGGTCTTTAATTTTGTTTCAATGTAGAAAAATTGAGTTAGGTTAACGTGTGCATTGGATTCGTGTCACTCTGAAGTCTAAGTTAAAGTTACAGACGATTTAGTGCAAACATGTCAAGTTGATTGCAAGTTAAAATGATCATTCTAACTGGTCACTGGTGCTCCTTTAGTAAAGGCTTACAAAAGAAGCATAATACCTGGCATCACAGACTTTTGGATAGATATCATTACTTTGGATAAATAAACAGTTAAAGACGATCTAGTGCGGACATGTCAAGTTGATCAGCTAGTTAAAGTGATCATTCAAAACTGATCATTGGTGCTCCTTGAGTAAAGGCTTATAAATGAAACATAATGGATGACATCACGCTGTTTGGGATAGATTGGATTGCTTGGTGGCTTTTTCATAGCTATTTCGGTGTTAAATTTAGTTACAATATAGTTGATCTTAAATAGGCGTTGGATTTGTGTCATTGGCGTTGGATTCGTGTCATTCTTACCTCTAAATCAAAAGTTATGGATAATTTAGTGTGAACATGTCAAATTGATCGGCCAATTAAAAGGATCATTCTAAACTGGTCATTGGTGCTCCTTGAGTAAATTCTTATAAATGAAGCATAATGCATGCCATCACGCAGTTTGGGATACATTGCATTAATTTGATGCTTTATCTAGCTGTTTGGTTCTCAAATGTTTTCACAATTTGTAAAATTGAACTAGCTTAACGTGGGTGTTGGAGTCATGTCATTTTGAACTCTAAATCACAAGTTACGGACAATTTAGTGGGGAAATGTCAAATTGATCGGCCAATTAAAATGATCATTCTAAAGTGATCATTAGTGGTCCTTGAGTAAAGGCTTATAAAAGAAGCATAATGCATGGCATCCGGCAGTTTCGGATAGATTTGATTACTTAGAGGCATTGTCATAGCTATTTTGGTCTTAACTTTTCGTCACAGTATAAAAAATTGAGCTAGCTTAATGTGGGTGTTGGATTCATGTCATTCAGAACTCTAGATCAAAAGTTACAGACGATTTAGTGTGGACATGTCAAGTTGATCGGCCACTTAAAATGATCATTCTAAACTGATCATTGGTTCTCCTTGAGTAAAGGCTAATAAATGAATCATAATGCATGACATCACACAGTATGGGATAGATTGCATTACTATGAGGCTTTTTCTAGCTCTTTCAATCTCAACTTTTTCACAATATGGAAAATTGAGCTAGGTTTACGTGGGCGTTGGATTCATGTCATCTTGACCTCTAAATAAAAACTAAAAGCTGATTTAGTGCAGACAACTCAAGTTTATTATCTAGTTAAAGTTATCATTCGAAACTAATCACTGCTGCTCCTTGAATAAAGGCTTAGAAATTAAGCATAATGCATAGCAACACACAGTTTGGGATAGATTTGATTACTTGGAGGCCTTGTCGTAGCTACTTCGATGATATATTTTGTCCCACTATAGAAAATTGCGCTACATTAACGTGGGTGTTGGATTCGTGTCATTTTTAACTATAAATCAAAAGTTACGGCCGATTTAGTGCGGACATGTCAAGTTGATCAGCTAGTTAAAATTATTATTTTAAACTGATCATTGGTGCTCATTGAGTAAAGGCCTATAAATTAAGCATAATGCATGGCAACACGCAGTTTGGGATACATTGGATTGCTTGGAGGCTTTGTGATAGCTATTTCGATCTTAAATTTTTTTCCCAATTTCGAAAATTGAGCTAGCTTAACGTGGGTGTTGGATTCGTGTCATTTTGAACTCTAAATCAAAAATTACGGACGATTCAATGCGGACATATCAAGTTGATCGGCTAGTTAAAATGATCATTCTAAACATATCATTATTGCTCCTTGAGTAAAGGCATATGAATGAAGTATTGCATGGCATCACACAGTTTGAGATAGATTGCAATACTTTGAGGCTTTGTCTAGCTCCTTCAATCTCAAACATTTTCACAATATGTATAAATTTAGCTAGGTTAACGTGGGCTACAGATTCATGTCATCTTGAGCTCTAAATAAAAAGTAAAAGACGATTTAGTGCGGACATATTCAGTTGATCAGCTAGTTAAAATTATCATTTTAAACTCATCATTGGTGCTCCTTGAGTCAAGGCTTATAAATTAAGCATTATGCAAGACATCACGCAGTTTGGGATAAATTGTGTTACTTGGAGGCTTTGGATAGCTATTTTGATCTTAAATTTTGTCACAATACTGAAAATTGTGCTAACTTAGTGTGGGTGTTGTATTTGTTTCATTTTGAACTCTAAATAAAAAGTTAGGGACGATTTAGTGCGGACATGTAAAGTTGATCGGCTAGTTAAAATGATCATTTTAAATTGATTATTGGTGCTCCTTGAGTAAAGGCTTATAAATGAAGCATAATTCATGACATGACGTAGTTCGACATATATTAGATAGCTTTGAGGCTTTTTTGTAGATCTTTCAGCCTCAAATTTGTTCACAATATGGAAAACTGAGTTAGCTTAACATGGGCGTTGGACTCATATCATTTTAAGCTCTAATCAAAACTTAAAGACAAATTATTGCGTACATGTCAAGTTTATCGACTAATTAAAATGATCATTCTAAACTGATCAATAGTTCTCCTTGAGTAAAGTGTTATAAATGAACTATAATGCATGACATCACGCAGTTCGTGATAGATTGCATTACTTTGAGGCTTTGTCTAGCTCTTTCAATCTCAAATATTTTCACAATATGGAAAATTGAGATATTTTAACGTGTGTGTTGGATTAAAGTCATCTTGAGCTCTAAATAAAAAGTAAAAGACAATTTAGCGCGGATATTTCAAGTTTATCAGCTAGTTCAAATTATCATTCTAAATTGATCATTGGTGCTTCTTTAGTAAAGGTTTATAAATGAAGCATAATGCAAGATATCACGCAGTTTTGGATAGATTGCATTACTTTGAGGCTTTGTCTAGCTCTTTCAATCTCAAATGTTGTAACAATATGGAAAATTGAGCTAGCTTAACATGGGCGTTGGATTCATATAATATTGAGCTCTAAATAAAAAGTAAAAACCGATTTAGTGCAGTCATTACAAGTTGATAAGCCAGTTAAAATGATAATTCTAAACTTATCATTGGTGTCCTTGAGTAAAGGCTTATAAATTAAGCCTAATGCATGGCATCACGTTGTTTGAGATAGACTGGATTCATTGGAGTCTTTTTCGTAGCTATTTTGATGTTAAATTTTGTCACAGTATAGAAAGAGTAGCTAGCTTAACGTGGGTGTTGGATTCGTGTCATTTTGAACTATAAATCAAAAGCTACGGATGATATAGTGCGAACATGTCAAGTTGATTGGCCAGTTAAAATGATCATTCTAAACTGATCGTTGGTGCTCATTGAGTAAAGGCGTTTAAGGGAAGCGTAGTGCATATCATCATTCAGTTTGGGATAGATTGGATAACTTGGAGGCTTTGTCTAGCTAATTCCATTTTAAATTTTTTAACAATATAAAAATTTGAGCTACCTTAACGTGGCTGTTGGATTCGTGTCATTTTGAACTATAAATCAAAAGTTTCATACAATTTAGTGCGGACATGTCAAGTTGATCGGTTATTTAAAATGAGCATTCTAAACTTATCATTGGCGCTCCTTGAGTAAAGTCTTATAAATGAAGCATAATGCATTCCATCATTCAGTTTGGGATAGAGTGCGTTACTTTGAGGCATTGTCGAACTCTTTCAATCTCAAATTTTGTCACAATATAGAAAATTTAGGTAGCTTAACGAGGACGTCTAATTCATGTCATCTTGAGCTCTAAATAAAAAGTAAAAGAAGATTTAGTTCGTACATATCAAGTTGATCAGCTAGTTAAAATGATCATTCTAAAGTAATCATCGGTGCTCATTGAGTAAAAGCTTATAACGTAAGCATAATGCAAGACATCACGCAGTTTGGGATAGAATTGATTATTTGGAGGCTTTGGATAGCTATTTCTATCTCAAATTTTTGTCATAATATTGAAAATTAATCATTTTAAACTCATCATTAGTGCTCCTTCAGTAAAGGCTTATAAATGAAATATAATCCATGACATCATACAGTTTGAGATAGACTGCATTACGTTGAGGCTTTGTCTAGCTCTTTTAATCTCAAATGTTTACACAATATGGAAAATTGAGATAGCTTAACGTGGGCGTTGGATTTATGTCATCTTGACCTCTAAATAAAAAGTAAAATACGATTTAGTACAGATATATCAAGTTGATCAGCTAATTAAAATGATAATTCTAAACTGATCATTGGTGCTCCTTGAGTAAAGGCTCATAAATTAAGCATAATGCATGACATCACGCAGTTTAGGATAGATTGGATTACTTGGAGGCTTTGGATAGTTATTTCGATCTTAAATTTTCTCCCAATATTGAGAATTGAGCTAGCTTCACGTGGGTGTTCGATTCATTTCATTTTGAACTCTAAATAAAAAGTTGCGGACGATTTAGTGCGGACATGTCAAGTTGATTGGCCAGTTAAAATGATTATTTTAAACCGATTATTGGTGCTCATTTAGTAAAAGCTTATAAATGAAGAATAATGCATGAGATCGTCACGTAGTTTGGAATTTATTTGATTACTTGGAGCCTTTTTCGTAGCTCTTTCAATCTCAAATATTGTCTTCAATATGAAAAACTGAGCTAGCTTAACGAGGGCATTGGACACATGTCTAGCGCTTTCAATCTCAAATGTTTTCAAAATATAGAAAATTGAGCTAGCATAACGTTGGCGTTGTATTAATGTTATAAATTATAATTCTAAACTGATAATTGGTGATCCTCTAGTAAAGAGTTATAAATGAAGCATAATGCATGTCATCACGCATAGATTGCATTACTTTGAGGCTTTTTCTTGCTCTTTAAATCTCAAATGTTGTCACAATATGGAAAACTTTAACATGGGTGTTGGATTCATATATTCTTGAGCTCTAAATAAAAAAGTAATAGCCGATTTAGTGTGGACAAGTCGAGTTGATCAGCTAGTTAAGATAATAATTCTAAACTGATCATTGCTGCTCCTTGAGTAAAGGCTTATAAATTAAGCATAATGCATGGCAACATGCAGTTTGGGATAGATTACTTGGAAGCTTTGTCATAGCTATTTCAATCTTAAATTTTGTATCAATAAAAAATTGAGCTACCTTAACGTGGGTGTAAGATTCATGTCATTTTGAACTCTAAATAAAAAGTTGCGGATGATTTAGTGCGGATATGTCAAGTTGATCGGCCAGTTAAAATGATTGTTTTAAACTGATTACTGGAGGTCCTTGAGTAAAGGATTATAAATGAAGAATAATGCATGATATCATCATGTAGTTTGGCATTTATTGGATTACTTGGAGCCTTTTTCGTAGCTCTTTCAGTCTCAAATATTGTGTTCAATATGGAAAACTGAGGTAGCTTAACGAGGGCATTGGACTCATATCACTTTAGGCTCTAATCAAAAGTTTAATTAAATTTAGTGCGGACATGGCAAGTTGATCAAAAAGTTAAAATGATCAATCTAAACTGATCATTAGTGCTCCTTGAGTAAAGTCTTATAAATGAACTATAATGCATTGCATCACGTAGTTTGAGATAGATTGCATTACTTTGAGGCTTTGTCTAGCTCTTTCAATCTCAAATGTTTTGGCAATAAGGAAAATTGAGCTTGGTTAACGTGGGCGTTGGATTCATGTCATCTTGAGCTCTAAATAAAAAGTAAAAGACGATTTAGTGCGGATATATCAAGTTGATCTACTAATTAAAATGATCATTCTAAACTGATCATTGGTGCTCCTTGAGTAAAGGCTTATAAATTAAGCATAGTGCATGACATCACACAGTTTGGGATAGATTGGATTATTTAGAGGCTTTGGATAGTTATTTCCTTTTGTCATAATATTGAGAATTGCGCTAGATTAACATGGGTGTTGGATTCATGTCATTTTGAACTCTAAATAAAAAGTTGTGGACGATTTAGTGCGGACATGTCAAGTTGATCGGGCAATTAAAATGAACATTTAAACCGATTATTTGTGCTACTTTGTTAAAGGATTATAAATGAAGAATAATGCATGACATCATGTAGTTTCGCAATTATTGGATTACTAGGAGCCTTTTTCGTAGCTCTTTTAGTCTCAAATATTGTCTTCAATATGGAGAACTGAGATAGCTTAACGAGGGCATTGGACTCATGTCATTTTAAGCTCTAATCAAAAGTTAAATAAAATTTAGTGCGGACATGTCAAGTTGATAAACTAGTTAAAATGATCAATCTAAACTAATCATTAGTTCTACTTGAGTAAAGTCTTATAAATGAACTATAATGCATGGCATCACGCAGTTTGAGATAGATTGCATTACTTTAAGGCTTTGTCTAGCTCTTTCAATCTCAAATGTTTTCACAATATGGAAAATTGAGCTAGCATAACATTGGTAATGTATTAATGTCATCTTGAGCTCTAAATAAAATGTAAAAGACGATTCAGTGCGGACATTACAAGTTGATATGCCAGTGAAAATTATAATTCTAAACTCATCATTGGTGATACTCTAGTAAAGGCTTCTAAATGAAGCATAATGCATGTTATCACCCATAGATTGCATTACTCTGAGGCTTTTTCTAGCTCTTTAAATCTCAAATGTAGTCCCAATATGGAAAATTGAGCTAGATTAACATGGGCATTGGATTCATATAATCTTGAGCTCTAAATAAAAGGTAAAAGCCGATTTAGTGCGGACAAGTCAAGTTCATCAGCTAGTTAAGATAATAATTCTAAACTGATCATTGTTGCTCCTTGAGTAAAGACTAATAATTAAGCATAATGCATGGCGACACGCACTTTTGGATAGATTACTTTGAGGCTTTGTGATAGCTATTTCAATCTTAAATTTTATCTCAATATAGAAAATTGAGATAGCTTAATTTGGATGTGGGATTCGTGTCATTCTGAACTTTAAATCATAAGTTACAGACGATTTAGTGCGGACATGTCAAGTTGGTCGGCCAGTTAAAATGATCATTCTAAACTCAACATTAGTGGTCCTTCAGTAAAGGCTTATAAATGAAATATAATGCATGACATCACACAGTTTGAGATAGATTGCATTACTTTGAGGATTTGTCTAGCTCTTTTAATCTCAAATGTTTTCACAATATGAAAAATGGAGTTTGCTTAACGTGGGCGTTGGATTCATGTCATCTTGAGCTCTAAATAAAAAGTAAAAGATGATTTAGTGCGGATCTATCAAGTTGATCAGCTAATTAAAATGATCATTCTCTACTGATCATTGGTGCTCCTTGAGTAAAGGCTTATAAATTAAGCATAATGCATGACATCACGCAGTTTGGGACAGATTGGATTTATTATAGGCTTTGGATAGTTATTTCAATATTAAATTTTGTCACAATATTGAGAATTGAGCTAGCTTAACGTGAGTGTTGGACTCATGTCATTTTGAACTCTAAATAAAAAGTTGCGGACGATTTAGTGCATACATGTCAAGTAGATCGGTTAGTTAAAATGATCATTTTATACCGATTATTGGTGCTCATTGAGTAAAGGCTTATAAATGAAGAATAATGCATGACATCACATAGTTTGGCATTTATTGGATTACTTGGAGCCTTTTTCGTTGCTCTTTCAGTCTCAAATATTGTCTTCAATATGGAAAACTAAGCTTGCTAACAAGGGCATTGGACTCATGTCGTTTTAAGCTCTAATCAAAAGTTAAATACAATTTATTGCGGACATGTCAAGTTGATCAACTAGTTAAAATGATCAATCTAAACTGATCATTAGTTCTCCTTGAGTAAAGTCTTATAAATGAACTATAATGCATGGCATCACGCAGTTTGAGATAGATTGCATTACTTTGAGGCTTTGTCTAGCTCTTTCAATCTCAAATGTTTTCACAATATGGAAAATTGAGCTAGCATAACGTGGGCGTTGTATTAATGTCATCTTGAGCTCTAAAAAAAAGTAAAAGACTATTCCGTGCGTACATTACAAGTTGATCTACTAGTTAAAATTATAATTCTAAACTGATCATCGGTGATCCTCTAGTAAAGGCCTATAAATGAAGTATAATGCATGTCATCACGCATAGATTGCAATACTTTGATGCTCTTTCTAGCTCTATAGATCTCAAATGTTGTCACAATATGGAAAATTGAGCTTAATTAACATGGGCATTGGATTCATATAATCTTGAGCTCTAAATAAAATGGAAAAGCCGATTTAGTGCGGACAAGTCAAATTGATCAGCTAGTTAAGATAATCATTCTAAACTGATCATTGCTGCTCTTTGAGTAAAGACTTATATATTAAACATAATGCGTGGCAACATGCAGTTTGGGATAGATTACTTGGAGGCTTTGTAATACCTATTTCAATCTTAAATTTTGTCTCAATATAGAAAATTGAGTTAGCTTAACGTGGGTGTTGGATTCGTATCTTTTTGAACTTTAAATCAAAAGTTACAGACGATTTTGTGCGGACATATCAAGTTGGTCGGCCAGTTAAAATGATCATTCTAAACTCATCATTAGTGCTCTTTCAATAAAAGCTTATAAATGAAATATAATGCATGACATAATGCAGTTTGAGATAGATTGCATTAATTTGATGCTTTGTCTAGCTCTTTTAATCTGAAATGTTTTCACAATATAGAAAATTGAGCTAGCTTAATGTGGCCATTGGATTCATGTCATCTTGAGCTCTAAATAAACAGCAAAAGACGATTGAGTGCGGATATATCAAGTTGATCAGCTAATTAAAATGATCATTCTAAACTGATCATTGGTGCTCCTTGAGTAAAGCCTTATAAATTAAGCATAATGCATGGCATCACGCAGTTTGGGATAGATTGGATTACTTGGAGGCTTTTTCGCAGCTATTTTGATGTTAAATTTTGCCACGATATAGGAAATTGAGCTAGATTAACGTGGGTGTTGGATTCGTGTCATTTTGAACTATAAATCAAAAGCTACGGATGATATAGTGTGGACATATCAAGTTGGTTGGCCTGTTAAAATGATCATCTAAACTGATCATTGGTGCTGATTGAGTAATGGCGTATAAATGAAGCATAATGCACAACATCATGCAGTTTGGGATAGATTGGATAACTTAGAGGCTTTGTCTAGCAATTTTGATCTTAGATTTTGTATAGAAAATTGACCTACCTTAACGTGGGTGTTGGATTCATGTCATTTTGAACTCTAAATCAAATGTTGCGGACAATTTAGTGCAGACATGTCAAGTTGATGGGTTATTTAAAATGAGCATTCTAAACTGAACATTGGTGCTCCTTGAGTAAAGCCTTATAAATGAAGCATAATGCATGTCATCACGCAGTTTGGGATAGAAGGCCTTTCTTTGAGACTTTGTCTAGCTCTTTCAATCTCAAATTGTGATACAATATGGAAAATTGAGCTAGCTTAACGTGGGCGTTGGATTCATGTCATCTTGAGCTCTAAATAAAATGTAAAAGCCGATTTAGTGCGGACAAGTCAAGTTGATCAGCTAGTTAAAATAATCATTTTAAACCGATCCTTTGTGCTCCTTGAGTAAATGCTTATAAATTAACAATAATGCATGGCAACACGCAGTATGGCATAGATTGGATTATTTGGAGGATTTGTGATAGCTATTTAGATATTAAATTTTGTCACAATATAGAAAATTGAGCTAGCTTAACGTGGGTGTTGGATTCGTGTCATTTTGACCTCTAAAAACGTTACAGATGATTTCGTGCGGACATGTCAAGTTGATCGGCTAGTTAAAATGATCATTCTAAACTGATCATTAAGTGTCCTTGAGTAAAGTCTTATAAATTAAGTATAATGGATGGTATCACGCAGTTTGAGATAGATTTCGCTACTTTGAGGCTTGGTCTAGCTGTTTCAATCTCAAATGTTATCAAAATATGGAAATTTGAGATAGCTTAACGTGAACGTTGGATTCATATCATCTTGAGCAGTAAATAAAAAGTAAAAGCCGATTTAGTGCAGACATGTCAAGTTGATCACACAGTTAAAATGATCATTCTAAAGGGATCATTGGCGCTCCTTGAGTAATGGCTTATAAATTAAGCTTAATGCATGTCATCACGTAGTTTGGGATAGATTGGATTACTTGGAGGCTTTGTCTACCTATTTTGATGTTAAATTTTGTCACAATATAGAAAAATGAGCTAGCTTAACGTGGGTATTGGATTCGTGTAAATTTGAACTATAAATCAAAAGTTACTGAAGATATAGTGCGGACATGTCAAGTTGATTGGCCAGTTAAAATGATCATTCTAAACTGATGGATGGTGCTCATTAAGTAAAAGCTTATAATTGAAGCATAATGCATAGCATCATGCAGTTTAGGGTAGATTACATAACTTTGACGCTTTGTCAAGCTATTTCGATTTTAAATTTTGTCACAACATATAAAATTGAGCTATCTTAACGTGGGTGTTGGATTCATGTCATTTTGAACTCTATAAAAGTTTCGGACAATTTAGTGCGGACATGTCATGTTGATCGGTCATTTAAAATGAGCATTTGAACTGATGATCGGTGCTCCTTGAGTAAAGCTTATAAATGAAGCATAATGCATGGCATCACGCAGTTTGGGATAGATTGCATTCCCTTGAGGCTTTGTCTAGCTCTTTCACTCTCAAATTTTGTGACAATATGGAAAATTCACCTTGCTTAACGTGGGCGTTGGATTCATGTCATCTTGAGCTCTAAATAAAAAGTAGAAGCCGATTTAGTGCGGACATGTCAAGTTGATCAGCTACTTAAAACAATCATTCTGAACTGATTATTGCTGCTCCTTGAGTCTTTAGGATAGATGGATTAATTGGAGGCTTTGTGATAGCTATTTCGATCTTAAATTCTGTCACAATATAAAAATTGACCTAGCATAACGTGAGAATTGGATTAATGTCATTTTGAACTCTAAATCGAAAGTTAGGGACGATTTAGTGCGGACATGTCAAGTTGATCAGCTAGTTGAAATGATCATTTTAAACTGATCATTGGTGCTCCTTGAGTAAAGGCTTATAAATGAAGCATGAGGCAAGGCATCACACATTTTGGGATAGATTGGATTGTTTGGAGACTATGTTGTAGCTATTTTGGTCTTAAATTTTGTCACAATATAGAAACTTTAGTAAGCTTAACGAGGGTGTTGGTTTCGTGTCATTCTGACCTTGAAATTAAAAGCAATGGAAGATTTCGTGTGTACATGTCAAGTTGATCGGCCAGTTAACATGTTTATTCTAAACTGGTGCTCCGTGCTCCTTGAATAAAGGGTTATAAATAAAGCATAATGCATGGCATCAGAGAGTTTGGGATAGATTGCATTACTTTGATACTTTGTCTAGCTCTTTGAGTATCGAATGTTTCCACAATATGGAAAATTGCTCTAGCATAACGTGTCCGTTGGATTCATGTCATCTTGAGCTATAAATAAAATGTAAAAGACCATTTAGTGCGGACATATCAAGTTGATCATCTAGTTAAAATGATCATTTTAAACTGATAATTGGTGATACTTCAGTAAAGGCTTATAAATTAAGCATAATGCATGGCATCACGCAGTTTTGGATAGATTGGATTACTTGGAGGTTTTGGGCAGCTATTTGGATCTTAATTTTTATCACAATATCAAAAATTAAGCTAGCTTAACATTGGTGTTGGATTCGTGTCATTTTGAACGCTAATCAAAAGTTATGGACGATTTAGTGTGGACATGTCAAGTTGATCGGCCAATTAAGATGATCATTCTAAACTGATCATTAGTGCTCCTTGAGTAAAGGATTTTAAATGTAGTATAATGCATGGCTTCACGCAGTTTGAGATAGAATGCCTTGCTTTGAGGCTTTGCCTACCTCTTTCAATCTCAAATATTGTCGCAATATGGAAAATAAAGATAGCTTAACAGGCGCGTTTGATTAATCTCATATTGAGCTCTAAGTAAAAAGTAAAATTCGATTTAGTGTGGATATGTCAAGTTGATCAGCTAGTTAAAGTGATCATTCTAAACTGATCATTGATGCTTCTTGAGTAAAAGCATATAAATTAAGCAAAATGCATGGGATCACGTAGTTTGGGATAGATTGGATTACTTGGAGGCTTTGTCGTATCTATTTTTATTTTAAATTTTGTCACAATATAGAAAACTGAGCTAGCTTAACGTGGGTGTTGGATTTGTGTCACTTTGAACTATAATTCAAAAGTTAGGGATGATATAGTGCGGACATGTCAAGTTGATTGGGCAATTTAAATGACCAATCTAAACTGATAATTGGTGCTCATTGAGTAAAGATGTAAAAATGAAGCATAATACATAGCATCATGCAGTTTGGGATAGCTTGGATAACTTCGAGGCTTTGTATAGCTATTTTGATTTTAAATTCTGGCAAAATATAGAAAATTGAGCTACTTTAACGTGGGTGTTGGATTCG
Organism: Pugionium cornutum; assembly: GCA_018901935.1. NCBI lineage: Eukaryota > Viridiplantae > Streptophyta > Magnoliopsida > Brassicales > Brassicaceae > Pugionium > Pugionium cornutum. Next base: position 22,196,177 of record CM032162.1, on the reverse strand, counting down.
TCTCATTTTGGACTCTAAATCAAAAGTGGTGGACAATTTAGTACAACATGTCAAGTTGATCGGTCATTTAAAATGAGCATTTTGAACTGTTCATCGGTGCTCCTTGATTAAAGCTTATAAATGAAGCATATGCATGTCATCACATAGTTTGGGATAGATTGCATTACTTTGAGGCTTTGTCTAGCTCTTTCAATCTCAAATGTTGTCACAATATGGTAAAATTGAGCTAGCTTAACGTGGGCGTTGGATTCATGTCATCTTGACCTCTAAATAAAAAGTAAAAGCCAATTTAGTGCAGACATGTCAAGTATATCAGCTTGATAAAACAATCATTCTAAACTGATCATTGGTGCTCCTTGAGTAAAGGATTTTAAATTAAGCATAATGCATGAAAAACGCAGTTTGGGATAGATTGGATTAATTGGAGGCTTTGTGATAGATATTTCGATCTTAAATTGAGCTAGCATAACGTGGGGGTTCGATTAGTGTCATTTTGAATTCTAAATCAAAAGTTAGGGACGATTTAGTGCGGAAATGTCAAGTTTATCAGTAAGTTAAAATGATCATTCTAAACTGATTATGGTGCTCCTTAAGTAAAGGCTTATAAATGAAGTATGAGGCAAAGCATCACGCAGTTTGGGATAGATTGGAGACATTTTTGTAGCTATTTTGGTCTTAAATTTTATCACAATATAAAAAATTTAGTTAGTTTAACATGGGCATTGGAGTCGTGTCATTCAGACCTCTAAATTAAAAGCTATGGAAGATTTAGTGCGCACATGTCAAATTGATCGGCCAGTTAAAATGTTCATTCTAAACTGGTCATTGGTGCTCTTGTGTTAAAAATGTTATAAATGAATCATAATGCATGGCATCACACAGTTTGGGATAGATTGCATTACGTGATGCTTTGTCTAGCTCTTTCAATCTCAAATGTTTTCACAATATGGAAAATTGAGCTAGCTTAACGTGGTAATTGGATTCATGTCATCTTGAGTTATAAATAAAAAGTAGTAGATGATTTAGTGCGGACATATAGATTTGATCAGCAAGTTAAAATGATCATTTTAAACTGATCATTGGTGCTCCATGAGTAAAAGCTTATAAATTAAGCATAATTCATGGCATCACACAGTTTGGGATAGATTGGATTACTTGGAGGCTTTGGATAGCTATTTTCATCTTCCTTTTTGTCACAATTTCAAAAATTGAACTAGCTTAACGTTGGTGTTGGATTCGTGTCATTTAGAACTCTAAACAAAAGTTATAGACGATTTAGTGTGTACAAGTCAAGTTGATTGGCCAGTTAAAATGATCATTCTAAAATGATCATTAGTGCTCCTTCAGTAAAGGCTTATAAATGAAGTATAATGCATGCCATCACGCTGTTTGAGATAGATTGCATTGCTTTGAGGCTTTGTCTACCTCTTTCAATCTCAAAGGTTGTCACTATGAGTTGAGCTAGCTTAACGTGCGTTTTGGATTCATCTCATCTTGAGCTGTAAATAAAAGAAAAAGTCGATTTAGTGCGTATATGTCAAGTAGATCAGCTAGTTAAAATGATCATTCGAAACTGATCATTGGTGCTCCTTGAGTAAAAGCATATAAATTAAGCATAATGCATTGCATCACGTAGTTTTGGATAGATTGGATTACTTGGAGACTTTGTCGTAGCTATTTCTATCTTAAATTTTGTCATAATATAGGAAATTGAGCTAGTTTAATGCGGGTATTGGATTCGTGTCATTTTTAACTTTAAATCAAAAGTTACAGACGATTTAATGCGGACATGTCAATTTGATCGGCATGTTAAAAGGATCAATTTAAACTGATCATTGGTGCTCCCAGAGTAAAAGCTTATAAATAAAGCATAATGCAAGTCATCAAGCAATTTTTTGTCTTAGCTATTTCAGTCTTAAATTTCCTCACAATATAGAAAATTGTGTTACTTTAACGTGGGCGTCGGATTCGTGTCATTCTGACATCTAAATCAAAAGTTAGGGATGATTTAGTGGCGATATGTCAAGTTGATCGGCCATTTAAAATGATCATTCTAAGGTGGTCGTATGTGCTCCTTGAGTAAAGGTTTATAAATTCAGCATAATGTTTGGCATCACACAGTTTGGGATAGATTGCATTACTTTGATGCTTTTTCTAGCTCTTTTAGTGTCAAATGTTTTCATAATATGAAATATTGAGCTTGCTTAACGTGGGCATTGGATTCATGTCTTTTTTAGCTCTAAATAAAAAGTAAAATATGATTTAGTGCGGATATGACATATTGATCAGCTAGTTAAAATTTTGGTGCCCCATGAGTAAAGGCTTATAAATTAAGCATAATGCATGCATAACGGAGTTTAGGATAGATTGGATTACTTGGATGCTTTGCATAGCTATTTCCATCTTAAATTTTTTCACAATATAGAAAACTGAGCTAGCTTAACGTGGTTGTTAGATTCGTATCATTTTGAACTCTAAATCAAAATTTACGGACGATTTAGTGCCGATTATCAAGTTGATCAGCTAGTTAAAATGTTCTAAACTGATCATTGGTGCTCCGTGAGTAAAGTCTTATAAATTAAGCATAATGCATTACACCACCCAATTTGGGATAGATTAAATTACTTGAGGCTTTGCATAGCTATTTCGATCTAAAATTTTGTCACAATATAGAAAATTTAGCTAGCTTAATATGGGTATTGGATTCGCATTATTTTTAACTCTAACTCAAAATTTTTAGATGATTTAGTGTGGACATGTCAAGTTGAACAGCTAGTTAAAATGATCATTCTAAACTGATCATTGGTGCTAGTTGAGTGAGGGATTATAAATTAAGCATAATGTATGGCATCACGCAGTTTGGGGTAGACTGGATTACTTGGAGGCTTTGCATAGCTATTTTGGTCTTAAATTTTGCCACAATATAGAAAATTTAGTTAGCTTAACGTTGGTGTTGGATTCGTGTTATTTTGAACTCTATATCAAAAGTTACGGACGATTTAATGCACACATGTCAAGTTGATTGGCCAGTTAAAATGATTATTCTAAACTGATCATTACTCCTCTTTGAGTAAAGGCTTTTAAATGAAACATAATTCATGGCATCACGTAGTTTGGGATAGATTGCATTACTTTGATGTTTTGTCTAGCTCTATCATTTTCAAATTTTTTCACAATATGGAAAATTGAGATAACTTAACGTGGGCGTTGGACTCATGTCATCCTGACCTCTAAATAAAAAGTTAAAGACGATTTAGTGCGGACATGTCAAATTGATCAGCTAGTTAAAATGATCATTCTAGACTGATCATTGGTGCGCCTTGAGTAAAGACTTCAAAATGAAGAATAGTGCTGGGTAGCACGCTGTTTGGCACAGATTGGATTCCTTGGATGCTTTGTCGTAGCTATTGCGGTCTTAAATTTTGTCACAATATAGGAAATTGAGCTAGCTTAATGTGGGTGTTGGACTCATGTCATTTTGAGCTCTAAATCAAAAGTTAAAGACGATTTAGTGTGGTTATGTCAAGTTTATGAGCTAGTTAAAATGATCATTCTAAACTGATCATTGGTGCTCGTTGAGTAAAGGCTTATAAATGAAGCATAATGCATGGCATGATTCAGTTTGGGATTGATTGGGTTACTTAGATGCTTTGCATAGCTATTTGGATCTTAAATTTTTGCACAATATAGAAAATTGAGCTAGCTTAATGTGGGTGTTGGATTTGTTTGATTTTTAACTCTAAATAAAAAGTAATGTATGATTTAGTGTGGATTTGTCAAGTTGATCGGCCTGTAAAATGATCATTCTAAACTGATCATTGGTGTTCCTTGAGTAAATGCTTATAAAGGAGGCATAATGCAACGCACAGTTTGGGATAGATTGCATTACTTTGATGCTTTGTCTAGCTATTTCGATCGTAAAGTTTGTCACAATATAGAAAACTGAGCTAGCTTTAACGTGGGTGTTGGATTTGTGTCATTTTGAACTCTAAATAAAAAGTTGCGGACAATTGGATTACTTGAAGGCTTTGCATAGCTATTTCAATCTTAAATTATTTCATAATATAAAATTTGAGATAGCTTAACGTGGGTGTCGGATTCATGTGATCTTGAGCTCTAAATCAAAAGTCAAAGATGAGTAATTGCGGACATGTCAAGTTGATCAGCTAGGTAAAAATCATTATAAACTGATCATTGGGGCTCATTCAGAAAAAGCATATAAATAAAGCATAATGCATGGCATCACACAGTTTGGAATAGATTGGATTACTTGGAAGTTTTGTCGCATCTCTTCCAGACTCAAATGTGGTCACAATATGAAAAATTGAGCAAGGTTAATGTGGGCGTTGGACTCATGTTATTTTAAGCTCTAAATAAAAAGTTAAAGACGATTTAGTGCGGCCATGTCAAGTTGATTAGGTAGGTAAAATGATTATTCTAAACTGATCATTGGTGCTCATTGAGTAAAGGCATATAAATGAAGCATAATGCATAACATCACATAGTTTGGGATAGATTGGATTACTTGGCCGGTTTTTCATTATTTCAATCTTAAATATTATCACAATATAGAAAATTGAGCTACCTTAACGTTGGCGTTGGATTCGTGTCATTTTGAACTCTAAATCAAAGGTTATGGACGACTTAGTGTGGACATGTCAAGTGGATCGACAAGTTATAATGGTCATTCTAAACTGATCATTGGTGCTTCTTAAGTAAATGCTTATAAATGAAGCATAATGCATGGCATCACGCAGTTTGAGATAGATTGAATTAACTGGAGGCTTTGCAAAGCTATTTTGATATTAAATTTTAACACAATACAAAAAATTAAGCTAGCTTAACGTGGGTGTTGGATTCGTATCATTCTGATCTCTAAACAAAGAAATATGAACAATGTATTGCGGACATATCAAGTTGATCGGCCTGTTAAAATGATCATTTGAAATTGGTAATTTGTGTTCCTTGAGTAAAGGCTTATAAATGAAGCATAATGCATGACATTACGCAGTTTGGGATAGATTGCATTACTTTGATGGTTTGTCTAGCTCTTTTTCTGTTGAAAATGTTTTCACAATATGAAAAATTGAGCTAACTTAACATGGGCGTTGCATTCATGTCATCTTGAGCTCTAAATAAAAAGTTAAAGATGATTTAATGCGGATATTGGTGCTCCTTGAGTAAAAGGTTATACATGCAGTATAATGCATGGCATCACGCAGTTTGGGATACATTGGACTACTTGGAGGCTTTGCTTTAGCTCTGTCAATCTCAAATGTCATCACAAAATGAAAAATTCTGCTAACTTAACGTGGGCATTGGAGTCATGTCATTTTTGAGCTCTAAATAAAAAGTTATAGATTATTTAATGTGGACATGCCAAGCTGATCAACTAGCTAGAATGATCATACTAAACTGATCATTGGTGCTCATTGAGTAAAAGCGTATAAATGAAGCATAATGCATAGAATCACGTAGTTTGGGATAGATTGGATTACTTAGAGGCTTTTTCATAGATATTTCAATCTTAAATTTTGTCACAATGTAGAAAATTGAGCTACATTAACTTGGGTGGTTGATTCATGTAATTTTGAACTCTAAATCAAAAGTTACAGATTATTTAGTTCCGACATGTCATCACTACAAGAAAACTGCCAATTTGCGACTGCAAATTGTGACTTCATACGTGGTCGCAATTTTTGCGACCACATTTGCCATGGTTTAGCGACTAATTAGCGACTACGGAATAGTAGTCGCAAATTGGTCGCAAATTGGTCGCAAATATGTGACCAATAAGTGTGGTCGCAAATCAGTCGCAATATGCAACCAATTAGTGACTGAGATGCGACTGCCTTGAGACTGACCCTGGTAGTCGCTAATCAGTCGCTATTTTGCGACTGATGAGCGACTACATATGGAAAATCAGGTGGTAGTCTCTTATTGGTCGCTAAAAATGCGACCAATTTGCGACTACGGTATGTAGTGGCTCTGCAGTCACAAAGTGGTGGCAAAGTGCCACCATAAAAACATGTGCATGTTAGGTATAACGACATTTAAGCGACTACATAGCTGTAGTCGCAAAGTAGTGGCAAATCAGTGGCAAAGTAGTCGCAAAGTAGTCGCAAAATGTTGTATATATATGCACCATCCCATTCTCTCATTTGCGAAATCAAAAGTAAAAAGTTTTGTAAAACATGTGGGGAAATTATAACAATTCGAGAGATTGGATGTACAGAAGAATTGATAATGAAACAAGAAATATCTCAGCGGAATTTGCACAAGGCATGGAGCAGTTCATGAATTTTGCAAGTAGTCAACCTATAGCTCAAAGTAGTGGAGGTAAGTTTTTCTGTCCTTGTATTAATTGCAAAAATGATAAATTTATTCCGGGACGAAAAATATGGAGTCATCTATATAGTCGAGGTATTATGCCAAATTATTATATTTGGTATAAACATGGAGAAGAGCTGAATGTTCAGTTAGGGACGAGTAGTACTAGTCGGGGTGACGTACCAAGAAATCAGGGACGTGATTGTAGTAGTGATGAAACAGTTGGTATATCCGGTAATAGATATGTTGAAATGGTGACGGATGCATTTCGTGAGACAACAACTGATGATCATCATCAGTACTATAATCAGAACGAAGAAAATTATAATTATAATTATGAAGAAGAACGGCCGAATGAAGAAGCAGAAAAGTTTTACAACATGTTAGAAGCTGCAAAAAATCCATTGTATGATGGTTGTCATGAAGGGCACTCACAATTATCTTTAGCTACTCGGTTTATGAACATCAAATCTGATTTTAATTTACCAGAAAAATGTATGGATTCTTGGGCAGAGCTATTTACAGAATATTTACCCGACGAGAATCAGGCGACGGGTTCATATTATGAAACCTACAAATTGATGCGAAATTTAGGCCTCCCGTTTTATACAATTGACGTGTGTGTTAAAAAATTGTATGATATTTTGGAAAGAAGATGAGAAATGGGAAAATGCAAATTTTGCGATTCCCCCCGGTATAAGCCAAGCGAGGGCAGGACGAGAATACCTTTCAGTCGTATGTGGTATTTACCTATAGGTGATAGACTTGAAAGAATGTATCAAAGCGAGAAAACCGCAGAGGCAATGAGGTGGCATGCAGAGCATGAAGCAGAAGACGGAGAAATGAGTCATCCATCTGATGCTGCAGAGTGGAAAAATTTTCAATATTTACATCCTAGATTTGCTGCTGAATCTCAAAATGTTTATCTTGGCTTATGTACTGATGGGTTCAACCCATTTGGGATGTCTCGTAATCATTCATTATGGCCGGTGATTATCACTCCATATAATTTGCCACCGGAAATGTGTATGAAGAAAGAGTATTTGTTTCTAACTATTTTGAATTCGGGGCCAAATCATCTGCATGCTAGTCTGGACATATTCCTACGATCTTTGATTGATGAGTTGAACGAATTATGGTCTACAGGAGTTGATGCATACGATGTATCGCTGAACCAAAATTTCAATCTAAAAGTTGTGTTACTTTGGACGATAAGCGACTTTCTCGCTTATAGAATGTTGTCAGGATGGACAACGCATGGAAGGCTGGTCTGTCCAATTTGTATGGATGATACGAAGGTATTTCAATTACCAAATGGGAGAAAGACGTGTTGGTTTGATTGTCATCGAAGGTTTCTTCCTAATGGTCACCAGTTACGGAAAAATAAAAAAAAAATTAAAAGGGAAGCACACTTTGAATGACTCTCCTCCACAATCATTGACAGGAGAACAAGTTTTGTACGAGCGAATAAAAACTGTCAATCCTTTAAGAACATCTGACTGCGGCGGAAATGGTCATGAAAGTAAAGAAGAAAGTTACGACAGCTGGCATAATTGGCACAAAGAAAGTATATTTTGGGAGTTGCCGTACTGGACGGATCTTTACCTTCGACATAATCTTGATGTGATGTATATAGAGAAGAATTTCTTCGATAACATCATTAATACCGTTATAAATGTGAAAGAGAAATCAAAAGATACAGTTAAGTCAAGGTTGGATATTACGAAGTTTTGCTCTCGAAAAGAGTTGTACATGGATGGTCGGGGTAATGCTCCATTCCCTATATTTCGAAACCCAAACACCTCCACGGTTTCAGGAATCGGATGAACATGAGGAGGAACAAATTCCTGACTGCGAAACGGGAATGGATGAACAAACTACCACTCTTGATAGTTTGTTACAAACTCCGGGCCGCGAGCAGTATTTGACTGTGTTGTCTCCACAAGCGGCTCCTAATACATTGTGGTAAGAAGTTTTCTAAATAATTATTTTTTTTAATAAATATTTATTATAACTGTAATTATATTAATATAAATTTAAAATTTCTCTGTATAATTGAAATATTAGGTTTGACCGCAATAACGGAACTATTACTCGTCAAATCGCAAAAATTTTGAAAACTAAATTTGATGGTCCGTACTACAGTTGGACCGTCATACCTGCTGAGAGGCAGGAAAAATATTTCATAGAGTTTGCGGTAAGTTTTTATTTTAAATTGTACATATTTTATAATATTTAAATAATATATATTAATATTTTCTAATTTAATTTCAAGCAATCGTACACCTGGGATCCTCTGATCACCCCAGTGGTACGAAAAGAGTTCGAGACCGTCTACGTAAGGCGGATGAAAGGGATGGTGAGCACGGTTCATACAACCGGAAAACATCCCCGATGGATTTCCCCAAGTCTGTACAAAATTATGACAGACTATTGGGGAACAGAAACATCTACCGAGAGGAGTACAAAATCTTCTCATAACCGCAACTCCGCTCGGGACGGTCTTAGCCCACATAAACATTTATCGGGCCAAAAATTCTATATTCAAGTCCAGCAGGAAATGGTAAGTCAAAATTTTTTTATTTAATTAACATTTTTGGTAGCAATTAAATAATATTTCAAAATCTGTGAAGGAACATAATTTGGGACGACCACTCTCAATAGGTGAGGTCTTTATAAAGACTCACACAAGACCGGATGGTTCGCATGTAGATTTGAAAGCAAAACAAATCTGTGAAGCATACGAACGAAACATCCAAGAGAAGATGGCGATCGTGGAGGTCGATCCAACAGAAACATCCGATGGAACCTCCCGTCCAATTGAGCTGACTCAAGCATAGAAGAATGAGATCTTCTTACAGGTAAAAAAAAATTTTCAAACTTTTTTCTTTTATCATATTTTTCTAATTAAATAATAATTAAATTTATTATTTAATTTATGTTTTTGTAATTTTCTAGTCATCTGTTCCTGATGAACGAGGCCGCCTTTATGGACTCGGTAGCCTTAGCCGCGTACAGTCTACGGGTAGAAGTAGTGGGGTACAAACCCATTCACCCGAGTACGTTATGCTTCAAGAACAAAACGCGTTGATTAAAGCACAAAACGCGCAGATGATGGAAAAATGTGAGAAGATTGAAGAGCTCAACAGAGAAAACCAGAAGAAGATCTCAAGCTTGGAGATGCTCCTCGGATATATCCAACAGACGGATCCCGCATTCGCCTCCTTTATGCGGGATAACGATTGCACAGGGGAACCATCGACGGCTCCGCCCAGCACCCCATTTTCGCCATCAGATTTCCAATTTTCACCACCGGACAATTAGATTTTTTTTATGTATTAATAAATTTTCAATAATAAATGTTATAATTTTAAATTTGTATATCTTTTTATTCAATATTTAGTTTACATATTTTTCATTTAATTTTATAATATTTCTAATTCATTAATAAAAATTAATAAATATTATAATAAATATTATAATAAATAGTATAATAATATTTTAAACCAATTATAATTAATCTAAATTATTTTATTAATATTTCGAATTTCAAATAATTAATTTTATTATTTAAAGTAATTTCCAAAATTATTATTGAAATTTAAATTTATAAATATTATTTTACATTTTTTTAAAATAATTTAAAAAATATTAATATTATATTTTTTTTCCAAATATACGAAATTATTTCAATAATAATAAAAAATATAGTATTTTTTTTTAAATCTAATTACGCTGTAGTCGCAAATTAGTCCTAAATCAGTCGCAATTTTTGCCACCGATTTGCGACTCCTTCATACATGTGGTCGCAAATCAGTCACAAAATATTGCAACTGATTTGCGACTGCTCTTCCACAGTAGTCGCAAAACAGTCGCAATTTTTTGGGACTGATTTGCGACTGCGAGCTATGTGTAGTCGCAAATCAGTAACAAATTTTGTGACTGATTTGCGACTGCGGTTCTCCTGTAGTCGCAAAACAGTCACAAATTTTTGTGACTGATTTGCGACTGCGTTTCTCCTGTAGTCGCAAAACAGTCACAAATTTTTGTGACTGATTTGCGACTACGGTTCTCCTGCAGTCGCAAAAAACAGTGACTGATTTGCAACTGTGGTTCTACCTTAGTCGCAAATCAGTCACAAAAAATTGCGACTGTTTTGCGACTACAGGAGAACAGTAGTCGCAAAACAGTAGCAAAATTTGTTACGGAAATTCAGTGGCAAATTAGTCGCAAAAATAGCGACCACGGTTGTGGTCGCAAATTAGTCGCAAAATAACCACTATGCCAGTGGTCGCAAATTAGTCGCAAATGTGCGACTGATTTGCGACTAATTTTTTTTGTGACAAATATTTTGCGACCACATCACGTGGTCGCAAATCGCATGTTTTCTTGTAGTGCATGTTTATCAGCAAGTATAAACAATCACTCTAAACTGATCATCGGTGCTCCATGACTAAAGGATTATAAATGAAGAATAATGCATCGCATCACGCAGTTTGCAAAAGATTGCATTAATTCGAGGCTTTGTCTAGCTTTTTCAGTCTCAAATGTTATCACAATATGGATAATTGAGCTAGCTTAACGGGGGCGTTGAATTCATGTCATCTTGAGCTCTAAATATAAACTAAAAGTTGATCAGCTAGTCAAGTTGATCAGCTAGTTAAATGATCATTCTAAATTGATCAATGGTGCTCCTTGAATAAAGAATAATAAATTAAGTATAATGCAAGGCATCACGCAGTTTGGGATAGATTGAATAATGTCAAGTCGATCAGCCAGTTAAAATGATCATTCTAAACTAGACATTTGTGTTCCTTGAGTAAAGGCTTATAAATAAAGCATAATGCATGGTATCACACATTTTAGGATAGATTGCATTCCTGGGAAGCTTTTTCATAGCTATTTTGATCTTTAATATTGTCATAATATAGAAAACTGAGCTACCTTAACGTTGGTTTTGGATTCGTGTCATTTTGAAATCTAAATCAAAAGTTATGGACGATTCAGTGCGGACATTTCTAGTTGATCGGCAAGTTAAAATAGTAATTCTAAACTGATCATTGGTGTTATTCAAGTAAAAGCTTATAAATGAGGCTTTGTCTAGCTCCTTTAAATCGCAAATTTTGTCACAATATGGAAAATTGAGCTAGCTTAACGTGGGCGTTGGATTCATGTCATCATGAGCTCTAAATATAAAGTAAAAGAGGATTTGGTGCAAACTTGTCAAGTTGATCACCTAGTTAAAATGATCATTCTAAACTGATCATTGGTGCTCCTTGAGTAAAGGCTTATAAATTAAGTATAATGCATGGCATTACGCAGTTTGGGATAGATTGAATTAATTGGAGGCTTTGCATAGCTATTTTGATCTTAAATTTTATCACAATACAAAAATGGAGCTACCTTAACATGTATGTTGGATTCTTCTCATTTTGACCTCTAAATAAAAAAAAATGGAGGATTTAGTGCGGACATGTCAAGTGGATCGGCCAATTAAAATGATCATTCTGTACTAGACATTTGTGTTCCTTTAGTAAAGGCTTATAAATTAACCATAATGCATGATATCACACAGTTTGGGATAGATTGCATTCCTGGCCGACTTTTTCATAGCGATTTCGATTTTGAATATTGTTACAATATAGAAAAATGAGCTACCTTAACGTTGGTTTTGGATTCGTGTCATTTTGAACTCTAAATCAAAAGTTATGGACGATTTAGTGCGGGAATGTCAAGTTGATTGGCAAGTTAAAATGGTAATTCTAAATTGATCATTGGTGTTCTTTAAGTAAAGGCTTATAAATGAGGCTTTTCTAGCTCCTTTTAATCGCAAATGTTGTCACAATATAGAAAACTGAACTATGTTAACGTGGGCGTTGGATTTATGTTATTATGAGCTCTAAATATAAAGTAAAAGATGTTTTGGTGCGGACATGTCAAGTTGATCAGCTAGTTAAAATGATCATTCTAAACTAATCATTGGTGTTCATTGAGTAAAGCCGTATAAATTAAGTATAATGCATGGCGTCATGCATTTTGGGATAGATTGAATTAATTAGAGGCTTTGCATAGCTATTTTGATCTTAAATTTTATCACAATATGAAAAATTATGATAGCTTAACGTGAGTGTTGGATTCGTATCATTATGACCTCTAGTTAAAAAAATATGGATGATTTATTGCGGACATGTCTAGTTGATTGGTCAGTTAAAATGATCATTCCGAACTAGTCATTTGTTTTCCTTCAGTAAAGGCTTATAAATGATACATAATGCAAGGCATCACGTAGTTTGGGATAGATTGCATTACTTTGATGCTTTGTCTAGTTCTTTCTGTCTAAAATGTTTTCTTAATATGGAAAATTGAGCTAGTTTAATGTGGGCGTTGGACTCGTGTTATTTTGAGCTCTAAATCAAATGTTAAAGACGATTTAGTGCGGACATGTCAAGTTGATCAGCTTGTTAAAATGATCATGCTAAACTGTTCATTGGTGCTCCTTGAGTAAAGACTTATAAATGAAGCATAATGCATGCCATCATGCAGTGTGGGATAAATTGGATTACTTGGAGGCTTTGTAGTAGCTCTTTTAGTCTTAAATGTTGTCACAATATGGCAAATTGAGCTAGTTAACGTGGGCGTTGGAATTATGTCATTTTGAGCTCTAAATCAATAGTTAAAGACAATTAAGTGTGGACATATCAAGTTCATCAGCTAGTTAAAATGATAAATCTAAAGTCAGGAACGTCCTTATACAGGTCCTTGATGTGCTCGAATCATAAGACATTTGCTTCCATTGTAGATATCAAGGCAAACCTCCTTGATTGTGCATCGGCTACCACATTATCATTGCCCTTCTTGTACTTGATGAAGTAAGGGAAGGTTTCTATAAACTCCATCCACCTGGCATGTCTCCTCTTGAGATTGGTTTGCCCTCTGAGGTGTTTGAGAGTCTCGTGATCAGTGTGGATCACAAACTCCTTGGTCAACAAGTAATGTTGCCAAGTCTCCAAGGCTCGGACTAGGGCATAGAGCTCCTTGTCGTAGGTGGGGTAATTCAGTGAGGCCCCACCTAACTTCTCACTAAAGTATGCCACTGGCCTTTCTCGTTGGGTTAGCACTGCTCCTATGCCTATTCCAAAGGTATCACACTCCACTTCAAATGCCTTGTTGAAGTCAGGCAGGACTAGCACTGGTGCATGCGTGAGGCTGTCCTTCAAGGCCAGGAATACCTTCTCTTAAGCTTCTCCCCAGCTGAATCCTACATTCTTCTTCACCACTGCCGTTAATGGTGAGGCAATGCTGCTGAAGTTGGGCACAAATCTCTGTAAAAACTGGCCATACCGTGGAAGCTCCTCACTTGGCTGATGTTGCTCGGTGTTGGCCACTCTTGTATGGCTCGAATCTTTTCTTCATCAACCTGTTAGCCCTGCAAACTTACAACAAAGCCTAAGAAAACAAGCTTGTCAGTACAAAATGTGCACTTCTTGAGATTGGCATAAAGCTCTTCTTGTCGAAGGGTTTTTAGCACCGTCTCAAGATGTGTAAGGTGTTCCCGCAAGCACTTACTGTAAACCAGTATATCATCAAAATAAAATACAACAAACTTACTGATGTACGCCCTAAGAACTTGGTTCATAAGACGCATGAAGGTGCTTGGGGCATTAGTCAAGCCGAATGGCATGACTGTCCACTCGTAGAGCCCTTGCTTTGTCTTGAAAGCAGTCTTCCACTAATCACCTTCCTTCATTCTGACCTGGTGGTATCCACTCTTGAGATCTATCTTGGAGAAAACTGTGGCTCCACTCAGCTCATCTAGCATGTCATACAGCCGTGGTATAGGATGCCGGTACTTGACTGTGATGTTGTTGATTAGTCGGCAGTCTACGCACATTCGCCAAGTCCAATCCTTCTTGGGTACTAGCAGCACTGGTACGGCTCATGTACAGAGGCTCTCTCGAACATAGCCTTTCTCCAGGAGTTCCTTGACTTGCTTCTCAAGCTTCTTGGACTCCTCTGGACTCATCCGGCAGGCTGGTCGATTAGGTAAGGCTGCTCCGGGCACGAGGTCGATATGGTGCTCTATGCCGCGTTGGGGAGGCAAGCCTGCTGGTATCTCCTCAGGAAATACATCCTGGAATTTTTTCAGGAGGGCTGCTACTTCAGGAGGTAGCTCTACCTGTTCTTTTTTCTACACTCAAAACCTCTTTGAAAACCATTGGTAACATTAAATACTTTGAGGCTAAAGCTCTCCGGACATGACTTGGTTGAATCAGAAAATTAGACTTAATGAGTTTCTTTTCCTTACTCATTTGTTGTTGTATCTCATGTACCTGGGCAGGTGTGAGAGGAGCTAGGCTGACCTTTCTCTTGTCGTGCACAAATGTGTAGAGATTGGTTCGGCCATCATGCCTTGTCTACTTGTCAAACTGTCATGGCCTTCCTAGCAGAAGATGGCCAGCTTGCATAGGTACTACATCACAGATTACCTGGTCCTGTTATCTGCCCACACTGAATGGCACGGTTACTTGCTCATGGATCTTGAGCTCCACCTTGTCATCGAGCCATCTCAGTCAATATGGTCGGGGGTGCCTTGTCTTCTCTAGACCTATCTTATCAACCATATACACACTATTCACATTAGTGCAAGAACCACCATCTATGATGAGATTACATACCTTGCCCTTGATGGTGCACCGGCTTTGGAAGATGTTCTCCCTCTGAATTGTCTCGGAGGGGTCTACCATTGCACTGAGAATGCGTCTAGTGACCAGCACTTCCCCCACATCAGGGTACTCAATGTCACCGTATTCTCCTTCTGGTTCAAAGTCCTCTTCTTCTTGAGACTCATACTCTCCAACTTCCGTGATCACCATGACCCGGTTGTTTGGGAACTCCTTTGAGAAGTGACCGTGACCCCTACACTTAAAACAATTGGTGTCACGTGATCTCTGAGGGTCAGAAGACTTACTTGGCTTTCTCTGGTCACGGGTTTGCTCAGGAGGCTTGCTCTTGAACCGTGATTCCATCTCTATGATCTTGCCCTTGCCTACGGGCTTGGGGCTATTGCTTGGTGCCCCAGGTGTCTTAGGCTTGCTGCGTAGGTCATGGCTCTTACACCTGATGTGCTGCTCAGCCTGAACAGAATGGTGGAACAAGTCTTTGAAATCATTGTAGATTTGCCTCTCCACTTTTCGGCTGATCCTCTCTTGCAATCCATCCAAGAGTTGAGCCATCAATGCCTCCTCATCGTCATTGAGGTCCAGCCTGTTCCTTATCCTTTCAAACTCCTCGTTGTACTCCTCTACTGATCTAGGGCCCTGCTTAAGAGTATGAAAACGTCGTTACAAATCTCTATGGAAATAAGGTGGAACAAACCTTTGCCTCATGAGATCTTTCATGTCGACCCAAGAGTCTACAGGTCTCAATGTCCTCCTCCTTCGGCCAGAAGCCTCACAATCCCACCATATGAGGGCACTATCCGTGAGTTGTGCTACTTCCGTGGAGACTCTCCTAGGGCCTGGTTGGTTGTAATGATCGAAGATGTGATCCATCCTCCTCTCCCAATCTAGATAGGCCTCGGGGTCTACTTTTCCTGCAAAACTAGGAGGTGTTAGCTTAACATCATAACTGTTTACCCGATTGTAAGCATAGTCTTCTCCATCCACATGATGTCTAGGGGGCATCCTTGGTCTCTGGTGATGACCATAGGGCTCGTAGCCATTGCCCTCTGCTTCTGGTTGCTGTGGAGGTCCTCTCGGCCTAGGGTGATAGCCGTGAGGCTGTGCGTCCTCATCTCCATCCGGCTGGGGCTCCTCTTGTTCTGGCCGTGTCCTAGGGTTATCAGGACCTTCAGCAGGGTCTTGGTCAGCCCTCACGTGCCTTATGGCTTGGAATCTCACCGGCCTCTCCACGCGCTCCAATTGTCGATTGGTGCGAGTTGTGTTTGGAGGGTGGTGAACATGACCATCATGGCCTCGGTTGCATCTTGGTTTCCTTCAGGCATCGTGTTCTACAAGAAGAAAAACACAAGTTAATTTGTTCCTAAATTTATTAGAAGAGTTTTCTTTTATAGTAAAAGAGGCAAATAGGAGAAAAGGAAAAATTTGAGAAAAGGAAAGAGTAGAAAAATGGAAACTTCTCTAACAATTAATTCGAAAGATCCTAGATTCTTTTGGTCGATTTTTCTTGGTAGTTTTCTATTTTTTTTGCTTTTGATTTAACTTAATGAAATATGGAAATATGCTTTTTAACAAAAAGGACAAAACGAAACTGCAATGCAAAGAATGTGTCTAAACCCTAGTGATGTACGTAGGAGCTAGATGCACTCGGTTTGAACTTAGATGTTATTTCTTTGATTTTTTTAATGAAACTTGAACTAATGAATGAACTTGAAATAAGACTAAAGTAAAGGAGCTTAAGCTCTGATACCAAAATGATACAAGCCTTGAATCAAGGCCGTAGCACTCGCGGACTGGTTGGAGAATATTAGGTGAGAAACTTGACCTTAGGCTTCTGGATAGGGGTTTTCTGGTGGGTATTGGATGAAAAGGTAAAGTGAACCACACGAGGGGTGATGAACCTCGTGATAAATCACAACTTAGAAGCTAGGAGGGCTGGTCTCGACTAGGGTTCTAAGCGCACAAGTTTTAGAGAAAACTCTTACGAAGAAAGTTCTATCATTATTAATATCAAAAAGTTGTCGAACTACAATGCTTAAGGAGCCTTATTAATATGCTCGGCAGCTTGACCTTCTAGGGTCGACTCAAAAAGAAAAATAGAAAACTTACAAAAGTGCACAAGGAAAAATTACAAAAAGGAAATAACCGAAAAAGAACTGCTACCTAAATTGTTCTTGACTCCAAAATGTAAAACTTCTTATTCCTACCCTGCAAAACAGAAAAGGCAAGTATATAATTGAAAACTTACCATTCTTACCTATCGGCCAAGAAATGGAAGGTGGCCGACCTTGTGGCATGCACGCGCCTAGCTCTTAGGCTTCGACTTGGAGTAGGGTTATGAATCGTTGGTCCCTGACCTCTTTTGCCACTAAAGCCCAAGTCTCTGGAGTCTTTTGTAATGTTGAGAAGCCTTTGGACTCGTCCTTGTACTCTTGGCCCAATGCTCCTTGTCGATAATCTTCTAGCAACTTGTCTAGCCACAAACTGAACTTGTGGAAGAGTGCCCTTGTTGTGCTCCTTGTCATGGCTCCTGTTGGCACCACTGGTGTAGAGACTTCATCTAGGTTCATGCCTTAAAGCTGGTAGCTTAGCTGATCCGAGTCTCCTTCTGTAGATGTAGAAATGGTGGTCCAATCGGCTTGATCGGCTTGATCGGCTGGACTGTGCGAGGAGCTGTCCGAGTTGTCATCGGAGCTGGCCAGACTGATTCCTGAGCCGGCGGCGTCACCAGTTGGGCCGGCGTTGTCATTCACATCCCCGCTATTTGGGCCGGAGGTTTGGGTCTCTCTGCCGGAACTATTGATCGGCCCGGCCCGGCTGGTCGTAGGGCCGGCCATACCGCTTGGGCTAGCAGGCGCGCCAAATGGCCCGGCTGTCTCGGGAAAGCATTCTGGTCGGCCATTCTAGTCTTCTGGCCGGCCAGACGATCTGATGCCCTGGAATATATGAAATAAATCAAGAAATGGATTTTGATTCTGATTTGACATTAAAAGTATATTGATTTTTCCCATCACTTTGTAGTAGCTCTTTCAGTCTCAAATATTGTCAAAATATGAAAAAATGAGGTAGGTCAAAGTGGGCATTGCACTCATGTCATTTTGAGCTTTAAATCAAAAGTTAAAGATGATTTTTGCGAACATGTCAAGTTGATCAGCTAGTTAAAATGATCATTTTAAACATATCATTGGTGCCGCTTGAGTAAAGGCTTATAAATGAAACATAATGCATGACATCATGCATTTTAGAAAACATTCGATTACTTGGAAGATTTGTAGTAGCTTTTTCATTCTCAAATGTTATTACCATATGGAATATTGAGCTAGCTTAATGTGTGCATTGGACTCGTGTTATATTGTGCACTAAATCAAATGTTAAAGACG
The DNA here is from genome assembly GCA_018901935.1 of Pugionium cornutum. Lineage (NCBI taxonomy): Eukaryota > Viridiplantae > Streptophyta > Magnoliopsida > Brassicales > Brassicaceae > Pugionium > Pugionium cornutum. The sequence continues at coordinate 22,177,789 of CM032162.1, read as the reverse complement.
ATTTAGTGCGGACTTGTCAAGTTGATCAGCTAGTTAAAATAATCATTCTAAACTGATCTTTGGTGCTACTTGAGTAAAGGATTATAAATGAAGCATAATGCATGGCATCACGCAGTGTGGGATAAACTGGATTACTTGGAGGCTTTATAGTAGCTATTTCAGTCTCAAATGTTCTCACAATAAGGGAAATTGAGCTAGTTAACGTGGGCGTTGGACTTATGTCATTTTGAGCTCTAAATCAATAGTTAAAGACGATTAAGTGCGGAAATGTCAAGTTGATCAGTTAGTTAAAATGATAAATCTAAACTGATCATTGGTGCTAATAGAGAAATGGCTTATTAGTGTAGCATAATGCATGGCATCATGCAGTTTTGGATAGATTGGATTGCTTGGAAACTTTTTCATATCTATTTCTGTGTTAAATTTTGTCACAATATAGAAAATATAGGTAGATTAACGTGGGTGTTGGATTCGTGTCTTTTTGAACTCTAAAAAAAAGTTACGGATGATTTTCGGAGGACATATCAAGTTGATCAGCAAATGATCATTATAAACTGATCATTGGTGCTCTTTTAGTAAAGGCTTATATAAGTGAAGCATAATGCATGGCATCACGCAGTTTGGGATACATTGGATTACTTGGAGGCTTTGTAGTATCTCTTTCAGACTCAAATATTGTCACAATATAGAAAATTGAACTAGGTTAACATGGGCGTTGGACTCATGTTATTTTGAGCTCTAAATCAAAAGTAAAAGACGATTTCGGCAGACATGTCAAGTTGATCAGTTAGTTTAAATGATCATTTTAAACAGATCATTGGTGCCCCTTGAGTAAAGGCTTTTAAATGAATCATAATGCATGGCATCATGCAGTTTGGGATACATTGAATTACTTGGAGGCTTTGTAGTAGCTTTTTCAATCACAAATGTTATCATAATATGGAAAATTGATCTAGATTAATGTGGGTGTTGGACTCATGTTATTTTGAGCTCTAAATCAAATGTAAAAGACGATTTAGTGCGGACATGTCAAGTTGATCAGCTAGTCAAAATGATCATTCTAAACTGATCATCGGTGCTACTTGAGTAAAGGCTTATAAATGAAGCATAATGCATGGCATCACGCTGTTTGGAATACATTTATTTACTTCGAGGCTTTGTATTTCCTTTTTGAATCTCAAAGGTTATCACAATATGGAAAATTGAACTAGTTTAATGTTGGCCTTGGACTCATGTGATTCTGATCTTTAAATCAAATGATAAAGACAATTTTGAGCGAACATTTCAAATTGATCAGATAGTAAAAATGATCATTCTAAACTGATCATTTCGGCTCCTTGAGTAAACGCTTATAAATGAATCATAATGCATGGCATCACGCAGTTTGGAATACATTTATTTACTTCGAGGCTTTGTAGTTCCTTTTTGGGTTTCAAAGGTTGTCACAATATGGAAAATTGAACTATCTTAATGTGGCTGTTGGACTCATGTGATTTTGAGCTTTAAATCAAAAGTTAAAGACGATTTTCTGTGAAAACTTCAAGTTGGTCAGCTAGATAAAATGTTCATTCCAAATTGATCATTGGTGCTCCTTGAGTAAAGGCTGATAAATTAAGCATAATGCATGGCATCACGCAGGGTGGGATCAATTGGATTACTTGGAGGCTTTTTCGTAGCTATTTTGATGTGGAATTTTGTCACAATATAGAAAATATAGCTAGCTTAACATGTGTGTTGGATTCGTGTCATTCTGAACATTAAACCAAAAGTTACATACAATTTTCTGCGGACATGTAAAGGTCATTGGCCAGTTAAAATGATCATTATATATTGATCATTGGTGCTCCTCAAGTAAAGGCTTATAAGTGAAGCATAATGTATGTCATCAGGCAGTTTGGGATACATTGCATTACTTCGAGGCTTTGTAGTTGCTCTTTCAGTTTCAAATATTGTCACAATATGGCAAATATAGCTAGGTTAAAATATAAATATTAAAAAAATAAAATTTTTATTTTTTATTTTAATATTTAAATTAATATTATTAAAAATAATCATATAATTAATAAAAATAATATTATAAATATAAATATTATTAAACATTTATTTTAAATTACAAATTACAAAGGAGGAGCACGAGGAGAAGGAGGAGAAAAAAAGTCATTAGGCAATTTATTTTTTATCATTTCTACAAAGTTTTTGAGATTATTCATCTCTATTTTCATGGACGCCATTTCTTCTTTTAACTGTTCATTTTCCTCGTTTCTAACTGCAGATGTTGCACCACCGGTATCTGCAACTCTCCCGAGTCCTGGATGACGACCCTTTGAAAATGGTACTTCCTGTAAAAATAAAAAATATTATTAAAAATTTTAATGAAAATTATTATAATATTAATTATATATTTTAAAAAAAACTTACATCAAAAACGAGACGGTTAATCTCAGAACGCGGCAATTCAGCGACCGAAGATGAAGAACCAACTTGAGATTGTTGGGTTAGAATATCACTTTTTTCCAATTTACTTTTTCGATGATCTCACTAACGAGACCATCTTGGATACGACCAGTCTTTTTGTTCGTGTGGACGGCCTCGAGAAGTTGCAAGTGATCTGGAGGCGCTCCAATTTCTTGTGCCTAAAAATAGAAAAAATTCTAAATTAATAATTTTAAAACTTTTAAATAATAATAAATAATTAATATAATAATTAATTTACCAATTGATCGGCTCGTCTGAGAAAACTAGTCGATCCGGCATTGTGAATATAAATGCCTTTGCCTCCTCGGTCGCTCTTCCGGTTTCCCAAATTTGTTTTCGAGAAGACCTCAGCGGTGGAAGATTCCCAATAACGAATAAAATCGTTCCAAAACGACTCATTCAACCCTCTTGGTTTATCTTTTCCCTTTTTCCATTTTTGTTTCCATTAGTTCATGTGGCGGGAAAATTGTACTGCAGCCTCTTTTTCGAAAGCGTCTTCCACCAATTTTGTGTTCATGGGATCCCATGTAAATTCTTGCTGCGAAATTTTAATATATATTACTAAAAAATATTATTAAAAATTATTTAAAATAATTATATATTTAAAATTTAAATAACGTACCGCAAACGTCCTGAACCAAATCTGACGTTCTTCGTACGGAATATCTCGAAATTTGGTATATGGTTTATTCAAAACAGAATGAAGCATCTTTAATATAGATTTGCTTATTCCATTGTTTGAAATACCAAACCTACGAATTTTTATTACAATAGTATTAAAATAATTATTTTAAATATAATTATAAAATAGTATTAAAATAATTATTTTAAATATAATTTTAGAAAATTTAATTTACCATGTCGAGTTTCCTTGACGTCTCGGATCGAGAAATGTGAGAAGTTCACGACCAGGCTGCTGAACCAATTCTTCAATTGTCATTGGTCGGAAAGAATCATTTGCAGATTCTGGAACTTGAGTTGGTATAAAACTCGGAGTCGATGACTCACCACGTCTTTGGTAATCTTGATACGACCTATAATTTTTTAATGGTTATAATAATTTTATAAAAATCAGACATACCATAAAGATCATATATATATCTTTGGAATATCTATTTGTCTTTATAATGAGTTATTCTTATTTTAACTCATTATCATATATTTATCATATATTTTAAATTTATAAATAATTTATAAAAATTTATAAATTAATAATTTGTATATATTAATTTATATATACAAGGTTCCTTCCTGTATATATTCATTTATATAAGTTTATAATAAAACAAGAAGAAACCATGATTTAAGTTAATCTTTCTTCAGTTTTCTTGTTACATTGGGCATTAATGTAACTACGAAACAGAGATTTTTTAAGCATATAGAGCTCGTTTCGGCATGAGATTCAACCCTAAATCTCATTGTTAATTTTTAAACATATAGTGAATGTGAAATAAATGAACCGAACTCGAAATTTGTTTTACCATTTGCGAAAGACAAATCATGTACGATGAAACATGAGTTTCAAATCATGTACGATGAAACATGAGTTTCAAACATGAGTTTTTAAGACACAAACAGATCTAGCACGAATTCGGATTTAGCTGTTTCTTTTTTTTTGTTCTTTACTGACAATCGAAGGCCTTCCTACTTCAGAATTCTAGTCGAGAAAAATAACAGGAAAATTCCATGAGATTGTGTGCAATCATTGTCGAACGATAAAGAATATATCCCTACACGAGATTCAACCCTAAAAATTCACTATATGAAAATTCAACCCTAAAAAGAAAATTAACAATGAGATTGGAAAGCTGTTGGGTCCCTACTGCAACTCAAATTACAATGAGATTGAAAACTTACATGATTTGCTAGAAAACGATGATGATTTGCGAGAAACGGCGACGGCGGTGGTGGGGAGGCGAAGAGGCAGAGAGAAGGAGAGAAACGCGAGAGTGAGGAGAAGAAATTTCCGGCATAGGTTATATAATAATTTTCCGACGGAAATTTTCGTCGGAACTCCGTCGGTTACCCAATAAATATTTTTGTGAAAGCCCGCGTTGGTAATTACGTTTCCCGCGCAAGGCCGTCGGAAATTCGTCGGGAATCCATCGGAAATCCGTCGAACTCCGTAAACATAGTGCATGATCGACAAATAGTCTGCCCACGTTGCAAATACGTTTTTCACTCTTTTCCGACGGTTTCCGACGGATCCATCAAAAATCCGTCGGAAGATATACCGATATTTCAAAAAAATATTATGTTTTTCCGACGGCTCTCCGACAGACTTAACAAATCCGTCGGTCATCCGTCGGTTATGTAAAATATAGAAAAAAAAATTATTACATCTGAATTTTATAAAATATAATTTACATATAATTATATTATGGAAAAACAATTATTTAATCTGAATTTTAATCTGAATTAATAAAATATTATTATTATAAATTTAATCTGAATCTGATGAACATTCCGAATTATTTGAATTTTGGTCGTCAAACTCGCCAATCTCTTCTTCTGAACCTTGAAACACGTTGTAATCTTTGTTCGTGGTGTCATCAACAACAAGGTTAACTTCAAGAGAAGTGTCTATGGAACCTAAGTTACCAATCGTGCTTTGTTGCATAGGCTCTTGTTCGGTAATACCACATACCATTCCTCTAGGATGTATTGAGGTAACTGTAATCGAAGGATCTTGCTTGTTTCTCACACGAGGATATCGAATGTAACAAACCTGGTCCGCTTGTGATGCAAGTATAAAAGGATCATATTTTCGATGTCGCTTACGAGAGTGGACAGATGTAACACCGAATTCGTCTTCACGTTGACCCATGACAGGGTCATACCAGTCACAATAGAACACAATACACCTCAAATCAATCATTCCTGGATAGTGAACTTCTAATATTTCACGAAGAATACCATTGTATACAATTTCTCCCGATTGAGATGATACACCATAATTACAAGTTGTTTGTGAGTTTCCTTCGCGATGACTCTTAAAAGCATATCCACGAGTGCAGTACATTGGATAAGATTTTGCAGTAAATGTAGGACCACTCACCAACTCAACTAACCACATGGGAAACGTTATGCCCCTAGAAGGACCTGTAGTAACCTACAAAATAATAGAATGTAGTAAATTATAAATATATATATAGATATATAGTAAACTATTATTGAAAATTACATAATTGTGGTAACACTAACATAAAAATGCAACCATTTTGCAAATTCGTTTTTTTTAAGTTCAGCCAACTCATTCTCACTGTAATCTGAATAATGAACACGTATTTATTCCATGTATATCCTGTTAATTATGAAAAAATAAATTAACAATAAATTATAATAATAACTAAAAACAAAATTAAATTGAATGTACCTTTCATATTCCAAAACGTCATCGCAATTTGTCAAAATATACAAATGCAAGTGATTGTGTTCCTCCTCTGATAGGCGTCGCGTCTTCCCTTTTCCACTTAAACATCCAATTTGTGCAAATATTTCTGGCACATACACTGGATAGCTTGGTTTTTCTCCTCCATCATCATGTCGTGAAGGCCGTCTATTTTTTGTTTGCACTTGCGATGGAAAATAGTAGCTAGCAAATTTAGATGTTTCTTCATTAATACTTTGTGCGACGATTGAACCTTCAACCCTGGCAAGATTTTTAACTTTTTTCTTTAGGTGGAACATATATCTCTCAAAAGGATACATCCATCTGTACTGAACAGGTCCTCCAAGGGCTGCTTCTCTAGGGAGGTGAATAGGAAAATGCTCAATAACATAAAAAAATGCTGGTGGAAATATTTTCTCCAGGTTACAAATGAGAACTTGTATATTTCCCTCCAAATTTCGGATATCGTCTACAGTAAGTGATCTTGTACATAAATCTCGGAAAAAAGCACCAATCCCTACATAAAAAATATATTTTAATATCATATAATATATGAAAATATTATTATATATATATAAAATAATGTAAATTTAACGTCGTACCTGCAATTGCTCCGTGGACGTTTTTAGGCAGTACATCGCTAAAGGCAAATGGGAATAATCTTTGCATGACAACATGACAATCATGACTTTTCATCCCTGAAAATTTACCTTCAATAGTATCGACACAATTACGAAGATTAGATGCGTATCCATCTGGAAATTTGACACTATGCTTAATCCAGTCAAAGAATTCATCTTTTGCATGCGCATCCAACCGGAATGCGGGAGACAATGATTTTCCATTTGACATTACATGTAGTTCCTTCCGGGAACAAATATCCGGCAAATCCAATCTAGCTTTCAAATTATCTTTTGTTTTTCCTTGCACATTTAGAACGGTATTCATTATGTTGTCGAAAAAATTCTTCTCAATGTGCATAACATCTAGATTATGGCGCAACAAATGGTCCTTCCAATATGGAAAATCCCAAAAAATACTCTTCTTGTGCCAATTATGGTATTCGCCACAACCATCAACAGGGTAATGTCCGTTACCTCCACAAGAAGCCGTTCTCTCAGCACCAAAATCTCTAAGTTGAGTCAACATATAATTCCCGTCAAGAATAGGAGGTGGAGCATCAATTTTTTTTTTGTTTTTCCTAAACAATGTCGTGCTCCGGCGATATGGATGATCTTGTGGTAGAAATTGACAATGACAATCGAACCAACTAGTCTTTCGTCCGTGTTTCAGTTGGAACGCATCAGTATTATCTTGACAATATGGGCATGCTAATCTTCCATGCGTCGACCATCCTGATAACATACCATATGCTGGAAAATCACTTATCATCCACATAAGTACAGCTCGCATCAAGAAGTTCTGTTGGTTGGAAACATCGAATGCTTCGACAAAATTTTCCCATAATATTTTTAACTCATGAATTAGTGGCTGCAAGAAAATATCAAGCGATCGCTTAGGATGCTCTGGGCCAGGGACGAGAATTGTTAGAAATAAAAACTCTCGTTTCATGCACAAAGAAGGAGGCAAATTATAAGGTGTAACGATAACTGGCCACAACGAGTATTGCCTCCCATGCTTCCCAAAAGGGTTGAATCCATCTGTAGATAACCCGAGGTATACGTTTCTAGGCTCATATGCAAAACTAGGATAAACCTGTTGAAAATGTTTCCATGCTTCTGCATCTGAGGGATGCACAATTTCTCCATTCGAATTATGTTCTGCATGCCATCTCATAGGTTTTGCCGTGTGTTCAGATTGATATAACCTCTTTAACCTCTCTGTTAATGGCAAATACCACATCCGTTTATGCGGAATAGGTACTCTACCGCTTGTCTCCTGAAATCGAGGTTTGTGACAAAATTGATACTTCATGCGGTTTTCATCATTTCTCCAATAGATCATGCAATTGTCAATACATACATCGATCATCTGATATGGCAATCGAAGACCAGATACAAGTTTTTGAACCTCGTAATATGAAGCAGTTGCAATATTATCTTCAGGTAATATATCTCTAACAAAATCAGCTATCGCATTCACACAATCTTCAGGCAAGTTGAAATCCATCTTTATCGTCATCAACCTGCTTGCAGCAGATAAAGGCGATAATCCATCTCTACATCCTTTATACAAAGGCTGTTTGGATGCATCTAACATATCAAAAAATTTCCGGGCTTCAAAATTAGGTTCCTCTATTCTGCTAATATCTTCGATGTACGATTCTCTTTGTTCACGAAATGCATCATTCACCATCTGAACAGTACCTCCGTTTATATCAACTTCTGATGCCGGTTCCTCTACCCTAACATTAGTGTTATCTATCTTTTTTGAAGTACTACCATAATATTGCATCGTTGCATCAGTTTCTCCATGTGAATACCAAATTTTGTAACCCGGCATAAATCCATTCCTATACAAATGATTACGTACTTCTCTAACAGAGATTAATCTATGATTTCGACATTTAATACACAGACAATACATTTTACCATATTCCGATGTCATGCTATTCTTTGATGCAAATGTCATGAACTCTTCAACACCTTGCGCAAATTCATTAGTCAATTCCCCCGTGGTTGAATCATATCGAGGTTTATCCATCCACGATCGAAAATACTCAAAAGAACCCGAAGAACACCTTTTTTTAAATTTTTGGTTCTGTTAAAATTTTTAAAGATCATAGCTTATTTATAGTGAAAATTAGATATTATCACGAATTTTTAACAGATTATTAAGAATTTTTAACAGATAATTACGAACTGTAAAAAGATTATTCTTCAGAATATTCTCTATTTCCGACGGAATTCCGACGGTTACCGACCACAACCGGATATTCACGTATTTTGAATAGATTTTATCTTTATAAACCGACGGATTTCCAACGGCTTCCTACCATCGACGGATAAACACAAAATTTTAACAGGGTACGTATATTTCCGACGGATTGCCGACTGTATCCGACAATGGTCGGATATTTCCGACGGTTTCCGATGAGTGCTGCCGACGGATTCCCGACGGGCTCTAAAGCACAGAATCCGTCGGGAAATCGTCGGAATATTACCGACATATCTGAAGCCGTCGGTAATATTCCGACGATTTCAAGAGGACATCCCGACGATTAGGATTTTGTCGAAAATGCAACGGGTTACCGTCAGTTTTCACCATCGATTTACCGATGATCTCTACGGTGTCGGAAATTACCGACGGACCTCCGACGGTTTTAGTTCCCTTGGGTATCCATCGCGTATCCGTTGTAAAGTCGTCGGCAAAGTCCGATGGTTTTTTTTTCCGTCGGAAATGCCGTCGGAAATTTTAATGTTTTCTTGTAGTGTTAAGTAAAGGTTTATAAGTGAAGCATAATGCATGGCATCACGCAGTTTGGTATACATTGGGTTACTTGGAGGCTTTGTAGTAGCTCTTTCAGTCTCAAATATTGTCATCGTATGGAAAATTGAGCTATGTTAACTTGGGCGTTGGACTCATGTCATTTTGAGCTCTAAATCAAAAGTGGAAGATTGTTTAGGCGGACATTTCAAATTGATCAGCTAGTTAAAATTATCATTTTAAACACATCATTGGTGCCCCTTGAGTAAAGGCTTATAAATGAAGCATAATGCATGACATCACGCATTTAAGGATACATTGGATTACTTGGAAGATTTGTCATAGCTTTTTCAGTCTTAGATGTTATTACAATATAGAAAATTGAGCTAGCTTAATGTGGGCGTTGGACTCGTGTTATTTTGTGCTCTAAATCAAATGTTAAAGACGATTTAGTGAGGACATTTCAAGTTGATAATCTTGTTAAAATGATCATTCTAAACTGATCATTGGTGCTCCTTGAGTAAAGACTTATAAATTAAGCATAATGCATGGCATCACGCAGGGTGGGATCGATTGGATTACTTGGAGGCTTTTTCGTAGCTATTTTTAAAGGGAATTTTGTCACAATATAGAAAATATAACTAGCTTAACATGTGTGTTGGATTCGTGTCATTCTGAACATTAAACCAAACGTTAGAGACGATTTTCTGTGGACATGTAAATGTCATTTGCCAGTTAAAATGATCATTATAAGCTGATCATTGGTGCTCAATAAGTAAAGGCTTATAAGTGAGGCGTAATGCATGGAATCATGCCGTTTGGGATACATTGGATTACTTGGATGCTGTGTAGTAGCTCTTTCACACTCAAATATTGTCACAATATGGAAAATTGAGCTATGTTAAAGTAGGCATTGGAGTCATGTTATTTTGAGCTCTAAATCAAAAGTAAAAGATGATTTAGGCGGACATGTCTAGTTGATCAGTTAGTTTAAATGATCATTTTAAAGAGATCAATGGTGCTCTTTGAGCAAAAGCTTATAAATGAAGCATAATGCATGACATCACGAAGTTTGGGATACAATGGATTACCTGGAGGCTTTGCAATAGCTCTTTCAATCTTAAATGTTATCATAATATGGAAAATTGAGCTATCTTAATGTGGGCGTTGGACACATGTTATTTTGAGCTCTAAACCAAATGTAAAAGACGATTTAGTGTGGATAAGTCAAGTATATGAGCTAGTTAAAATGATCATTCTAAACTGATCATTGGTGCTCCTTTAGTAAAGGCTTATAAATGAAGCATAATGCCTGGCGTCACACAGTTTGGAATACATTTACTTGGAGGCTATATAGTTCCTTTTTGAGTCTCAAAGGTTGTCACAATATGGAAAAATGAGATAGTTTAATGTGGGCGTTGGACTAATATCATTTTGAGCTATAAATCAAAAGTTAAAGATGATTTAGGAGGACATGTCAAGTTGAGCAGGTAGTTAAAATGATCATTTTAAACATATCATTGGTGCCCCTTGAGTAAATGCTTATAAATGAAGCATAATGCATGACATCATGCATTTTAGGATACATTGGATTACTTTGAAGATTTGTAGTAGCTTTTTCAGTCTCAAATGTTATTACAATATGCAAAATTGAGCTAGGTTAATGTGGGTGTTGGACTCGTATTATTTTGTGCTCTAAATCAAATGTTAAAGACGATTTAGTGAGGACATGTCAAGTTGATAATCTAGTAAAAATGATCATTCTAAACTGATCATTGGTGCTCTTTGAGTAAAGGCTAATAAATGAAGCGTAACGCATTGCATCATACAGTTCGGGATAGATTGTATTACTTGGACGCTTTTTCGTAGTTATTTTGATGTTAAGTTTTGTCACCATATAGGAAATATAGGTAGCTTAACGTGGGTGTTGGATTCGCGCCTTTTGGTACTCTAAATAAAAAGTTACGGGCAATTTTGGGCGTACATATCAAGTTGATCGACCAGTTAAATGATCATTATAAACTGATCATTGGTGCTCCTTAAGTAAAGGCTTATAAGTGAAGCATAATGCATGGCATCACGCCGTTTGGGATACATTGGATTACTTGGATGCTGTGTAGTAGCTCTTTTAGACTCAAATATTTTCACAATATGGAAAATTGAGCTATGTTAACGTGGGCATTGGAGTCATTTAATTTTTGAGCTCTAAATCAAAAGTAAAAGACGATTTAGGCGGACATGTCAAGTTGATCAGTTAGTATAAATGATCATTTTAAAGAGATCAATTGTGCTCCTTGAGTAAAGGCTTATAAATGAAGTGTAATGCATGACATCACGAAGTTTGGGATACATTGGATTACTTGGAGGCTTTGTAATAGCTGTTTCAATCTCAAATGTTAGCATAATACATCGCATCACGCAGTTTGGGATATATTGGATTATTTGGAGGCTTTTTCGTAGCTCTTTCAGTCTCCTATGTTTTCACAATATAGAAAATTGAGCTAGCTTAACGTGGGCGTTGGACTCATGTTATTTGAGCTCAAAATCAAAAGTTAAAGACGATTTAGTGCGGACATGTCAAGTTGATCAGCCAGTTAAAATGATCATTCTAAACTGATCATTGGGGCTCCTTGTGTCAAATCTAATTAATGAAGCATAATGCATGACATCGCGTTGTTTGGGATACATTTGATTACTTGGAGGTTTTTTTATAGCTCTTTCAGTCTCAAATGTTGTAACAATATGGAAAATTGAGCTAGCTTGACATGGGCGTTGGAATCATGCTATTTTCAGCTCTAAATCAAAAGTTAAAGAGGATTTAGAGCGGATGTGTCAAGTTGATCAGCTAGTTAAAATGATTATTCTAAACTGATCATTGGTGCTTCTTGAGTAAAGGCTTCTAAATGAAGTATAATGCATCGTATCAAGCAGTTTGAGATACATTGGATTACTTGGAGACTTTGTAGTAGCCCTTTTAGTCTCAAATGTTGTCACAATATGGAAAAATAATCTAGTTTAAAGTGGGCATTACACTCATGTCATTTTGAGCTCTAAATCAAAAGTTAAAGACATTTAATGCAGTCAAGTCAAGTTGATCAGCTAGTTAAAATGATCATTCTAAACTGATCATTGGTGCTCCTTGAGTAAAGATTTTAAAATGAAGTATAATGCATGCCATCGAGCAGTTTTGGATAGATTGGATTACTTGGAGGCCTTTTAAAGGCTAATTCGGTGATAAATCTTGTCACAATATGGAAAATTGAGCTAGCCTAACGTGGGTGTTGGATATGTGTCATTCTAAAGCTAAATCAAAAGTTACGGACGATTTATTCTGGACATGTAAAGTTGATCGCCCAGTTAAAATGATCATTCCAAAATGATCATTGGTACTCCTTGATTAAATGCTTATAAATGAAGCATAATGCTTGGCTTCACGCAGTTTGGGATACATTGGATTACTTGGATGGTTTTTCAAAGCTATTTCAGTCTCAACTATTGTCACAATATGGAAAATTGATCTTGCTTAATGTGAGAGTTGGACTCATGTTATTTTGAGCTCTAAATCAAAGCTTAAAGAGGATTTTGTGCAAAATTGTCAAGCTGATGAGCTAGTTAAAATGATCATTCTATACTGATCATTGGTGCTCCTTCAGTAAAGTCTTGTAAATGAATCATAATGCATGGCATCACGCAGTTTTGGGATAGATTGGATTACGTGTAGGCTTTTTCGTTGCTATTTTGGTCCTAAATTTTGTCACATATAGAAAACTGAGCTAGCTTAACGTGAGCGTTGGATTCGTGTCATTTGGAAGTCTAAATCAAAAGTTACGGATGATTTATTGCGAACATGTCAAGTGGATTGGCCAGTTAAAATGATCATTCTAAACTGATCATTGGTTCTCCTTGAGGAAAAGCTTATAAATGAAGCATAATGCATGGCATTACGAAGTGTGGGATACATTGGATTTCTTACAGGCTTTGTTGTAGCTCTTTCACTCTCAATTGTTGTTACAATATAGAAAATTGAGCTAGCTTAATGTGGGCGTCTTATTCGTGTCATTGAGAATTTTAAATCAACAGTTACGTATGATTTAGTGCTGACATGTCAAGATGATCAGCCAGTTAAAATGATCATTCTAAATTGATCATTGGTGCTCATTGAGAAAAGGCTCGTAAATGAAGTATAATGCATGACATCACACTGTTTGGGATACATTGGATTACTTGGAGGCTTTGTAGTACCCCTTTCAGTCTCAAATGTAGTCAAAATATGGAAAATTGAGATAGCTTAACGTCGGCATTGGACTCATGTTATTTTGAGCTTTAAAGCAAAAGGTAAATAGGATTTAGAGAGGACATGTCAAGATGATTAGCTAGTTAAAACGATCATTCTAACATGATCATTGGTGCTCTTTGAGTAAAGGCTTATAAATGAAGCATAATGCATGGCATCACGAAGTGTGGGATACATTGGATTTCTTACAGGCTTTGTTGTAGATCTTTCACTCTCAATTGTTGTTACAATATAGAAAATTGAGCTAGCTTAATGTGGACATCGGATTCATGTCATTCAAAATTTTAAATCAACAGTTACAGACGATTTAGTGCTGACATGTCAAGATGATCAGCCAGTTAAAATGATCATTCTAAACTGATCATTGGTGCTCATTGAGAAAAGGCTTATGAATGAAGTATAATGCATGACATCACACTGTTTGGGATACACTGGATTACTTGGACGCTTTGTAGTACCCCTTTCAGTCTCAAATGTAGTCAAAATATGGAAAATTGAGATAGCTTAACGTGGGCATTGGACTCATGTTATTTTGAGCTGTAAAGCAAAAGTTAAATAGGATTTAGGGCGGACATGTCAAGATGATTAGCTAGTTAAAATGATCATTCTAACATGATCATTGGTGCTCTTTGAGTAAAGCCTTATAAATGAAGCATAATGCATGGCATCACGAAGTGTGGGATACATTGGATTTTTTACAGGCTTTGTTGTAGCTCTTTCACTCTCAATTGTTGTTACAATATAGAAAATTGAGCTAGCTTAATGTGGGCATCGAATTCGTGTCATTCAAAATTTTAAATCAATAGTTACGGACGATTTAGTGCTACATGTCAAGATGATCAGCCAGTTAAAATGATCATTCTAAACTTGTTATTTTGAGCTTTAAAGAAAAAGTTAAATAGGATTTAGAGCGGACATGTCAAGATGATTAGCTAGTTAAAATGATCATTCTAACATGATCAGTTGTGCTCTTTGAGTAAAGGCTTATAAATGAAGCATAATGCATGACATCATGTAGTTTTGGGATAGATTGGATTACTTGGAGGTTTTTTTGTTTGCTATTATGGTCTTCAATTTTGTAACATATAGAAAATTGAGCTGTCTTAACGTGCGTGTTGGATTCGTGTCATTTTGAACTCTAAATCAAAAGTTACTAATGATTTAGTGCGGACATGTCAAGTTGATCGGCCAGTTAAAATGATAATCCTAAACTGATCATTGGTGCTCCTTGAGGAAAGGCTTGTAAATGAAGCATAATGCATGGAACCACGTATTTTGAGATAGATTGGATTACTTGGAGGCTTTATTGTAGCTATTTTGGTCTTAAAATTTTCACAGTAAAGAAAATTGAGCTAGCTTAACGTGGGTGTTGCATTCGTGTCATTTTGAACTCTAAATAAAAATTTATTGTCGATTTAGTGCGGATCTGTCTAGTTGATTGGCCACTTAAAGTGATCATTCTAAATTGATCATTTTAAACTGATCATTGATGCTCATTTAGTAAAGGTGTATAAATGAAACATAATGCATGGCATCACGCTGTTTGGGATAGATTGGATTACTTGGAGGCTTTGTCATACCTATTTTGGTCCTAAATTTTGTCACAATATAGAAATTTGATCTAGGTTAACGTGGATGCTGGATTCGTGGCACTTGAAATCTAAATCAAAAGTTACGAACGATCTAATGCGGACATTACAAGTTGACCGTCTAGTTAAAATGATCATTCTAAACTGATCATTGGTGCTCATTGAGCATAGGATTACAAATGAAGCATAATGCATGGCATCACGAAATTTGGGATATATTGCATTACTTGGAGACTTTATCGTAGCTATTTCGGTCATAAATTTTGTCCCAATCTAGAAAATTGAGCTAGTTTAACGTGGGCGTGTGATTCGTGTCATTCGGAAGTCTAAATCAAAAGTTACGGACGATTTAGTGCGGAAATGTCAAGTTTATCGGCTAGTTAAATTGATCATTCTAAAACTAGCATTGGTGCTCAATTGGCAAAGGTTTACAAATCACGCATAATGCAATGCACCACAGAGTTTTAGATAGATTGGACTACTTGTAGGCTTCGTCGTAGCTATTTTGGTCTTAATGTTTTTCACAATATAGAAAATTGAGCTAGCTTAACGTGGGCGTTGGATTCCTGTCATTCTGAACTCTATATCAAAAGTTACAGACGATTTATTGCGTACATGTCAAGTTGATCAGCCAGTTAAAGTGATCATTCTAAACCGATTGTTCTAAGCTGATCATTCTAATCTGTTCATGAGTTCTCCTTGAGTAAAGTCTTGTAAATGATGCATAATGCATGACATCACGCAGTTTAGGATAGATTGGAATACTTGAAGGCTTTGTGTTAGCTCTTTCATTTTCAAATGTTTTCACAATAAGAAAATTGAGCTAGCTTAATGTGGGTGTTGGATTCGAGTTATGTTGAACTCTAAATTAGAAGATACGGACAATTTAGTGCGTACATGTCAAGTTCATCGGCTAGTTAAAATGATCATTCTCAACTAATTATTGGTGCTTCATGAGTAAATGCTTATAAATGAAGCATAATGCATGGCATCACACAGTCTGGTCTCCTGGCTGGACATACGACCTGATGTCCTCATCATCCCCTCCCTCTTCAGCAGTTTTTGACCTCAAAACTGGTTCATCTGCATGGAAAGGGGCTAAGTCAGTTATGTTGAACGTGTTAGACACATTAAACTCACCTGGGAGCTCGATGCGGTAGGCGTTGTTGTTGATCCTCTCCAGCACTCTGAAAGGTCCATCTCCTCTTGGTGCTAGCTTGGAACTCCTTAGGTTGGGGAACCTCTCCTGCCGTAGGTGTAGCCACACCCAATCGCCTGGTTGAAAGATCACCTCCTTTCTCCTCTTGTTGGCATGAGTCACGTACTGCCCGGTCCTCTTCTCCAAGTTCTCTGCTATCTTTTGGTGTAACTTCCTTATGAATTCTGCCTTGGATGCTCCGTTGAGGTTGGTCATCTCTGCTGGTGGCAGTGGCGTTTGCTCCAATGGGGTGAGAGGGTTGAAGCCGTATACTACTTCAAATGGTGTCTTCTTGGTTGCTGAGTGCACGGCTCGGTTGTAAGCGAACTCTATGAATGGCAGACACTCCATCACTTGAGGCTTTGTCGTAGTTCTTCAGTCTCAAATTTTTTTATAATACGGGAAATTGAGTTAACTTAACCTGGGTATTAGATTCATGTCACAGCTCTAAATCAAAAGTTAAAGACGACTTAGTGCGGACATATCAAGTTGATCGGCTAGTTGAATTAATCATTTTAAACTCATCATTGGTGCTCATTTATTAAAGGTATACAAATGAAGCATAATGCATGACATCACGCTGTTAGTGATAGATTGGATTACTTGGAAGCTTTGTCATAGCTATTTCAGTCATAAAATTTGTCACAATATAGAAAATTGAGCTAGCTTAACGTGGGCATTGTATTTGTGTAATTCGTAAGTCTAAATCGAAAGTTATGGACAATTTAGTGCGGACATCTCAAGTTTATTGGCTAGATAAATTGAACATTCCAAACTGATCATTTCTACTCATTCAGCAAAGGTTTACAAATGTAGCATAACACATGACATCACGCAGTTTGGGATATATTGGATTACTTGGAGGCTTTTTCGTAGCTATTTCGGTCTTAAATTTTGTCATAATATAGAAAATTGAGCTATCTTAACATGGGTGTTGGATTCGTGTATTCTGAACTGTAAATCAAAGGTTACACACGATTTAGTCCGTACATGTCAAGTGTATGCGCTAGTTAAATTGATCATTAGTGCTCACTGAACAAAGGTTTACAAAAGAAGTATAATGCATGGCATCATGCAGTTTGGTATTGATTGGATTAATTGGATGCTTTATTGTAACTGTTTTTTAGTGTTAAATTTTATCACAATATAAAAAATTGAGCTAGCCTAATATGGGCACTTGATTCATGTAATTCTGAACTCTAAACCAAAAGTTACAGACGATTTTGGGCGGAACTCTAAAGTTTATCGGGTAG
Source organism: Pugionium cornutum (assembly GCA_018901935.1). Lineage (NCBI taxonomy): Eukaryota > Viridiplantae > Streptophyta > Magnoliopsida > Brassicales > Brassicaceae > Pugionium > Pugionium cornutum. The sequence continues at coordinate 22,160,202 of CM032162.1, read as the reverse complement.
TTAAATTGATCATTCTAAACTGATCATTAATGCTCGTTGAGAAAAGGTTTACAAACGAAGCATAATTCATGCCACCACGCAGTTTGCAGTAGATTGGATTACTTGTACGCTTTGTAGTAGCAATTTTTGTCTTAAATTTAATATAGAAAATTGAACTAGATTAATATGGGCATTGGATTCGTGTCATTTTGAACTCTAAATCAAAATTGAGAGACGACTTAGTGTTGACATCTGAAATTTATCGGCTTGTTAAATTGATCACTCTAAACAGGTCATTGATGCTCGTTGAGCAAAGGTTTACAAATGAAGCTTATTGCATGGCATCACGCAGTTTGGGATAGATTGGATTACTTGGAGGCTTTTTCATCACTATTTCCGTCCCAATTTTTTTCTTAATATAGAAAATTGAGCTTGCTTAACGTGCGCTTTGGATTCGGGTATTCGGAACTCTAAATCTAAAGTTACATATGATTTAGTGCGTACATGTCAAGTGTATTGGCTACTTAAATTGATCATTCTAAACTGATCATTGGTGCTCACTGAACAAAGGTTTACAAATGAAGCATAATTCATGACATCACGCATTTTGGGATAGATTGGATTACTTCAAATCTTTTTTGTAGCTATTTCGGCTTTAAAATTTGTCCCAACATAGAAAATTGACCTAGCTTAACATGGGAGTTTGATTCGCGTCATTCGGAAGTCTAAATCAAAATTTATGCACGTTTTAGTGCGGACATGTCAAGATTTTTGGTTAGTTAAATTGATCATTCTAAAATGATCATTGGTTCTCATTGAGCAAAGGTTTACAAATGAAGCATATTGCATGGCATCACGCAATTTGTGATAGATTGGATTACACCTAGGCTATAACGTAGCTATTGCAGTCCTTAAGTTTGTCACAATATAGAAATTTGAGCTAACTTAACGTGGTCATTGGATTCGTGTCATTCTAAAATCGAAATTAAAAGTTAGGAACAATTTAGTGTGGACATCTCAAGTTTATCGGCTAGATAAATTGATCATTCTAAACCGATTATTGATGCTCGTTGAGCAAAGGTTTACAAATGAATCATAATGCTAGGCATCACGCAGTTTATGACAGATTAGAATACTTGGAGGCTTTGTTGTATCTATTTCCGTCTTAAATTTTGTCTTAATATAGAAAATTGAGCTAGCCTAACGTGGGAATTGGATTCATGTATTATGAACTCTAAATCAAAAGTTACAGATTATTTACAGCGTACATGTCAAGTGTATCAGCTAGTTAAATTGAACATTCTAAACTGATCATTGGTGCTCACTAAACAAAGGTTTACAAATGAAGAATAATGCATGGCATCACGCATGATTGGGATATATTAGATTACTAGGAAGCTTGTTCACAGTTCTTTTTGTCTTAAAATTTGTGCCAATATAGAAAATTGAGCTAGCCAAATGTGGGCATTGGATTCGCTTTATCAGAACACTAAATCAAAAGGTACGCATGATTTAGTCGGACATGTCAAGTTTATCGGCCAGTTAAATTGATCCGTCTAACATCATCATTGGTGCTCATTGGGCAAAGGCTTACAAATGAAGCATAATGCATGGCATCACAGAGTTTGGGATAGATTTGATTACCTTGAAGCTTTTTCGTAGCTATTTTGATCTTAGAATTTGTCCCAATATAGAAAATTGAGCTAGTTTAACGTGGGAATTGGGTTCGCTTCATTCGGAACTCTAAATCAAAAGTTACACAGGATTTAGTGCGGACGTGTCAAGTTTATCGGCATGTTAAATTGATCATTCTAAAATGATCATTGGTGCTCATTGGGAAAAGGTTTACAAATGTATCATAATGCATTATATCACGCAGTTTGGAATACATTGGATTACTTGGATGCTTTATCGTAGGTATTCGGGTCTTAAATTTTGTCACAATATAGAAAATTGAGCTAGATAAATGGGGGCATTAGATTCTAGTCGCTCTAAACTTTAAATCAATGGTTACAGACGATTTAGTACGGACATCTTAAGCTTATCGGCTAGTTAAATTGATCATTCTAAACCGATCATTCATGCTAGTTGAGTAGAGGTTTACAAATGAAGTATAATGCATGACATCACAAAGTTTATGATAGATTGGATTACTTGGAGGCTTTGTCATAGCCATTTACATCTTTAGTTATGTCTTAATATCGAAAATTGAGCTAGTTTAACATGGGCATTCGATTCATGCATTAAGAACTCTAAATCAAAAGTTAGAGACAATTTAGTGTGTACATGTCAGGTGTATTAGCTAATTAAATTGATCATTCTAAACTGACCATTTGTGCTCATTGAACAAAGGTTTACAAATGAAGCATAATGCTTGGTATCACGAAGTTTGCAATAGATTGGAAAAGTTGAAAGCTTTTTCGTAGCTATTACGGTCTTAGAATTGGTCCCAATATAGAGAATTGAGCTAGCTTGACGTGGGCGTTGGATTTGATTTATTCGGAAGTCTAAATCAAAAGTTATGCACGATTTAGTGGGGATATGTCAAGTTTATCGGCCAGTTAAATTGATCCGTCTAAAATGATCATTGGTGCTCATTAGGCAGAGGCTTACAAATAAAGCATAATGCATGGAATCACACAGTTTGGGATTGATTGGATTACTTGGAAGCTTTTTCATAGCTATTTCGGTCATAGAATTTCTCCCAATTTCGAAAATTGAGCTAGGTTAACGTGCGCATTGGATTCGCTTCATTCAGAACTCTAAATAAAAAGTTACCAACGATTTAGTGCGGACATGTCAAGTTTATCAGCTAGTTAAATTGATCATTCTAAAATGATCATTGGTGCTCATTGAGCAAAGGTTTACAAATGAAGTATAATGCATGGCATCACGCAGTTTGGGATAGATTGGATTACTTGGAGGCTTTATCGTAGCTATTTCGGTCTTAAAGTTTGTCACAATATATAAAATTGAGCAAGCTTAATGTGGGCATTGGATTCGTGTCGTTCCTAACTCTAAATCAAACGTTTTGGACGATTTAGTGTGGACCTCTTAAGTTTATCGGATAGTTAAATTGATCATTCTAAACCGCTCTTTCATACTTTTTGAGCAAAGATTTACAAATGAAGAATAATGCATGGCATCACCATGTTTTTGATCGATTGGATTACTTAGAGGGTTTGGTGTAGCTATTTCTGTCTTAAATTTTTTCTTAGTATAGAAAATTGAGCTAGGTTAATGTGGGCATTAGATTCTTGTCATTCTAAATTCTAAATCAAAAGTTATAGACAATTTAGTGCGAACATGTCAAGTGTATCATCTAGTTAAATTGATCTTTCAATACTGATCATTGGTGCTCACTGAAGAAAGGTTTACAAATGAAGCATAATGCATGGCATCACGCATGTTCGGGATAGATTGGATTACTTGGAATCGTTTTCGTAGTTATTTCTGTCTTAGAATATTTCCCAATATAGAAAATTGAGCTAGCTTAATGTGGGCATTGGATTCACTTTATTCGAAACTCTAAATCAAAAGTTACGCACGATTTAGTCAGACATGTCAATTTCTGGGCCAGCTAAATTGATCCGTCTAAAATGATCATTGATGCTCATTGGGCAAAGGCTTACAAATGATGCATAATGCATGGCATCACACAGTTTGGGATAGATAGGATTACTTTGAAGCTTTTTCATAGCTATTTCGGTCTTAGAATTTGTCCCCATATAGAAAATTAAGCTAGCTTAACGTGGGAATTGGGTTCGCTTAATTAAGAACTCTATATCAAAGGTTGCACACGATTTAGTGCAGACATGTACAGTTTATCGGCAAGTTAAATTGATAATTCTAAAATGATCATTGGTTCTCATTGAGCAAAGGTTTACAAATGAAGCATAATGCATTGTATCACGCAGTTTGGGATAGATTGGATTACTTTGAAGCTTTTTCGTAGCTATTTTGGTCTTAGAATTTGTCCCAATATAGAAAATTGAGCTAGCTTAACGTGGGAATTGGGATCGCTTCATTAGGAACTCCAAATCAAAAGTTACGCACGATTTAGTTTGGACATGTCAAGTTTATCAGCTAGTTAAATTGATCATTCTAAAGTGATCATTGGTGCTCATTGAGCAAAGGTTTACAAATGAAGCATAATGCATGCTATCATGTAGTTCGGGATACATTGTATTACTTCGAGGCTTTATCGTAGCTATTTTGGTCTTAAATTTTGTCACAATATAGAAAATTGAGCTAGCTTAATGGGGACATTGGATTCTTATCGCTCTGAACTCCAAATCAAAACTTACGGACGATTTAGTGTGGTCATCTTAAATTTATCGGCTAGTTAAATTGATCATTCTAAACCGATCATTCATGCTAGTTGAGCAAAGGTTTACAAATGAAGCATAATGCATGGCATCACGTAGTTTATGATAGATTGGATTACTTGGAGACTTTGTCGTAGCTATTTCCATCTTAAATTTTGTTTTAATATAGAAAATTGAGCTAGCTTAACGTGGGCATTGGATTTGTGTATTATGTCCTCTATATCAAAAGGTACAGACAATAGAGTGCATAAATGTCAAGTGTTTCAGCTATTTAAATTGATCATTCTAAACTAATCATTGGTGCTCATTGAACAAAGGTTTACAAATGAAGCATAATGCATGGCATCATGAAGTTTGCGATAGATTGGATTCCTTGAAAGCTTTTTCGTAGCTATTACTGTCTTAGAATTTGTCCCAATATAGAAAATTGAGCTAGCTTGACGTGGGCGCTGGATTCAATTTATTCGGAACTATAAATCAAACGTTATGCACGATTTATTGCGGACATGTCAAGGTTATCGGCCAGTTAAATTGATCGATCTAAAATGATCATTGGTGCTCATTGGGAAAAGGCTTACAAATGAAACATAATGCATGGCATCACGCAGTTTGGGATAGATTGGAATACTTGTAAGCCTTTTCATAGCTATTTCGGTCATAGAATTTGTCTCAATATAGAAAATTGTGCTAGCTTAATGTGGGCATTGGATTCATGTCGTTCCAAACACTAAATCAAAATTTTTGGACGATTTAGTGCGGATCTCTTAAGTTTATCGGCTAGTTAAATTAATCATTCTAAACCGATCTTTCATGCTTGTTGAGCAAAGGTTTACAAATGAAACATAATGCATGGCATCACCCAGTTTATGATTGATTGGATTACTTGGAGGCTTTGTCGTAGCTATTTTTGTCTTACATTTTATCTTAATATACAAAATTGAGCTAGGTTAATGTGGGCATTAGATTCCTGTCATTCTAAACTCTAAATCAAAAGTTACTGGCAAATTGGTGCGTACATGTCAAGAGTATCAGCTAGTTAAATTGCTCATTCTAAGCTGATCATTGGTGGTCACTGAACAAAGGTTTTCAAATAAAGCATAATGCATGGCATCACGCATGTTTAAGATATATTGGATTACTTGGAAAATTTGTTGTAGTTATTTCTGTTTTAGAATTTCACCCAACATAGAAAATATAGATAGCTTAATGTGGGCGTTGGATTCGCTTAATTCGGAACTCTAAATCAAAAGTTACGCACAATTTAGTCGGAAATGTCAAGTTTATCGGCCAGTTAAATTTATCCGTCCAAAATGATCATTGGTGCTCATTGGGCAAAGGCTTACAAATGAAGCATAATGCATGGCATCATGCAGTTTGGGATAGATTGGATTACTTTGAATCTTTTTCGTAGCTAGTTTGGTCTTACAATTTCTCCCAATATAGAAAATTGATCTAGCTTAACATGGGAATTGGGTTCGCTTCATTTGGAACTCTAAATCAAAAGTTACACACGATTTAGTGCGAACATGTCAAATTTATCGGCAAGTAAAATTGATTATTCTAAAATGATCATTGGTGCTCATTGAGCAAAGGTTTACAAATGAAGCATAATGCATGGTATCATGTAGTTTTGGATACATTGGATTACTTGGAGACTTTATCGTAGCTATTTCGGTCTTAAATTTTGTCACAATATAGAAATTGAGCTAGCTTAATGGGGGCATTGGATTCTTATCGCTTTGAACTCCAAATAAAAAGTTACGGACAAATTAGTGCGGACATCTCAAGTTTATCGGCTAGTTAAATTGATCATTCTAAACCGATAATTCATGCTAGTTGAGCAAAGGTTTACAAATGAATCATAATGCATGGCATCAACCAGTTTATGATAGAATGGATTACATTGACGCTTTGTCGTAGCTATTTCCGTCTTAAATTTTGCCTTAATATACAAAGTTGAGCTACCTTAACGTGGGCATTGGATTCGTGTATTATGAACTCTATATCATAGTTACAGAAAATTTAATGCATACATATCAAGTGTATCAGCTAGTTAAATTGATCATTCTAAACTGATCATTGGTGCTCATTGATCAAAGGTTTACAAATGAAGCATAATGCATGGCATTACGATGTTTGTGATAGATTGGATTACTTGAAAGCTTTTTCGTAGCTGTTACGGTTTTAGAATTTTTCCCAATATAGAAAATTGATCTATCTTGACTTGGGCGGTTGATTCGATTTATTTGGAACTCTAAATCAAAAGTATTTCATGATTTAGTAGGGACATATCAAATTTAATGGCCAGTTAAATTGATCCGTCTAAAATGATCATTGGTGCTCATTGGGCAAAAGCTTACAAATGAAGCATAATGCATGGCATCACGCAGTATAGGATAGATTGGATTATTTGGAGGCTTTGTCGTAGCTATTTCAGTCTTAAATTTTGTCACAATATAGAAAATTGAGCTAGCTAAATGTGGGCATTGGATTCGTGTCGTTCTGAACTCTAAATCAAAAGTTTTGGACGATTTAGTGCGGACCTATTAAGTTTATCGGCTGGTTAAATTGATCATTCTAAATTGATATTTCATGCTCGCTGAGCAAATGTTTACAAATGAAGCATAATGCATGGCATCGCCCAGTTTATGATTGATTGTATTACTTCGAGGCTTTGTCGTAGCTATTTTTGTCTTAAATTTTGTCTTAGTAAAGAAAATTGAGCTACCTTATTGTGGGCATTAGATTCCTGTCATTTTAAACTCTAAATCAAAAGTTACAGACAAATGTGTGCGTACATGTCAACTGTATCAGCTAGTTAAATTGATCATTCTAAACAGATCATTGGTGCTCACTGAATAAAGGTTTACAAATGAAGCATAATGCATGGCATCACACATGTTCGGGACAGATTGGATTACTTGGAATCTTTTTCGTAGTTATTTCTGTCTAAGAATTTGTCCCAATATAGAAAATTGAGCTAGCTTGACGTGGGAGTTGGATTCGATTTATTCGGAACTCTCAATCAAAAGTTTTTCACGATTTAGTAGGGTCATGTCAAGTCGACCAGTTAAATTGATCCGTCTAAAATTATCATTGGTGCTCATTGGGCAAAGGCTTACAAAAGAAACATAATCCATGGCATCACACGGGATAGATTGGATTACTTGGAAGCTTTTTCATAGCTATTTCGGTCATAGAATTTGTCCCAATATAGAATGTTGAGCTAGCTTAACGTGGGCATTGTATTTGCTTCATTCAGAACTCTAAATATAAAGTTACGAACGATTTCGTGCAGACATATCAAGTTTATCAGCTAGTTAAATTGATCATTCTAAAATGATCATTGGTGCACATTGAGCAAAGGTTTACAAATGAACCATAATGCATGGCATCACGCAATTTGCGATAGATTGGATTACTTGGAGGCTTTATCGTGGCTATTTCGGTCTTAAATTTTGTCACAATATCAAAAATTGAGCAAGCTTAACATGGGCATTGGATTCACTTTATTCGGAACTCTGAATCAAATGTTACTCTCGATTTATTCGGACAAGTCAAGTTTATCGGCCAGTTAAATTGATCCATCTACAATGATCATTGGTGCTCATTTGGCAAAGGTTTACAAATGAAGCGTAATGCATGACATCACGCTGTTTGGGATATATTGGATTACTTTGAAGCTTTTTCGTAGCTATTTCCGTCTTAAAATTTGTCCCAATATAGTAGATTGAGCTAGCTCAACGTGGAAATTGGGTTCGTTTCATTTGGAACTCTAAATCAAAAGTTACGCACGATTTAGTGCGGATATGTCAAGTTTATCGGCAAGTTAAATTGATCATTGTAAAATGATCATTGGTGCTCACTGAGCAAAAATTTACAAATGAAGCATAATACATGGTATCACGTAGTTTGGGATACATTGAATTACTTGGAGGCTTTATCGTGGCTATTTTGGTCTTAAATTATGTCCCAGTATACAACATTGAGCTAGCTTAATGGGGGCATGGGATTCTTGTCGCTATGAACTCCAAATCAAAAGTTACGGTTGATTTAGTGCAGACATCTTAATTTTATCAGCTAGTTAAATTGATCATTCTAAACCGATCATTCATGCTAGTTGAGCAAAGGTTTACAAATGAAGTATAATGCATGGCATTAAACAATTTATAATAGATTGGATTACTTGGAGGCTTTGTCGTAGCTATTTCCGTCTTAAATATTGTCTAAATATAGAAAATTGAGCTAGCTTAACGTGCGCATTGGATTCGTGTATTATGAACTCTATATCAAAAGTTACAGACAATTTAGTGCATACATATCAAGTGTATCAGCTAGTTAAATTGATCATTCTAAACTGATCATTGGTGCTCGTTGAACAAAGGTTGACAGATGAAGCATAATACATGGCATTACAAAGTTTGCGATAGATTGGATTACTTGGAAGCTTTTTCATAGCTATTACGGTCTTAGAATTTGTTCCAACATAGAAAATTGAGCTAGCTTGATGTGGGCGTTGGATTGGATTTATTCGGAAATCTAAATTAGAAGTTACACAGGATTTAGTAGGGACATGTCAAGTTTATCGGCCAGTTAAATTGATCCATCTCAAATGATCATTGGTGCCCATTGGGCAAAGGCTTACAAATGAAGCATAATGCATGGCATCACGCTGTTTGGGATAGATTGGATAACTTGGAAGCTTTTTCGTAGCTATTTCGGTCATAGAGTTTATCCCAATATAGAAAATTGATTTAGGTTAACGTGGGCATTGGATTCGCTTCATTCAGAACTCTAAATATAATGTTACGCACGATTTAGTATGGACATGTCAAGTTTATCAGCTAGTTTAATTGATCATTCTAAAATGATCATTGGTGTAGATTGAGCAAAGGTTTACAAATGAAGCATAATGCATGGTATCACGCAGTTTTGGATAGATTGGATTACTTGAAGGCTTTATCGTACCTATTTCGGTCTTAAATTTTGTCACAATATAAAAAATTGATATAGCTTAATGCGGGCATTGGATTCATGTTGTTCCGAACTCTAAATCAAAAGTTATTGACGATTTAGTGCAAACATATTAAGTTTATCGGCTAGTTATATTGATCATTATAAACCGATCTTTCATGCTCGTTGCGCGAAGGTTTACAAATGAAGCATAATGCAAGGCATCACCGAGTTTATGATTGATTGGATTACTTGGAGGCTTTCTCGTAGATATTTCTGTCTTAAATTTTGTCTTAATATAGAAAATTTAGCTAGTTTAACGTGTGCATTGAATTCCTGTCATTCTAATCTCTAAATAAAAAGTTACATACAATTTAGTGCGTACATGTCAAGTGTATCAGCTAGTTAAATTGATCATTTTAAACTGATCACTGGTGCTCACTGAACAAAGGTTTACAAATGAAGCATAATGCATGGCCTCACGCATGTTTGGGATAGATTGGATTACCTCTAAGCTTTTTCATAGTTATTTCGGTTTTAAAATTTGTCCCAATATAGAAAATTGAGCTAGGTTAACCTGGGTGTTCGATTCGCTTTTTTCGGAAGTCTAAATAGAAAGTTAAGTACGATTTTTGCGGACATGTCAATTTTATCTGCCATTTAAATTGATCCATCTAAAATGATCATTGGTGCTCATTGGGCAAAGGCTTACAAATGAACCATAATGCATGGCATCACACAGTTTGGGATAGATTGTTTTACTTGGAAGCTTTTTCGTAGCTATTTCAGTCTAAAACTTTGTCCCAATTTATAATATTGAGATAGCTTAACGCGGGCATTGGATTCGCTTCATTCAGAACTCTAAATCAAAAGTTAGGATCGATTTAGTGCGGACATGTCAAGTTTATCAGCTACTTAAATTGATCATTCTAAAATGATCATTGGTGCTCATTGAGCAAAGGTTTACAAATGAAGTATAATGCATGGTATCACGCAATTTATGATTGATTGCATTATTTGGAGGCTTTGTCATAGCTATTTCCAACGTAAATTTTGTCTTAATATAGAAAATTGAGCTAGCTTAACGTGGGCATTGGATTCGTGTATTATGAACTCTAAATCAAAAGTTACAGATGATTTAGTGCATACATGTCAACTGTATCAGCTAGTTAAATTGATCATTCTAAACTGTTCATTGGTGCTCACTGAACAAAGGTTTACAAATGAAGCATAATGTATGGCATCACAAAGTTTGCGATAGATTGGATTACTTGAAATCTTATTCGTAGCTATTTCGGTCTTAGAAATTTTCCCAATATAGAAACTTGAGCTAGCTTAACGTGGGCATTGGGTTTGCTTCATTTGGAACTCTAAATCAAAAGTTACACACGATTTAGTGCAAACATGTCAAATTTATCGACAAGTAAAATTGATAATTCTAAAATGATCATTGGTGCTCATCGAGCAAAGGTTTACAAATGAAGCATAATGCATGGTATCATGTAGTTTGGGATAGATTGGATTACTTGGAGGCTTTATCGTAGCTATTTCCGTCTTTAATTTTGTCACAATATGGATAATTGAGCTAGCTTAATGTGGATATTAGATTCGTGTCGTTCTGAACTCTAAATCAAAAGTTACATACGATTTATTGTGGACATCTAAAGTTTATCGGCTAGTTAAATTGATCATTCTAAACCGATCATTGATGCTCATTGAGCAAAGGTTTACAAATGAACCATAGTGCATGGCATAATGTATGTTGGGATAAATTGGATTACTTGAAGGCTTTGTCGTAGCTATTTCAGGCTTAAATTTCATCTTAATATTGAAAATTTAGCTAGCTTCACGTGGGCGTTCGATTCGTATATTCTGAACTCTTAAATCAAAAGTTACTGATGATTTAGTGCGTACATGTCAAGTGTATCAGCTAGTTAAATTGATCATTCTAAACTGATCATTGGTGCTCACTGAACAAAGGTATACAAATGAAGCATAATGCATGGCATCACGCAGTTTGGGATAGATTGGATTACTTGGATGCTTTCTCGTAGCAATTTTCGTCTTAAATTTTGTCTTCATCAAGAAAATTGAGGTAACTTAACATGGGCATTGGATTTGTCTATTTTGAACTCTATATCAAAACTTACACACAATTTACTGCATACATGTTAAGTGTATCGGCTAGTTAAATTGATCATTGGTGCTCATTAAACAAAGGTTTACAAATGAAGCATAATGCATGGCATCACGCAGTTTGGGATAGATTGGATTACTTGTAAGTTTTTCCATAGCTATTTCGGCCTTAGATTTTGTGCCAATATAGAAAATTGAGCTAAATTAACGTAGGCGTTGGATTCGCTTTATTTGGAACTCTAAATCAAAAGTTACGCATAATTTAGTGCAGACATGTGAAGTTTATCGGTTAGTTAAATCAATCATTCTAAAATGATTATTGGTGCTCATTGAGAAAAGGTTTGCAAATGAAGCATAATGCATGGTATCACGTTGTTTGGCATTGATTGGATTACTTGGAAGCTTTATCGTAGTAATTTTGGTCTTAAATTTTGTCGCAATATAGAAAATTGAGCTAGCTTAATGTGGGCATTGGTTTCGTGTCGTTCTGAACTCTAAATCAAAAGTTATGGACGATTTAGTGTGGACATCTTAAGTTTATCGACTAATTAAATTGATCATAATAAACCGATCTTTCATGCTTGTTGAGCAAAGGTTTACAAAAGAAGCATAATGCATGGCACCACGAAGTTTATGATATATTGGATTAATTGGAGGCTTTGTCGTAGCTATTTCCGTCTTAAATTTTGTCTTCATATAGAAAATTGATCTAGCTTAACATGGGCATTAGATTCGTGTATTATGAACTCTAAATCAAAAGTTACAGACAATTTAGTGCATACATATCAAGTGTATCAACTAGTTAAATTGATCATTCTAAACTGATCATTGCTGCTCACTAAACAAAGGTTTACATAATGCAAGCCATGATGAAGTTTGCGAATAGATAGGATTACTTGGAATCTTTTTCGTAGCTATTGTGGTCTTAGAATTTGTTCCAATATAGAAACTTGAGCTATCTTATCGTGGGCATTGGATTCATTTTTTTCGAAACTCTAAATCAAAAATTACGCAGGATATAGTGCGGACATGTCAAGTTTATCGGCAAGTTAAATTGATATTTCTAAAATGATCATTGGTGCTCTTTGAGCCAAGATTTACAAATGAAGCATAATGCATGGTATCACGCAGTTCGGGATAGATTGGATTACTTGGAGGTTTTTTTCATAGCTATTTCGGTCTGAAATTTTGTCACAATTTAGAAAATTGAGTTAGCTTAATGTGGGCATTGGATTCGTGTCGTTCTGAACTGTAAATAAAAAGTTACGGATGATTTAATGTGGATATCTTAAGTTTATTGTCTAGTTAAATTGATCATTTTAAACAGATCATTGACGCTCGTTGACCAAAGGTTTACAAATGAACCATAATGCATGGCATCATGCATTTCGGGATAAATTGGATTTTTTGGGGGCTTTGTAATTGCTATTTCCGCCTTAAATTTTGTTTTAATATTATAAATTGAGCTAGCTTAATGTGGGCGTTCGATTCGTGTATTCTGAAGTCTATATCAAAAATTACAAACGATTTAGTGCGCACATGTCAAGTGTATCAACTACTTAAATTGATCATTCTAAACTGATCATTGGTGCTCACTGAACAAAGGTTTACGAATGAAGCATAATGCATGGCATCACGCATGTTTGGGATAGATTGGATTAGTTGTAAGCTTTTTCGTAGTTATCTCTAACTAATAAATTGTCCCAATATTGAAAATTGAGCTAGCTTAATGTGGGAGTTGGATTCGCTTTATTCGGAACTCTAAATCAAAAGTTACGCACGATTTAGTCGGACATGTCAAGTTTATCGGACAGTTAAATTGATCCGTCGAAAATGATCATTGCTGCTTATTGGGCAAAGGCTTACAAATGAAGCATAATGCATGGCATCATGCAGTTTGGGATAGATTGGATTACTTTGATGCTTTTTCGTAGCTATTTTGGTCTTAGAATTTGTCCCAATATAGAAAATTGAGCAAGCTTAATGTGAGAATTGGGTTTGCTTCATTAGGAACTCTAAATCAAAAGTTACGCAGGATATAGTGCGGACATGTCAAGTTTGCCGGCAAGTTAAATTGATCATTCTAAAATAATCATTGGTGGTCGTTGAGGAAAGGCTTACAAATGAAGCATAATGCATGATATCACGTAGTTTGGGATACATTGGATTACTTGGAGGCTTTATTGTAGCTATTTCAGTCTTAAATTTTGTCACAATATAGAAAATTGAGCTAGATTAATGGGACCATTGGATTCTTGTCGCTCAGAACTCCCAATCAAACATGACGGATGATTTAGTGGTACATCATAAGTTTATCGGCTAGTTAAATTGATCATTCTAAACCGATCATTCATGCTAGTTGAGCAAAGGTCTATAAATGAAGCATAATGCATGGCATCAAGGAGTTTATGATAGATTGAATTACTGTGAGGATTTGCCATAGCTATTTCCGTCTTAAATTTTGTCTTAATATAGAAAATTGAGCTAGCTTAACGTGGACATTGGATTCGTGTATTATGAACTCTGTATCAAAAGTTACAGAAAATTTAGTGCATACATATCAAGTGTATCAGCTAGTTAAATTGATCATTCTAAACTGATCATTGGTGCTCATTGAACAAAGGTTTACAAATGAAGCATAATGCATGGCATCACCAAGTTTACGATAGATTGGATTACATGAATGCTTTTGCGTAGCTGTTACTGTCTTTGAATTTTCCCAATATAGAAAATTGAGCTAGCTTGATGTCGGCGTTGGATTCAATTTATTCTGAACTCTAAATCAAAAGTTACGCACGGTTTAGAAGGGGCAAGTCAAGTTTATCGGCCAGTTAAATTGATCCATCTAAAATGATCATTGGTGCTCATTGGGCAAAGGCTTACAAATGAAGCATAATGCATGGCATCATGCAGTTTGGGATAGATTCGATTACATTGAAGCTTTTTCGTAGCTATTTCTGTCATATAATTTGTCCCAATATAGAAAATTGAGATAGCTTAACGTGGGCATTGGATTCCCTTCATTCAGAACTCTAAATATAAAGTTACGCACGATTTTAGTGCGGACATGTCAAGTTCATCGGCTAGTTAAATTGATCATTCTAAAATGATCATTGGTGCACATTGAGCAAAGGTTTACAAATGAAGCATAATGCATGTAATCACGCAGTTTGGGATTGATTGGATTACTTGGAGGCTTTATCGTAGCTATTTCGGTCTCAGATTTTGTCACAATATAGAAACTTGAACTAGCTTAATGTGAGCATTGGATTCTTGTCGTTCCGAACTCTAAATAAAAAGTTTGGGACGATTTAGTGTGGACCTCTTAAGTTTATCGGCTAGCTAAATTGGTCATTATGAACCAATCTTTCATGCTCGTTGAGCAAAGGTTTACAAATGAAGCATAATGCATGGCATCACCCATTTTATGATTGATTGGATTACTTGGAGGCTTTGTCGTAGCTATTTCCGTCTTAAATTTTGTCTTAATATAGAAAATTGATCTAGCTTAATGTGGGCATTAGATTCCTGTCATTCTAAACTCTAAATCAAAATTTATAGACAAATTAGTGCATACATGTGAAGTTTATCAACTAGTTAAATTGATCATTCTAAACTGATCATTGTTGCTAGCTGAACAAAGGTTTTCAAATGAAGCATAATGCATGGTATCACGCATGTTTGGGATAGATTGGATTACTTGGATGCTTTTTCGTAGTTATTTCTGTCTTAGAATTTGTCCTAATATAGAAAATTGAGCTAGCTTAATGTGGGCGTTGGACTCGATTTTTTTGGAACTCGAACTCAAAAGTTACGCACAATTTTGTCGGACATGTCAAGTTTGTCGGCCTGTTAAATTGATCCGTCTAAAATGATCATTGGTGCTCATTGGACAAAGGCTTACAAATGAAGAATAATGCATTGCATCACGCAGTTTGGTATAGATTGGATTACTTTGAAGCTTTTTCGTAGCAATTTAGGTAATAGAATTTGTCTCAATATAGAAGATTGAGCTAGCTTAACGTGGGAATTGGGTTCGCTTAATTCAGAAGTCTAAATATAAAGTTACACACGATTTAGTGCGGACATGTCAAGTTTATCAGCTAGATAGATTGATCATTCTAAAATGATCATTGGTGCACATTGAGCAAAGGTTTACAAATGAAGCATAATGCATGGTATCACGCAGTTTTGGATAGATTGGATTATTTGGAGGCTTTATCATAGCTATTTCGGTCATAAATTTTGTCACAATATAGAAAATTGAGCTACCTTAATGTGGGCATTGGATTCGTGTCGTTTCGAACTTTAAATCAAAAGTTATTGATGATTTAGTGCAGACATCTTAATTTTATCGGCTAGTTAAATTGATCATTCTAAACCGATCTTTCATGCTCGTTGAGTGAAGGATTAAAAATGAATCATAATGCATGGCATTACCGAGTTTATGATTGATTGGATTACTTGAATTGAGCTAGCTTAACATGGGCATTGGATTCCCGTCATTCAAAACTCTAAATCAAAAGTAACATACAATCTAGTGCGTACATTTCAAGTGTATCAGCTAGTTAAAATTGATCATTCTAAATCATTGGTGCTCACTGAACAATGGTTTACAAATGAAGCATAATGCATGGCATCACGCATGTTTGGGATAGAATGGATTACTCTGAAGCTTTTTTCATAACTATTTCGGTATTAAAATTTGTCCCAAAATAGAAAATTGAGCTATATTAACCTGGGTGCTTGATTCGCTTTATTCGGAACTCTAATTAGAAAGTTACACACCATTTTAGGCGGACATGTCAAGTTTATCGGCCATTTAAACTGATCCGTCAAAAATGATCAGTGGTGATCATTGGGCAAATGCTTATAAATGAAGCATAATGCATGGCATCATGCAGTTTGGGATAGATTGGATTACTTGGAAGCTTTTTCATAGCTATTTCGGTCTTAGAATTTGTCCCAATATAGAAAATTGAGCTAGCTTACCATGGGCTTGGAATTCGCTTCATTAAGAACTCTAAATAAAATGTTACGCACGATTTAGTGCAGACATGTCAAGTTTATCAGCTAGTTAAATTGATCATTCTAAAATGATCATTGGTGCTCATTGTGCAAAGGTTTACAAATGAAGCCTAATGCATGGTATCACGCAATTTATGATTGATTGGATTACTTGGAGGCTTTGTCATAGCTATTTCCGTCTTAAATTTTGACTTAATATAGAAAATTGAGCTAGCTTAACGTGGGCATTGGATTCGTGTATTCTGATCTCTAAATCAAAAGTTACAGATGATTCAGTGCATGCATGTCAAATGTATCAACTAGTTAAATTGATCATTCTAAACTTATCATTGGTACTCACTGAACAAACGTTTACAAATGAAGTATAATGCCTGGCATCACGAAGTTTGTGATAGATTGGATTACTTGAAAGCTTTATCGTAGCTATTTGGTTCTTAGAATTTGTCCCACTATAGAAAATTGAGCTAGCTCAACGTGGGCTTTGAATTCGATATATTCGGAACTCTAAATTAAAAGTTACGCATGATTTAGTGCAGACATGTCACGTTTAACGGCCAGTTAAATGCCCATTGGGAAAAGCCTTACAAAGGAAGCCATCACGCTGTTTGGGATAGATTGGATTACTTGGAAGCTTTTTCGTAGCTATTTCGGTCTTAGAATTTGTCTCAATAAAGAAAATTGAGCTAGTTTAATATGGGCATTGGATTCCCTTCATTCGGAACTCTAAATCAAAAGTTACGCACGATTTAGTGCGGACATGTCAAGTTTATCGTCTTGTTAAATTGATCATTCTAAAATGATCATTGGTGCTCATTGAGCAAAGGTTTACAAATGAAGCATAATGCATGGTATGACGTAGTTCGGATAGATTGGATTACTTGGAGGGTTTTTCATAGCTATTTTGGTCTTGAATTTTGTCACAATTTTGAAAATTGAGCTAGCTTAGTGTGGATATTGGATTCGTGTTGTTCTGAACTCTAAATCAAAAGTTACAGACGATTTATTGCGGACATCTTAAGTTTAACGGCTACTTAAATTGATCATTCAAAACCGATCATTGATGCACGTTGAGCAAAGGTTTACAAATGAACCATAGTGCATGGCATAATGCATTTTGTGATAAGTTGGATTACTTGGAAGCTTTTTCGTAGCTATTTTGGACTTAGATTATGTTCCAATATAGAAAATTGAGCTAGCTTAAAGTGGGCGTTGGATTCGCTTTATTCGGAACTCTAAATCAAAGGTTACGCACGATTTAGTGCAGACATGTGAAGTTTATCGGCTAGTTAAATTGATCATTCTAAAATGATCATTGGTGCTCATTGAGCAGAGATTTACAAATGAAACATAATGCATCGAATCACGTAGTTTGAGATAGATTTGATTACTTGGAGGCTTTATCGTAGCTATTCGGTCTTAAATTTTGTCACAATATAGAAAAATGTGCTAGCTTATTGTGGGAATTGGATTCATGTCGTTCTGAACTCTACATCAAAAGCTATGCACGATTTAGTGCGGACATCTTAAGTTTATCAGCTAAATAAATTGATCATTCTAAACCGATCTTTCATGCTCGTTTAGCAAAGGTTTACAAGTGAAGCATAATGTATGGCATCACGCAGTTTATGAAAGATTGGATTAATTGGACGCTTTGTCGTAGCTATTTCCGTCTTAAATTTTGTTTTTATATAGAAAATTAATCTACCTTAACATGGGCATTGGATTCGTGGATTATGAACACTAATCAAAAGTTACAGATAATTTAGTGCATGCATGTCAAGTGTATCATCTAGTTAAATTGATCATTCTAGACTGATCATTGGTGCTCACTGAACAAAGGTTTACAAATGAAGCATAATGCATGGCATCACGAAGTTTGCAATAGATTGGATTACGTGAAAGCTTTTTCGTAGCAATTTGGGTTTTAGAATTTTTCCCACTATAGAAAATTGAGATAGCTTAACGTGGGCGTTGGATTCGATTTATTCGGAACTCTAAATAAAAAGTTACGCATGATTTAGTGCGGACATGTCACGTTTATTGGCCAGTTAAATTGATCTGTCTAAAATGATCATTGGTGCTCATTGGGCAAAGGCTTAAAAATGAAGCATAATGCATGGCATCACGTAGTTTGTGATAGATTAGATTACTTGGAAGCTTTTTCGTAGCTATTTTGGTCTTAGAATTTGTCCCAATATAGAAAATGGAGCTAGCTTAACGTGGGCATTGGATTCGCTTCATTCGGAACTCTAAATCAAAAGTTACGCACGATTTAGTGCGGACATGTCAAGTTTATCAGCTAGTTAAATGGGTTCTACAAAAATGATCAATTGTGCTCATTGAGCAAAGGTATACAAATGAAGCATAATGGAAAGTATGATGTAGTTCGGGATAGGTTTGATTAATTGGAGGCTTTTTCGTAACCATTCGGTCTTAAATTTTGTCACCATATAGAAAAATCAGCTAACTTATAGTGGGCATTGGATTCGTGTCGCTCTTAACTCTAAATCAAAATTTACAGACAATTTAGTGCGTACATGTCAAGTGTATCAGCTAGTTAAATTGATCATTCCAAACTGTTATTGGTGCTCTCTGAACAAAGGCATACAAATGAAGCATAATGCATGGCATCCCGCAGTTTGACATAGATTGGATTACTTGGAGGCTTTCTCATAGCAATTTCCGTTTTAAATTTTGTCTTAATATAGAAAATTGAGATAGCTTAACGTGGGCGTTGGATTCGTCTATTCTGAACTCCATATCCAAAGTTACACACGATTTAGTGCGCACATTTCACTTGTGTCGGCTTGTGAAATTGATCATTAGAAACTGATCATTGGTGTCGATGAACAAAGGTTCACAAATGAAGAATAGTGCATGGCATCACACAGTTTGGGATAGATGGGATTACTTGGAAGCTTTTCGTAGCTATTTCGGTCTTAGATTTTGTCGCAATATAGAAAATGGAGCTAGCTTAACGTGGGCGTTGGATCCTCTTTATTTGGAACTCTAAATCAAAAGTCACACATGATTTAGTGCGAACATGTCATGTTTATCAGCTAGTTAAATTGATCATTCTAAAATGATCATTGGTGCTCATTGAGCAAAGGTTTACAAATGAAGCATAATGCATGGTATCACACAGTTTGGGATAGATTGGATTACTTGGAGTCATTATTGTAGCTATTTCTATCTTAAAATTGTTCAAAATATAGAAAATTGAGCTAGCTTAATGTGGGCATTGGATTTGTGTTGTTCTCAACTTTATATCAAAAGTTACGGACGATTTAGTGCGGACATCTTATGTTTACCGGCTAGTTAAATTGATCATCTTAAATCGATCATTGTGCTTGTCGAGCAAAGGTTTACAAATGAACCATAATGTATGGCATCATGCATTTTGGGATAAATTCGATTATTTGGAGGCTTTGTCTTAATATTTCTGCCTTAAATTTTGTCTTCATATTGAAAATTGAGCTAGCTTAACTTGGGCGTTCGATTAGTGTATTCTGAACTCTAAATCAAAAGTTACAGACTATATATTGCGTACATGTCAAGTGTAACAGCTAGTTAAATTGATCATTCTAAATTGATCATTGGTGCTTGCTGAACAAAGGTTCAGAAATGAATCATAATGCATGGCATCACACAATTTGGGATAGATTGGATTACTTGTAGGCTTTCTCGTAGCTATTTCACTCTTAAATTTTGTCTTAATATAGCAAATTGATATATCTTAATGTGGGCGTTGGATTCGTCTATTCTGAACTCTAAATCAAAAGTCACACACGATTTAGTGCACATATGTCAAGTGTATCAGCTAGTGAAATTGATCGTTAGAAACTGATCATTGGTGCTCACTGAACAAAGGCTTACAAATGAAGTATAATGCATGTTATCACGCAGTTTGGGATAGATGGGATTACTTAGAAGCTTGTTCGTAGCTATTTCGGTCTTAGATTTTGCCACAATATAGAAAATTGAGCTAGATTAACGTATGCATTGGATTCGCTTTATTCGGAATTCTAAATCAAATGTTACGCACGATTTAGTGCGGACATTTCAAGTTTATCGGCTAGGGAAATTGATCATTCTAAAATGATCATTGGTGCTCATTGATCAAAGGTTTACAAATGAAGCATAACGCATGGTATCACAGAGTTTGGGATATATTGGATTACTTCGAGTCTTTATTGTAGTTATTTCTATCTTAAATTTTGTCACAATATAGAAAATTGAGCTAGCTTAATATGGGCATTAGAGTCGTGTCGTTCTGAACTCTAAATCAAAAGGGATGGACGATTTAGTACAGACATCTTAAGTTTATCGGCTAGGTGAATTGATCATTCTAAACCGATCTTTCATGCTCACTGAGCAAATGTTTAAAAAATGAAGCATAATGCATGGCATCACAGAGTTTATGATTGATTGGATTAGTTGGAGGCTTTGTCGTAGCTATTTCTGTCTTAAATTTTGTCTTAAAATAGAAAATTGAGCAAGGTTAACGTGGGCATTGGATTCGTGTATTATGAACTCTAAATCAAAAGTTACAGAAAATGTAGTGCGTACATTTCAAGTGTATTGACTAGATAAATTGATCGTTTTAAACTGATCAATGGTGCTCACTTAACAAAGGTTTACAAATGAAGCATAATGCACGGTATAACGCAGTTTGCGATAGAGTGGATTACTTGGAAGCTTTTTCGTAGCTATTTTGGTCTTAGAATTTATCGCAATATAGAAAATTGAGCTAGCTTAACGTGGGCATTGGATTCGCTTCATTCGGAACTCTAAATCAAAAGTTACGCTCGATTTAATGCAGCCATTTCAGGTTTATCGGCTAGTTGAATTGATCAATCTAAAATGATCATTGGTGCTCATTGAGCAAAGGTTTACAAATAAACCATAATGCATGGTATCGGCTAGTGAAATTGATCATTAGAAACTGATCATTGGTGCTCACTTAACAAAGGTTTACAAATGAAGTATAATGCAAAGCAACGCGCAGTGTGGGATAGATGGGATTACTTTGAAGCTATTTTGTAGCTATTTCCGTCTTAGATTTTGTCGCAATATCGAAAATTGAGCTAGCTTGTCGTGGGCCTTGGATTCGCTTTATTTGGAACTCTAAATCAAAAGTTACGCACGATTTAGTGTGGACATGTCAAGTTTTTCGGTTAGTTAAATTGATCATTCTAAAATGAACATTGGCGCCCATTGAGCAAAGGTTTAAAAATGAAGTATAATGCATGGTATCACGCAGTTTGGGATAGATTGGATTTCTTGAAGGCTTTATCGTAGCTATTTCCAGCTTAAATTTTTTCTTAATATAGAAAATTGAGCAAGTTTAAAATGGGCATTGGATTCGTGTATTATGAACTCTAAATCAAAAGTTACACACAATTTAATCCGTATTAGTCAAATGTATCGGCTAGTTAAATTGATCATTCTAAACTGATCATTGGTGCTCTCTAAACAGAGGTTTACAAATGCGTAATACATGGCACCACGCAGTTTATGATAGATTGAATTACTTATAAGCTTTTCATAGCTATTTTGGTCTTAGATTTTGTCCCAATATAGAAAATTGAGCTAGCTTAACGTGGGCATTGCATTCGCTTTATTCGGAACTTTAAATCAAAAGTTACACACGATTTAGTGCGGACATGTCAAGTTTATCGGCTAGTTAAATTTATCCTTCTAAAATGATCATCGGTGCTCATTGAGCAAAGGTTTACAAATGAAGCATAATGCATGGTATCACGTAGTTTGAGATAGATTGGATTAGTTGAAGGCTTTATTGTAGATATTTGGGTCTTAAATTTTGACACAATATAGAAAATTGAGCTAACTTAATGTGGGCATTGGTTTCGTGTCGTTCAGAACACTAAATGAAAACTTATAGATGATTTAGTGCAGACATCTTAAATTTATCTGATAGTTAAATTGATCATTCTGAACCGATCTTTCATGCTTGTTTAGAAAAGATTTACAAATGAAGCATTATGCATGGCATCACACAGTTTATGATAGATTGGATTAATTGGAGGCTTTGTCGTAGGTATTTCTGTCTTAAATTTTGTCTTAATATAGAAAATTGATCTAGCTTAACATGGGCATCGGATTCGGGTATTATGAACTCTAAATCAAAAGTTAAATACAATTTAGTGCATACATGTCAAGTGTATCATCTAGTTAAATTGGTCATTCTAAACTGATCATTGGTGCTCACTGAAAAAAGGTTTACAAATGAAACATAATGCATGGCATCACGAAGTTTGCAAAGATAGGATTACTTGGAAACTTTTTCGTAGCTATTTTGGTCTTAGAATTTGTCCCAATATAGAAACTTGAGCTAGCTTAACGTGGGCCTTGGATTCGCTTGATTCAGAACTCTAAATCAAAAATTACACATGATTTAGTACAAACATATCAAGTTTATCGGCTAATTAAATTGATCTTCTAAAATGATCATTGGTGCTCATTGGGCAAACATTTACAATGAAGAATAATGCATGATATCACGCAGTTCGCGATAGATTGGAATAATTGGAGGTTTTTTCGTAGCTATTTCGGTCTTACATTTTATCACAATTTAGAAAATTGAACTAGCTTAATGTGGGTATTGAATTCGTGTCGTTCAGAACTCTAAATCAAAAGTTATGGACGATTTAGTGCGGACATCTTAAGTTTATCGGCTAGTTAAATTGATCATTTTAAACAAATCATTGACGCTCGTTGAGCAAAGGTTTACAAATGAACCATAATGCATCATCACGCATTTCGGGATAAATTGGATTACTTGGAGTCTTTGTCGTAGCTATTTCCGCTTTAAATTTTTTCTTATTATTGAAAATTGAGCTAGCTTAATGTGGGCATTCGATTTGTGAATTCTGAACTCTAAATCGAAAGTTACAGACGATTTAATGCTTACATGTCAAGTGTATCAGCTAATTAAATTGATCATTCTAAACCGATCATAGGTGCTCACTGAACAATGGTTTACAAATGAAGCATAATGCATGGCATCACGCTGGGATAGATTGAATTACTTGATGGCTTTCTTGTAGCCATTTCCGTCTTAAATTTTGTCTTCATATAGAAAATTGAGGTAGTTTAACATGGGCGCTGGATTTGTCTATTCTCAGCTCTACATCAAACGTTACACACGACTTAGTGCGTACATGTCAAGTGTATCGGCTAGGTAAATTGATCATTCTAAACTGATCATTGGTGCTCACTAAACAAAGGTTTACAAATGAAGCATAATGCATGGCATAAGGCAGTTTGGGATAGATTGGATTACTTGGAAGATTTTTCGTAGCTATTTTTGTCTTAGATTTTGTCCCAATATAGAAGATTGAGCTAGTTTAACGTGGACGTTGGATTCGCTTTATTTGGAACTCTAAATCAATATTTACGCACGATTTAGTGCAGACATGTAGAGTTAATCGGATAGTTAAATTGATCTTTCTAAACTTTAAGTCATTCTCAACTTTATGTCAAAAATTACGGACAATGTACTGCGGACATGTCAAGTTAATTAGCCTGTTAAAATGATCATTCTAAACTTATCATTGGTGCTTCTTGAGTAAAGACTTATAAATGAAGCATAATGCATGTCATCGCCCAATTTGGGATAGATTTCATCACATTGAGGATTTGTGTAGCTCTTTTAGTCTCAAATATTGTCACAGTATGGAAAATTGAGCTAGATTAACGTGGGCATTGGATTCATGTCATTTTGAGATCTAAATCAAAAGTTAAAGATGATTCAGTGCGGACATGTCAAGTTGACCAGCTAGTTAAAATCATCATTCTAAACTAATCATTGATGCTCCTGGAGTAAAGGCCTCTAAATGGAGCATAATGCATGACATCACGCTGTTTGGGATAGATTGGATTAGTTGAATGCTTTGTCGTATCTATTTCAGTCTTAATTTTTATCAAAATATAGAAAATTGGGCTAGCATTTTTTGGGCATTGGATTCGTGTACTATGAACTCTAAATCAAAAGTGACGGACAATTTTGTGCGGCCGTGACAAGTTTATCGGCTAATTGAAATGATCATTCTAAACTAATCATTTGTGCTCATTGAGCAAAGGATTACAAATGAAGCATAACGCATAGCATTACGGAGTTTAAGATCGGATTACTCAGAGGCTTTATCGTATCTTTCGATCTTAAATTTTGTCACAATGTATTATATTGAGCCAGCTTTACTCACGTGTTTGATTTGTGTACTCTGATATCTAAATCAAAAGTTACAGACAATTTAGTGCGGACATGTTGATCGGCTAGTTAAAATAATCATTCTAAACTGATCATTGGTGCCAATTGAGCAAAGGATTACGAATGAAACATAATGCATGACATCATGCAGTTTAGGATAGACTGGATTACTTGAAAGCTTTGTGGTTTCTCTTTCCATATCAAATATTGTTACAATATATAAATTTAGCTAGCTTAACGTGGGTGATGGATTCGTGTCATTTTGAACTCTACATCAGAAGTTACGGACGATTTAGTGCCTGACATGAAAAGTTGATCGGCTAGTTAAAATGATCATTCTAAACTGATCATTGGTGATCATTGAGAAAAGCATTACAAATGAAGCATATTGCATGACATCACGAAGTTTGGGATAAATTGGGTTATTATGAGGGTTTTTTCATAGCTATTTCATTCTTAAATATTGTTACAATATTGAAAATTTAGCTAGCTTTACTTGGCCATTGGGTTCGTGTACACTAAACTCTAAGTCAAAAGACGGACGATGTAGTGCGGACATGTCAAGTTGATCTGCCAATTAAAATGATCCTTCGAGACTTATCATTGATGCTCCTTGAGGAAAGGCATAATGCATGTCATCACACAATTCGGGATAGATTTCATTACATTGAGGCTTTGTGTAGCTCTTTTAGTCTCAAATATTGTCACAATATGGAAAATTGAGCTAGCTTAATGTGTCCATTGGATTCATGTCATTTTGAGCTCTAAATCAAAAGTTAAAGACGATTCAATGCGAACATATCAAGTTGACCAGTTAGTTAAAATGATCGTTCTGAACTCATCATTGGTGCTCTTTGGGTAAAGGCTTATAAATGGAGCATAATGCATGGCATCAAGCAGTTTGGGATAGATTGTATTACTTGGAGGCTTTGTCTTTGCTATTTCAGTTTTTAAATTTTGTCACAATATAGAAAATTGAGCTACCTTTACTTGAACGTTGGATTCGTGTACTCTCAACTCTAAATCAAAACGGACAGACGATTTAGTTTGGCGATGATGGGTTAAATTGCTAATTAAAATGATCATTCTAAACTAATCATTGGTGCTCATTTAGAATAGGATTACAAATGAAGCATAATGCATGGCATCACACAGTTTTGGATAGATTGAATTACTTAGTGGCTTTGTCGTATCTATTTCAGTCTTAAATTTTGTCACAATGTAGAATATTGAGCTAGTTTTACTTAGGTGTTTGATTCGTGCACTCCGATATCTAAATCAAAAGTTACAGATGATTTAGTTCGGACATGACAAGTTGATCGGCTTGTTAAAATGATCTTTCTAAACTGATCATTGGTGCTAATTGAGCAAAGGATTACAAATAAAACACAATGCATGACATCATGCAGTTTAGGATAGATTGGATTAGTTGAAGGCTTTTTGGTATCTCTTTCACTCTCAAAAGTTGATACAATTTAAAAAATTGAGCTAGCTTAACGTGGGTTTTGGATTCGTGTCATCTGAACTATACATCAAATGTTATGGATGATTTAATGCGCACATGACATGTTGATCGGCTAGTTAAATGACCATTCTAAACGGATCAATGGTGCTCCTTGAGTAAAGGCTTATAAATGGAGCATAATGCATGACATCACGCAGTTCGGGATAGATTGGATTACTTGGAGGCTATTTCGTAGCTATTTCAGTATTAAATTTTGTTACAAGATAGAAAATTGAGCTAGTTTTTCTCGGGCCTTGGATTCGTGTACAGTGAACTCTTAATCAAAAGTGACGGACGATATAGTGTGGCCACGACAAGTTTATCGGCTAATTAAAATGATCATTCTAAACTTCTCATTGGTGCTCATTGAGCAGAGGATTACAAATGAAGCATAATGCATGTCAACACGCAGTTTGGGATATATTGGATTTCTTAGAGGCTTTGTCGTAGCTTTTTCGGTCATAAGTTTTTTCACAGTGTAGAATATTGAGGTAACTTTACTCAGGTGTTTGATTCGTGCACTCTGATATATAAATCAAAAGTTACAGACGATTTAGTGCGGACCTGACAAGTTGATCGGCTTGTTAAAATGATCTTTCTAAACTGATCATTGGTGCTAATTGTGCAAAGGATTACAAATAAAACACAATACGTGACATCATGCAGTTTAGGATAGATTGGATTAGTTGAAGGCTTTGTGGTATCTCTTTCACTCTCAAATTTTGTTACAATGTAAAAAATTGAGCTAGCTTAACGTGGGTTTTGGATTCGTGTCATCTGAACTATGCATCAAATGTTACAGACGATTTAGCGGCGCACATGACAAGTTGATCGGCTAGTTAAAATGACCATTCTAAATGGATCAATGGTGCTCCTTGTGTAAAGGCTTATAAATGGAGCATAATGCATGGGAAAACGAAGTTCGGGATAGATTGAATTACATGGAGGCTTTTTCATAACTATTTCAGTATTAAATTTTGTTACAATATAGAAAATTGAGCTAGGTTTTCTCGGGCATTGGATCCGTGTACAGTGAAATCTTAATCAAAAGTGACGGACGATATAGTGTGGCCACAAAAAGTTTATCAGATAATTAAAATGATCATTCTAAACTTCTCATTGGTGCTCATTGAGCAGAGGATTACAAATGAAGCATAATGCATGGCATCACGCAGTTTGGGATATACTGGATTACGTAGAGGCTTTGTCATAGCTTTTTCGGTCTAAAATTTTTTCACAGTGTAGAATATTGAGCTATCTTTACTCAAGTGTTTGATACGTGCACTCTAATATCTAAATCAAAAGTTACGGACGATTTTATTGCGTACATGACAAGTTGATCGGCTAGTTAAAATGATCATTCTAAACTGATCATTGCTGCTAGTTGTGAAAAGGATTAAAAATAAAACATAATGCATTACATCATGCAGTTTAGGATAGACTAGACTACTTGAAGGCTTTGTGGTATCTCTTTCTGTCTCAAATGTTATTACAATATAAAAAATTGAGCTAGCTTAACGTGGGTGTTGGATTTGTGTCATCCGTAATATACATCAAAAGTTATGGGCGATTAATTGCGTGCATGACATGTTGATCGGCTAGTTAAGATGATCATTCTAAACTGATCATTGGTTCTCATTGAGCAAATAATTACAAATGGAGCATAATGCATGGAATCACGCAGTTAGGGATAGATTGGATTACTTGGAGGCTATGTCGTAGCTATTTCAGACTTAAATTTTGTCACAATATAGAAAATTAAGCTAGCTTTTCTTGGGCGTTGGATTCGTGTGCTTTGAACTCTAAATCAAAAATGACGGACCATTTAGTTCGGCCATGACAAGTTTATCGGCTAATTAAAATGATAATTCTAAACTAATCTTTAGTGTTCATCGAGCAAAGGATTTGAAATGAAGCATAATGCATGACATCACGTAGTTTAGGATAGAATGGATTACTTACAAGCTTTGTTGTAGCTATTTCGGTCTTAAATTTTTTCCCAATCTAGAAAATTGAGCTAGATTTACTTGGCCGTTGGATTCGTGTACACTAAACTCTGAATAAAGAGTTACATACGATTTAGTGCGGACATGACAAGTAGATCAGCTAGTTAAAATGATCATTCTAAACTGATCACAGGTGCTCATTGAGCAAAGGATTACAAATGAAGCATAGTGCATGGTATCACGCAGTTTAGGATATATAGGATTACTTTTTGGCTTTGTGGTATCTCTTGTAGTCTCAAATGTTGTCACAATATAGAAAACTGAGCTAGCTTAACGTGCGTGCTGGATTGGTGTCATTTTGAACTCTAAGTCAAAAGTTACGGACAATGTCGTGTGGACATGTCAAGTTGATCGGCTTGTTAAAATGATCATTCTAAACTGATCATTCTGCTCCTTGAAAAAAGGCTTATAAATCCAGCATAGTGCATGTCATCACACAATTTGGGTTCATTACTTGGAGGCATTATGTATCTTTTTGGGTCTCAAATATTGTCACAATATGGAAAATTGAGCTAGCTTAACGTGGGCGCTGCATTCATGTAATTTTGAGCTCTGAATCAAAAGTTAAAGCCGATTCAGTGCTGACATGTCAAGTTCATCAGCTAGTAAAAATGATCATTGTAAACTGATAATTGGTGCTCCTTGAGTAAAGCCTTATAAATGGAGCATAATGCATGGCATCACACAGTTTGGGATAGATTGGATTACTTGGAGCCTTTCTCGTACCTATTTCAGTCTTAAATTTGGTCACAATATAGAAAATTGAAGTTTTCTTGGGTGTCAGATATTCGTGTACTCTGAACTCTAAATCAAAAGTGACGGACGATTTAATGCGGCCATGAAAAGTTTATCGGCTAATTAAAATGATCATTCTAAACTAATTATTGGTGCTCATTGAGCAAAGGATTACAAATAAAGCATAATGCATGCCATCACAAAGTTTTTGATAGATTAGATTACTTGAAGGGTTTTTCGTAGCTATTTCTGTCTTAAGTTTTGTTACAATATTGAAAATTTAGCTAGCTTTACTTGGACGTTGGGTTCCGGTACCCTAAACTCTATATGAAAAGTAACACACGATTTAGTGAGGAAATGACAAGTTGATCGGCTAGTTAAAATTATCATTCTAAACTGATCATTGGTGCTCATTGAGCAAAAGGATTACAAAATAAGCATAATGCATGGTATCACGCAGTTTAGGATATATTGGATTACTTAAAGGCTTTGTGATGTCTCTTTAAGTCTTAAATGTTGTCACAATATAGCAAACTGAGCTAGCTGAACGTGCGCGTTGGATTCGTGTCATTCTAAACTCTAAGTCAAAAGTTACGGACGATGTAAAGTTGATTGGGTAGTTAAAATGATCATTCTAAAGTGATCATTGGTGCTCCTTGAGTAAAGGCTTATAAATGAAGCATAATGCATGTCATAACGCAATTTGGGATAGATTTCATTACTTTGATGCTTTTGTAGCTTTTTCAGTCTCAGCTGATGTCACAATATAGAAAATTGAGCTAACTTAACGTGGGCATTCGATTCATATCATTTTGATCTCTGAATCAAAAGTTAAAGACGATTCAGTGTCGACATGTCAAGTTCAGCAGCTAGTTAAAATGATCATTCTAAACTAATCATTGGTGCTCCTTGAGTAAAGGCTTATAAATGGAGCATAAGGAATGGCATCACGCAATTCGGGATTGATTGGATTACTGGAGGCTTTGTCATAGATATTTCAGTCTTAAATTTTGTCATAATATAGAAAATTCAGCTAGCTTTTCTTGGGCATTGGATTCGTGTACTCTGAACTCTAAATAAAAAGTGATGGACGATTTAGTGCGTCCATGATAAGTATGCTGGCTAATTAAAATGATCATTCTAAACTAATCATAGGTGCTCATTGAGCAAAATATTACAATTCAGCTAGCTTTTCTTGGGCATTGGATTCGTGTACTCTGAACTCTAAATAAAAAGTGATGGACGATTTAGTGCGTCCATGATAAGTATGCTGGCTAATTAAAATGATCATTCTAAACTAATCATAGGTGCTCATTGAGCAAAATATTACAAATGAATCATAACGCATGACATCACACAGTTTTCGATAGATTGGATTACTTAGGCGCTTTGTCGTAGCAATTTTGATCTTAAATTTTGTCACAATGTAGAATATTGATCTAGCTTTACACACGTGTTTGATTCTTGTACTCTGATATCTAAATCAAAAGTTACAGAAGATTTAGAGTGGATATGACAAGTTGATCGGCTAGTTTAAATTATCATTCTAAACTGATCATTGGTGCAAATTGAGCAAAGCATTACAAATGAAACATAATGCATGACATCACGCAGTTTAGGATAGATTGGATTACTTGAAGGCTTTGTGGTGTCTTTTTCCATCTCAAATATTGTTACAATATAAAAAATTGAGCTAGCTTAACATGGGTGTTGTATTCGTCTCATTCTGAACTTTACATCAAAGTTACGGACGATTTAGTGCAGACATGACAGGTT
Organism: Pugionium cornutum; assembly: GCA_018901935.1. Classification (NCBI taxonomy): domain Eukaryota; kingdom Viridiplantae; phylum Streptophyta; class Magnoliopsida; order Brassicales; family Brassicaceae; genus Pugionium; species Pugionium cornutum. Next base: position 22,129,524 of record CM032162.1, on the reverse strand, counting down.
GATCGGCTAGTTAAAATAATCATTCCAAACTGATCATTGGTGCTCATTGAGCAAATCATTCCAAATGAAGCATAATGCATGGCATCAAGAAGTTTGGGATAGACTGGATTATTATGAGGTTTTTTCATAGCTATTTAGGTCTTAAATTTTGATACAATATCGAAAATATAGCTTGCTTTACTTGGGCGTTGGGTTCGTGTACACTAAACCCTAAGTCAAAAGTTACGGACGATGTAGTGTGGACATGTCAAATTGATCGGCCAGTTAAAATGATCATTCGAGATTTATCATTGGTAGTCCTTGAGTAAAAGCTGATAAATGAAGCATAATGCATGTAATCACGCAATTTGGGATAGATTTCATTACTTTGAGGCTTTGTGAAGCTCTTTCAGTCTCAAATGTTGTCACAATATAGAAAACTGAGCTACCTTAATGTGGCCATTGGATTCATGTCATTTTGAGCTCTAAATCAAAGTTAAAGACGATTCAGAACAGAAATGTCAAGTTGACCAGTTAGTTAAAATAATAATTCTAAACTGATCATTGGTGCTGCTGTAGTAAATGCTTATAAATGGAGCATAATGCATGGCATCACACAGTTTGGGAAAGATAGGATTACTTGGAGGTTTTGTCATATCTCTTTCAGTCTCCAATTTTGTCACAATACGGAAAATTGAACTAGCTTAACGTGGGCATTAGATTCATGTCATTTTGAGCTCCAAGTCAAAAAGTTAAAGACAATTTAGTGCGGACATGTAAGTTGGTCATCTATTTAAAATAATCATTCTAAACTGATCATTGGTGCTCATTGAGTAAAGGCCTAAAAATGAAGTATAATGCATGACATCACACAGTTTGGGATAGATTAGATTACTTAGAGGCGTTTCCTAGCTATTTCGTTCTTAAATTTTCTCACAATATAAAAAATTCAGCAATCTTTACTTGGGCATTGGATTTGTGTCAATCTGAACTATAAATCAAAAGTTACGGACGGTTTAATGCGCACATGACAAGTTGATTGGCTAGTTGAAATTATCATTTCAAAATGTTCATTGGTGCTCATTAAGCAAAGGATTACAAATGAGGGATGATGCCTGGCATCATGCAGTTTTGGATTGTTTAGATTACTTAGAGGCTTTATTGTAGCTATTATGGTCTTAAATTTTGTCACAATCTAGAAAATTGAGCTACCTTAATGTGGGCATTGGATCCGTGTCATTCTGAATTCTAAATCAAAAGTTACGGACGATTTTGTGTGGACATCTCAAGTTTATAAGATAGTTGAATTGATCATGCTAAACTGATCATTGGTGATCATTGAGCAATGAGGTTTACAAACGAAGCTTAGTGCATGGTATCACGCAGTTTGGGATAGATTGGATTAATTGGCGTAGTTATTTCGGTCTTGAATTTTGTGACGATATAGAACATTGAGCTAGCTTTACTTGGGCGTGGGATTCGTGTTGTTCTGAAATATAAATGAAAAGTTACGGACGATTTAGTGTGGGTATGTCAAGTTGATCGTCCATTTAAAATGATCATTCGAAACAGATCATTGGTGCTCATTGAGCAAAGGATTACAAATTCATCATCATTCATGGCGTCACGCAGTTTGGGATAGATTAAATTACTTGGAACCTTTATCGTAACTATTTTGGTCTTAAATTTTTCATAATATAGAAAATTGAGTTAGTGTAACTTGGGCATTGGATATGTGTCGTTCTGAACACTAAATCAAAATTTACAAACAACTGTGTGCGAACATCTCAAGTTTATCGGCTAGTTAAATTGATCTTTCTAAACTGATCATTGGTGTTCATTGAGTAAATGTTCAATAATAAAGCATAATGCATGGCATCACGCAGTTTGGGATATGTTGGATTACTTGGAGGCTTTGTCTGAGCTATTTCGGTCTTAAATTTTGTCATGGTATAGAAAATTTAGCTAGCTTAATGTGGGTTTTGGATTAGTATCATTGTAACCTCTACAACAAATGTTACATATGATTTAGTGCGGATATTTTAAATTGATCGGCTAGTTAAAGGGATCATTCACAACTTATCATTCTTAACGGATCATGAGTTCTCCTGAGTAAAGGCTTAAAAATGAAGCATAATGCATGACATCACGCAATTTAGGAAAGATTTGATTACTTGAAGGCTTTGTGGTAGCTCTTTTCAGTCTCAAATGTTTTTACAGTATAGAAAATTTAGATACGTTAACGTGGACGTTGGATTCGTGTCATTCTGAATTCTAAATCAAAAGTTACGGACTATTTAGTTCGTACATGTCTAGTTGATCGACCAGTTAAAATGATAATTCTAAACTGATCATTGGTGCTTCTTGAGTAAAGTCAAATAAATTAAGCATAATCCACAACATCAAGTAGTTTGGGATTCATTGGATTACTTGGAGGTTTTGTCGTACCTCTTTCAGTCTCAAATGTTGTCACAATATGGAGGATTCATGTTATTTTGAACTCTAAATCGAAAGTCAAAGACAATTTAGTGCAGAAATCTCAAGTCGATCTGCTAGTTAAAATCATCATTCTAAACTGATCATTGGTGCTTTTTGAATAAACGCGTATAAATGAAGCATAATGCATGACATCACGCAATTTGGGATAGATTGGATTACTTAAAGGCTTTGTCGTTGCTATTTTGGTCTTAAATTTTGTCAAAATATAGAAAAGTGAGCTTGCTTTACTTGGTTGTTGGATTCCTGTCACTCTGAACACTAAATCAAAAGTTACAGAAAATTTACTGCATACATGAAAAGTTGATCGGTTAGTTAAAATGATCTTTCTAAACTCACATTGGTGCTCATTGAGAAAAGGATTACAAATTAAGCATAATGCTTGGCGTCACACAGTTTATGATTGGTTGAATTACTTGGAGGCTTTATAATAGCTATTTCAGTCTTAAGTTCTATCACATTATGAAAATTCATCTAGCCTAACGTGGGCATTCGATTCGTGTCATTCTGAACACTAAATCAAAAGTTCTGGATGATTTAGTACGGACATCTCAAGTTTATCGGCTAGTTAAATTGATCATTCTAAACTGACCATGAGAACTCTTTGAGTAAAGGCTTATAAATGAAGCATAATGCATGGCATCACACAGTTTAAGATAGATTGGATTACTCGAAGGCTTTGTGATAGCTCTCTTAGTCTCAAACGTTTTCACAACATAGAAAATTGAGCTAGCTTAACGTGGGCGTTGGATTCGTGTCATTTTGAACACTAAATCAAAAGTTATGGAAGATTTAGTGGGTACATGTCAAGTTGATCGGCCAGTTCAAATGAGAATTCTAAACTGAACATTAGTGCTCCATGAGCAAAGGCTTATAAATGAAGCATAATGCATGGCATCACACAATTTGGGATACATTGGATTACTTGGAGGCTTTGTCATAGCTCTTTCAGTATCAAATGTTGTCACAATATGGAAAATTGAGCTAGCTTGACGTGGGTATTAGATTCATGTGATTTTGAGCTCTAAATCTAAAGTTAAAGACTATTTGGTGCCGACATGTCAAGTTGATCAGCTAGTTAAAATAATCATTCTAAACTGATCAGTGGTGCTCATTGAGTAAAGGCGTATAAATGAAGCATAATACATGGCAGCACGCAGTTTGAGATAGATTGGATACTTGGAGGCTTTGTCATTGGTATTTCGGTCTAAATTTTGTCACAGTATAGAAATTTGAGCTAGCTTTACTTGGGTGTTGGATTCATGGCACTTTGAACTCTAAATCAAAAGGTACGGATGATTTAGTGCGGACATGAACAGTTCATCGGTTAGTTAAAATGGTCATTCTAAACTGATCATTGGTGCTCATTGAGCAAAGGATTACAAATGAAGCACAATGCATGGCATGACGCAGTTTCGGATAGATTGGATTACTTGGAGTCTTCATCATAACTATTTTGCTCTTGAATTTTCTCACAATATAGAAAATTGAGCTAGCTTAATGTGGGCATTCGATTCATGTCCTTCTGAACTCTAAATCAAAACTTATGGACGATTTAGTGCGGACATCTCAAGTTTATCGGCTAGATAAATTGAAAAATCTAAACTGATCATAGATGCTCACTAAGCAAAGATTTACAAATGAAACATAATGCATGGCATCACGCAGTTTGGGATATATTGTATTACTTGGATGCTTTGTGGTAGCTATTTTGATCTTCATTTTGTTTACAATATAGAAAATGGAGCTAGCTTAACGTGGCATTGGATTCTTGTCATTTTGAACTCTAAATCAAAAGTAACAGACGATTTAGTGCGGACCAGTCAAGTAGATTAGCTAGTTAAAGTGATCATTCTCAATTGATAATTCCAAAATTGATCGTGATTGCCCCTTGAGTAAAGGCTTATAAATGTAGCATAATACATGGCATCACACAGTTTAGGATAGATTGGATTACTTGAAAGCTTTGTGTTAGCTCTTTCAGTCTCAAATATTTTCACAACATAGAAAATTGAGCAGCTTCACGTGGGTGTTGGATTCATGTCATTTTAATCTCTAAATCAAAAGCTATGGAAGAATTAGTGTGTACATGTCAAGTAGATCGGCCACTTCAAATGATCATTTTAAACTGGTTATTGGTGCTCCATGAGTACATGGTTATAAATGAAGCATAATGCATTACATCACGCAGTTTTGGGATACATTTGATTAAGAGGCTTTTCGTAGCTCTTTCAGTCTCAAATGTCGTCACATTATGGAAACTTGAGGTAGCTTTACTCTGGTGTTGGATTTGTGGCACTCTAAACTCTAAATCGAAAGCTACAAATGATTTAATGCGGACATAACAAGTTGATCGGCTAGTTAAAATGATCATTCTAAACAAATCATTGGCGCTCATTGAGCAAAGGAATACAAATGAAGCACAATGCATGGCATCACGCAGTTTTGAATAGATTGGATTACTTGGAGGCTTTATCGTAACTATTTCGCTCTAAAATATTGTCACAATATATAAATTGAGCTTGCTTAACGTGAGCAGTGAATTCGTTGCATTCTGAACTCTAACTCAAAAGTTATAGACGATATAGTGGAGATATCTCAGGTTTGTGGGCTAGTTAAATTGAACATTCAAAACTGATCATTGATGCTCATTAAGCATAGGATTACAAATGAAGCAGAATACATGGCATCACGCAATTTGCGAAAGATTGGATTACTTGTAGACTTTGTCGTAGCTATTTTGGTCTTAAATTTTGTCACAATATAAAAATTGACGCCGGTTAACATGGGCGTTGGATTCCTGTCATTCTGAACTCTAAATTAAATGTGACAGCAGATTTAGTGTGTACATGTCAAGTGTATCGGCTAGTTAAATTGATCATTCTAAAATTATTATTTCTGCTCATTGAACAAAAGTTTACAAATGACGCATAATGCATGGCACTAACAAGTTTGAGATAGATTGTCGTAGCTATTTCGGTCGTAGCTATTTTGGTCTTAATTTTTTTTCATGAATCGAAAATTTAGCTAGTTTAACGTGGGCATTTGATATGGGTCATTCTGAACTCTTAATCAAAAGTTATGGACGATTTATTGCGGACATGAAAAGTTGATCGGCTAGTTCACATGATTATTCTAAACTGATCATTGGTGCTCACTGAGAAAAGGTTTACAAATAAAGCATAATGCATGGCATCACACAGTTTGGGAGAGATTGGATAACTTGGAGGCTTTTTCATAGCTATTTCAGTCTTAATTTTTCCAATATTGAAAATTGAGCTAGCTTCACGTGGGAGTTGGATTTGTGTCATTTGAAAGTCTAAATCAAAGTTTATAGACGATTTAGTGCCGACATTTCAAGTTTATCGGCTAGTTAAATTGATCATTCTAAAATTATCATTGGTGCTTATTGAGCAAAGCTTTACAAATGAAGCATAATGCATGGCACTACGCAGTTTGAGTTAGATTGGATTATTTGGACGCTTTGTCAAAGCTATTTCAGTCTTAATTTTTTCACAGTATATAAAATTGATCTAGCTTAACATGGGCGTTACATTCGTGTCATTCTGAACTCTAAATAAAAAATTAAAGACCATTTATGCGTACATGTCAAGTGTATCGGCTAGTTAAATTGATCATTCTAAACTGATCATTGGTGGTCCTTGAGCAAATCATGACAAATGAAGCGTAATGGATGGCACCACCTAGTTTGAGATAGATTGGATTACTTGGCCGCTTTGTCATAGCTAATTCGGTGTTAAATTTTTTCACAATATAGAAACTTTAGCTAGCTTAACGTGGGTGTTCGATTCGTGTCATTCTGAACTCTAAATCAAAACTTACAGACAATTTAGTGCGTACAATTCAAGTGTATCGGCTAGTTAAATTGATCATTCTAAACTGATCATTGGTGGTCCTTGAGCAAATCATGACAAATGAAGCGTAATGGATGGCACCACCCAGTTTGAGATAGATTGGATTACTTGGCCGCTTTGTCATAGCTAATTCGGTGTTAAATTTTTTCACAATATAGAAACTTTAGCTAGCTTAACGTGGGTGTTCGATTCGTGTCATTCTGAACTCTAAATCAAAACTTACAGACAATTTAGTGCGTACAATTCAAGTGTATCGGCTAGTTAAATTGATCATTCTAAACTGATCATTGGTGGTCCTTGAGCAAATCATGACAAATGAAGCGTAATGGATGGCACCACCCAGTTTGAGATAGATTGGATTACTTGGCCGCTTTGTCATAGCTAATTCGGTGTTAAATTTTTTCACAATATAGAAACGTTAGCTAGCTTAACGTGGGTGTTGGATTCGTGTCATTCTGAACTCTATATCAAAACTTACAGACAATTTAGTGCGTACATTTCAAGTGTATCATCTAGATAAATTGATCATTCTAAAATTATCATTTGTGCTCATTGTGCAAATGTTTTCAAATGAAGCATAATGCATGGCACTACGCAGTTTGAGATAGACTGGAATACTTGGAGGCTTTGTCATAGCTATTTCGGTCTTAAATTTTTTCACAATATAGAAAATTGAGCTAGCTTAACGTGGGCATTTGATTCTTATCATTCTGAACTCTAAATCAAAAGTTTCGGACAATTTAGTGCGTACATGTCAAGTTGATCGACCAGTTAATGTGATCATTTTAAATAGATCATTCTAAACTGATCGTTGGTGCTCATTTAGTAAAGGCGTATAAATGAAGCATAATGCATGGCATCACGCAGTTTGGGATAGATTTGATTACTTTGACGCTTTGCCATACCTTTTTCGCTCTTAAATTGTATCACAATATAGAAATTTGACCTAGGTTAACGGGGGTGTTCGATTCGTGGCATGCTGAGTTCTAAATCAAAAGTTATGAACGATTTAGTGAACACATTACAACTTAATCGGCTTGTAAAACTTATCATTGTAAACTGATAATTGGTGCTCATTGAGCAAAGGATTACAAATGAAGCATAATACATGGCATCATGCATTTTGGGATAGATTAGATTACTTGGAGACTTTATCGTAGCTATTTCGTTCTTAAATTTTGTCACAATATAGAAAATTAAGCTAGCTTAAGGTGGGCATTATATTCTTGTAATTCTGAACACTAAATCAAAAGTTTGGACAATTTAGTGCGGACTTCTCATTGAGAGCAAAGGTTTACAAATGTTTATCGGGTAGTTAAATTGAACATTCCAAACTGATCATTTATCCTCATTGAGAGCAAAGGTTTACAAATGTTTATCGGGTAGTTAAATTGAACATTCCAAACTGATCATTTATCCTCATTGAGAGCGAAGGTTTACAAATAAAGCATATTACATGGCATCACGATGTTTTGGTTTTAATTTTTTGACAATATAGAAAATTCACGTAGCTTAATGTGGGCATTGGGTTCGTGTCATTCATAACTTTAAATCAAAAGTTACAAATGATTTTGTGCGTGCAGGTCAAGTGTATCGGCTTGTGAAATTGATAATTCCAAACTGATCATTGTTGCTCACTGAGGAAAGGTTTACAAATGCAGCATAATGCATGGCATCACGCAGTTTGGGATAGATTGGATTATTTGGACGCTTTGTACATTGCTATTTTGGCCATAAATTTTCTCCCAATGTAGTAAATTGAGCAAGCTTAACGTGTGCGTTGGATTCGTGTCATTCGAAAGTCTAAGTCAAAAGTTACGGACAATTTCGTAGGGACATGTCAAGTTTATCGGCTAGTTAAATTGATCATTGTAAAATTATCAATGGTGCTAATTGATAAAAAAAATTTACAAATGAAGCATAATAAATGGCACCACGCAGTTTGAGATATATTGGATTACTTGGAAGATTTATCGTAGCTATTTCGGTCTTAAATTTTCTCCCTATATTGAAATTGGAGCTAGCTTAGCGTGGGTGTTGGATTCGTGTCATTGGGAACTCTAAATCAAAAGCTACGGACGATTTAGTGCGGATATGTTAATTTAATCTCTAAATCAAAAACCAGTTAAAGTGATCATTCCAAACTGATCACTCTAAACTGATCATGGGTGAGCCTTGAGTAAAGGGTTGTAAATGAAGCATAATGCATGGCATCACGCAGTTTAGGAAAGATAGGATCACTTGAAGGCTTTGTGCAATCTCTTTCATTATCAAATATTTTCACAATAAAGATTATTGAGGTAGCTTAACGTAGGCATTGGATTCATGTAATTTTGAACTTTAAATCAGAAGATACGAACTATTTAGAGCGTACATGTCAAGTTAAACGGCAAGTTAAAATCATCATTTTAAACTGATCATTGGTACTCCATGAGGAAAGGCTTATAAATGAAGCATATTGCATGGCATCATGCAGTTTGGGATACATTGGATTACTTGGAGGCTTTGTCGTAGCTCTTTAAGTCTCAAATGTTGTCACAATACAGAAAATTGAGCTAACTTAACATGGGTATTAGATTCATGTCATTTTAAACTGATCATTGGTGCTCATTGAGCAAATGATTACAATTTAAGCATAACTCATGGCATCACGCAGTTTGGGATACATTGGATTACTTGGAGGCATTATCATAGCTATTTCGGTCTTAAATTTTTTCTGAATATAGAACATTGAGCTAGCTTAACACAGGCATTGGATTCGTGTTATTCTGAACTATAAATGAAAAGTTACACACGATTTCGTTAACACATGTCAACTATATCAACTAGTTAAATTGATTATTCTAAAATGATCATTAGTGCTCATTGGAAAAAGGTTTACAAATGAAGCATAATGCATGGCAAGCCATAGTTTGAGATAGACTGGATTACTTGGAGGCTTCGTCTTAAATTTTTTTCCAATGTAGAAAATTGAGCTAGATTAACGTGGGCGTTGGATTCGTGTCATTCTGAACTCTAAATCAAAAGTTACGCACGATTTCATGCGGACATGTCAAGTTTATCGGCTAGTAAAATGATCATTCTAAAATGATCATTGGTGCTCATTCGGCAAAGGTTTACAAATGTAGTATAACGCATGGAACCATGCAGTTTGGGATAGATTGGAATACTTGGAGGGTTTGTCAAAGATATTACGGTCTTAAATTTTGTCTCAATATAGAAAATTGAGCTAGCTCAACATCGGCGTTGGATTCGTGTGATTCTGAACTCTAAGTCAAAAGTTACGAATGATTTAGTGCGGACATATCTATTTGATTGGCCAGTTAAAGTGATCATTCTAAACCAATAATTCTAAACAAATCATTAGTGCTCCTTCAGTAAAGGCTTATAAATGAAGCATAATGCATGGCATCACACAATTTAGGCTAGATTGGATTACTTGAAGGCTTTGTGGTAGCTCTTTCTGTCTTAAATGTTGTCACCATATAGAAAATTGTGCTACCTTTACATGGGCATTGGATTCGTGTAATTCTAAACTCTATATTAAAAGTTACGGACGATTTAGTGTGTACATGTCAAGTCCATCGGCTAGTTAAAATTATGGTAGCTTAATGTGGGCGTTGGATTCATGTCATTTTGAGCTATCTTAATGTGGGTGTTGGATTCTTGTCATTCTAAACTTAAATCAAAAGTTATACACGATATAGTGTGGACATGTCAAGTTAAAATGATCATTCTAATCTGATCATCGGTGCTCCTTAAGTAAACGCTTATAAATGAAGCATAATGCATGGCATCACACAGTTTGGGATATATTGGATTACTTGGAGGTTTTGTCGTGGCTCTCTGATTCTCAAAATTTGTCACAATATTGAAAGTTGAGTTAGATTAATATGGGCCTTGGATTCATGTCATTTTGTTCTCTAAATCAAATGTTAAAGATGATTTAGTGTGGATATATCATGTTGACCACCTACTTAAAATGATCATTCTAAACGGATCATTGGTGCTCATTGAGCAAAGGTTTACAAAATGAAGCATAATGCATTGAATTACGCAGTTTGGGATAGATTGGATTACTTGGAGGCTTTATGTAGCTATTTCGGTCTTAAATTTAGTCACAATATAGAAGCTAGCTTAACTTGGGCATTGGATTCATGTCATTCTAAACTCTAAATCAAAAGTGACGGACGATTTAGTGCGGAAATGTCAAATTGATCCGCCAGTTAAAACGATAATTATAAAATGATCATCGGTGCTGCTTGAGTAAAGGCTTATAAATGAAGGATAATGCATGGCATCATGCAGTTTGGAATAGGTTGGATTACATGGAGGCTTCATCGTAGCTATTTCTGTCATAAATTTTGTCACAATACCGAAAATTGAGCTAGCTTAACATGGCCATTGGATTCATGTCATTCAGAACTATAAATTAAAAGTTACGGGTGATTAGTGTAGACATGTCAAGTTTATTGGCTAGTTAAATTGATCATTCTAAACTGATCATTGGTGCTCATTGAGCAAAGCTTTACAAATGAAGAATAATGCATGACATTAGGCAAATTGAGATAGATTTGATAACTTGGAGGCTTTATTGTAGTTATTTCGTTTTTAAATTTATTCCCAATGTAGAAAACTAAGCTAGGTTAACGTGGGCTTTGGGTTCGTATCATTCTGAACTCTAGATCAAAAGTTACTTACGAATTAGTGCGGACGTGTCAAGCTGATCGGCCAGTTAAAATGATAATTCTAAACTGATCATTGGTGCTCCTTGGTTCAAGACTTATAAATGAAGCATAATGCATGGCATCACACAATTTGAGATAGGTTGGTTTAGGTTAAGGTTTCGTGGTAGCTATTTCGGTCTTCAATTTTTTCACAATTGTCAAAATTAATCTAGCTTAAGGTGGGCATTGGATTCATGTCATTCTCAACTCTAAACAAAAGTTACGGGTGATTTCGTGCAGATATATCAAGTTCATTGGCTAGTTAAATTGATCACTCTAAACAGATCATTGGTGCTCATTGAGCAAAGGTTAAGAAATGCAGCATAATGCATGACATCAGGCATAGAATACTGGATTATTGGATTACTTGGAGGCCTTTTCATAGCTATTTCGATCCTAAATTTTGGGACAATATAGAATACTGAGATAGCTTAACGTGGGCGTTGGATTCCTGTCCTTTTGAACTCTAAATCACAAGTTAGAGACGAATTACTACGGACATGTCAAGTTGATCGGCCCGTTAAAATGATTATTCTAAACTGATCAATGGTGCTCCTTGAGAAAAGGCTTATAAATACAAGGCATAACACATTTCGGGACAGATTAGACTACTTGGAGGCTATTTTGCTTATGAATTTTGTCACAATATAGAAAATTTAGCTAGCTTAATGTGGGCGTTGGATTCGTGTCATTTTGAACTCTAAAACAAAAGTTAAAAACGATTTAGTGCAGACATGTCAAGTTGATCTGCAAGTTATAATGAACATTCTAATGTGATCATTGATTTTCCTTGCGTAAAAGCTTATAAATCAAGCATAATGCATGGCATCAGGTAGTTTGGGATACATGGGATCACTTGGAGGCTTTGTCGTAGCTTTTTCAGTATCAATTGTTGTCATAATATAGTAAATTGAGCTAGCTTAACGTTGGTGTTGGATTCGTGTCATTCTGAACTCTAAATAAAAAAGTTGCGGACATGTCAGGTTGATCGGCCAGTTAAAGTGATTATTCTAAACTGATCATTGGTGATCTTAACTAAAGGCTTATAAATGAAGCATAGTTTGTAGCATCACACACTTTGGAATACATTGGATTACTTGCAGTCTATTTTCGTAGCTTCTTCAGTCTCAAATGTTCAACAATATGGAAAACTGAGCAAGCTTACCGTGGACGTTGCACTCATGTCATTTTAGGCTCTAAATAAAAATTAAAGACGATTTAGTGCGGAAATATAGAGTTGATCAGCTAGTTAAAAATGATAATTCTAAACTGATCATTGGTGCTGCATGAGTAAGGGCTTATAAGTGAAAAATAATGCATGTCATCACGCGTTTTGGAATAGATTGCAGTACTTGGAGGCTGTGTCGTAGCTCTTTCAGTCCCAAATATTGTCACAATATTGAATATTGAGCTAGCTTAACGTGGGCTTTGGATTCGTGTCATTCTAAACTCTAAATCAAAAGTTACAGACGATTTAGTGCGGACATGTCATGTTGATCGGACAGTTAAAATGATCACTCTAAACTAATCACAGGTTCTCTTTGAGTAAATACCTATAAATGAAGCATAATGCATGGCATCACGCACTTTGAGATACATTGGATTCCTTGGTGGATTTTTTCGTAACTCTTAGAGTCTCAAATGTTCCACTATAAGGAAAATTGAGCTACCTTAACGTGGGCGTTGGAGTCATGTAATTTTAGGTGCTAAATCAAAAGTTACAGACAAATTAGTGCGGATATGTCAAGTTGATCGACCAGTTAAAATCATCATTATAAACTTATAATTGCTGCCACTTGAGTAAAGGCTTATAAATGAAGCATAATGCATGGTATCACGCTTTTTGGAATCAATTGGATTACATGTAGGCTTTGTTGGAGCTATTTTGATCTTGAATTTTGTCAAAATATAGAAAATTGAGCTAGCTTAACGTGGGTGTTGGATTCGTGTCATTTTGAACTCTAAATAAAAAGTTACAAACGACTTAGTGTAAACATGTCAAGTTGATCTGCCAGTTAAAATGAACATTCTAATGTGATCACTGGTGCTCCTTGAGTAAAAGCATATAAATGAAGCATAATGCATGGCATCACGCAGTTCGGGATTAGTTGGAGGCTTTGTCGTAACGCTTTCAGTCTCAAATGTTGTCATACTGTAAAAAAACTGAGCTAGCTTAACGTGGGCGTTGGATTCGTGTCATTCTGAACTCTATATCAAAAGTTACAGACGATTTGGTGCAGACATGTCTAGTTGATCGGGCAGTTAAAGTGATCATTCTAAACTGATCATTGGTGCTCTATGAGTAAAGGCTTATAGATGAAGCATAATGCATGACATCACACACTTTGGGATACATTGTATTACTTGGAGTCTTATTTCGTAGCTCTTTCAGTCTCAAATGTTCCACAATATGGAAAATTAAGCTAGCTTAGCATGGGCATTGCACTCATGTCATTTGAGGCTCTAAATAAAAAATTAAATACGATTTAGTGCGGACATATACAGTTGATCATTGGTGCTCACTGAGTGGTTGTGTCTTTGCTCTTTCAGTCTCAAATATTTTCACAATATCGAAAATTGAGCTAGACGAATTGGTGCAGACATGTCAAGTTGATCAGGCAGTTAAAATGATCATTCTAAAATGATCAGTGGCGCTCCGTAAGTGAATGCTTATAAATGAAGCATAATTCATGACATCACGCAGTTTGGGATACATTTGATTACTTGGAGTTTTTTTGTAGCTCTTTCAGTCCCAAATGTTGTCATAATATAGAAATTTGAGGTTTCTCAACGTGGGCGTTCGATTCGTGCCATTTGGGACTCAAAATCAAAAGTTACAGACGATTTATTGCAGACATCTCAAGTTGAGCGGCCACTTAAAATGATTATTTAAACTGATTATTGGTGCTCTTTGAGTAAAGGCTTATAAATGAAGCATAATGCATGGCATCACACATTTGGGGATAGATTGGATTACTTGGAGGCTTTGGCGTAGCTATTTTAGTCTTGAATTTGGTCACAATACAGAAAATTGAGCTAGCTTAACATTACGTTGGATTCGTGTCATTTTGAACTCTAAATCAAAAGTTACGTACAATTTAGTGCGGACATGTCAAGTTGATCGTACAGTTAAAATGATAATTCTAACTTGATCACTTGTTCTCCTTGAGTAAAGGCTTATAAATGAACCATAATGGATTGCATCACGCTGTTTGGGATACATCGGATTACTTACACGCTTTGTCATAGCTCTTTCAGTCTCAAATGTGATCACAATAGAGAAAATTGAGCTAGCTTAGTGAGGGCGTTGGATTCGTATCATTCTTAACTTTAAATCAAAAGTTACGGACGATTTAGTGCAGACATGTCAAGTTGATCGGCCAGTTAAAATGATCATTCTAAACTCATCATTGGCGCTCCTTGTGTAAAGGCTTATAAATGAAGCATAATGCATGCCATCATGCACTTCGGGATACATTGGATTAGTTAGAGATCTTTCCGTAGCTCTTTCATTCTCAAATGTTCCACAATATGGAAAACTCAGCTAGCTTAATGTGGGCATTGGACTCATGTTATTTTAGGTTCTAAATCAAAAGTTAAAGACGTTTTAGTGCGGAGATTTCAAGTGGATCAGTAAGTTAAAAATGATCATTCTAAACTAATCATTGTTGCTCATTGAGTAAAGGCGTATAAATGAATCATAATGCATAACATCACACAGTTTAGGATAGATTGGATTACTTGGAGGATTTCTTGTAGTTAGTTCGATCTTAAATATTATCACAATATTGAAAATTGAGATAGCTTATCGTGGGTGTTGGATTCGTGTCATTTTGAACTCTCAATCAAAAGTTACAAACGATTTAGTGCCCACATGTCAAGTTGATCTGGTAGTTAAGATGAACATTCTAATGTGATCATTGGTGCTCCTTGAGTAAACGGTTATAAATGAAACATAATGCATGGCATCAAGCAGTTTGGGAGACATGTGATTACTTGGAGGCTTTTTTGTAACTCTATAAGTCTCAAGTGTTGTCATCATATAGAAAATTGAGCTACCTTAACGTGGTCGCTGGATTCATGTCATTCTGAATTCTAAATCAAAAGTTATGGATGATTTAGTGCGGACATTTCAGGTTGATCGGCTAGTTAAAATGATCATTCTAAACTGATCATTGGTGCTCCTTGAGTATAGGCTTATAAATGAAGCATAATGCATGGCATCTCGCGGTTTGGGTTACATTGGATTCCTTGGAAGCTTTTTCGTTGCTCTTTCACTCTCAAGTATTGTCACAATATGGAAAATTGAGCTAGTTTAACGAGGGCATTGATTCGTGTCATTTTGAACTCTAAATCAAAAGTTACGCATGATTTTCGGACATGTCAAGTTGATCGGCCAGTTAAAATGGTCATTCTAAACTTATGACTGGTACTTCTTGAGTAAAGGCCTATAAATGAAGCATAACGCATGGCATCACGCAGTTTTGGATACATTGGATTACTTGGAGGCTTTTTCATAGATCTTTCATTCTCAAATGTTGTCACTATATGAAAAATTGAGCTAGCTTAACGTGGGCGTTGGACTCAAGTCATTTTAAGCTCGACATTTTAGGCTCAACATGGGCGTTGGACTCATGTCATGATTTAGTGCGGACATGTCATGATGTTCAGCTAGTTAAAATGATCAATCTAAACTGATCATTGGTGCTCCTTAAGTAAAATCTTATAAATGAAACTTAATGCGTCACATCATGTAGTTTGGGATTGATTGATTACATGAAAAGTTTGTCATAGCTACTTCGGTCTTAAATTTTGCCACAATATTGAAAATTGAGCTAGCTTAACGTGGGTGTTGGATTCATGTGATTTTTAACTCTAAATCAAAAGTAACGAACGATTTAGTGCAGACATTTCAAGTTCATTGGCTAGTTAAAATGATCATTCTAAACTTATTATTGGTACTCGTTGAGTGAAGGCTTATAATTGAATAATAATGCATGGCATCACGAAGTTATGGATATAGTGGATTACTTGGATGCTTTTTCATAGCTATTTCATTCTCAAATGTTGTCACTATATAGAAAATTGAGCGAGCTCAATGTGGTCGTTGATCGGCGATTTAGTGCAGACATGTCAAGTTGATCGGCCAGTTAAAATGATCATTCTGAACTGATCATAGGTGCTCCTTGAGTAGAGGCTTATAAATGAAGCATAATGCATGAAATCACACAATTTGGGATATATTGGATTACTTGGAGGCTTTGTCGTAGCTATTTCGGTCATAATTTTTGTCACAATATAGAAAACTGAGTTAGCTTAATGTGTGCATTGGATTTGTATCATTCTGAACTCTAAATCAAAATGTACGGACGATTTAGAAAATTGAAAATTGAAAATTGAACTAGCTTAACGTGGGTGTTGGATTCATGTCATCTTGAGCTCTAATTTTTGTCGTAAATCCTGTCACAACATAGAAAATTGATTTAGCTTAACGTGGGCATTGGATTCGTGTCATTCTGATCTCTATATAAAAGTTACGGATGATTTAGTGCAAACATGTCAAGTTGATCGTCTAGTTAAAGTGATCATTCTAAACTGATCATTTGTGCCCCTTGAGTAAAGGCTTATAAATGAAGCATAATGCATGGCATCACGTAGTTTGGGATCGATTGGATTATTTGGAGTCTTTTTCGTAGCTATTTCAATCTTAAATTTTGTTACAGTATTAAAAATTGATCTAGCTTAACATGGGCGTTGGATTCGTGTCATTCTAAACTGGTCATTAGTGGTCCTTGAGTAAAGGCTTGTAAATGAAGCATAATGCCTGGCATCACATAGTTTTGGATATATTGGATTGCTTCGTGGCTTTGTCGTAGCTAATTTGGTCTTAATTTTGCTACAATGTAGTAAATTGAGTTAGCTTAACGTTGGCTTTGGATTCGTGTCATTCTGACCTCTAAGTCAAAAGTTATGGACGATTTAGTGTGGATATGTCAAATTGATCAACCAGTTTAGATGATCATTCTTAACTGGTCATTGGTGTTCCTTGAGTAAATTCTTATAAATGAAGTATAATGCATGGCATCACGAAGATTGGGATAAATTGAATTGTATAGATGTTTCAGTCTCAAATGTTTTCACAATATGGAAAATTGAACTAGTTTAACATGGGTGTTTGATTCATGTCATCTTGAGCTCTACATAAATGGTAAAAGACGATTTAGTGCGGGCATAACAAGTTGATCAGCTAGTTAAAATGATCATTCTAAATTGATCATTGGTGCTCCTTGAGTAAAGGCTTATAAATTAAGCATAATGCATGGTATCACGTTGTGTGGGAAAGATTGGATTACTTGGAGGATTTCTCGTAGCTATTTCGATCTTAAATTTTGTCACAATATAGAAAATTGAGCTAGATTGATGTGGGTGTTGGATTCGTGTCATTTTGACCTATAAATAAAAAGTGATGAATGATATAGATCGGACATGCAAAGTTGATTGGCCAGTTAAAATGATCATTCTAAACTGATCATTGGTTCACACTGAGTAAAGGTATATAAATGAAGCGTAATGTATAGCATCATGCAGTTTTGGATATATTGGATTACTTTGAGGCTTTGTCATAGCTATTTTGATCTATAATTTTTTCACAATATAGAAAATTGTGCTACCTTAACATGGGTGTTGGATTCATTTCATTTTGAACTTTAAATCAAAAGTTATGGACAATTTAGTGTGGACATGTCAAGTTGGACGGCCAGTTAAAATAATTATTCTAAATTGGTTATTGGTGCTCCTTTAGTAAAGGCTTATAAATAAAGCACGATGCATGGCATCACTCATTTTGTGATAGATTGCATTACTTTGAGGCTTTTTTTAGCTCTTTCAATCTCAAATGTTGTCACAATATGGAAAATTGAGATTGATTAATGTGGGCGTTGAATTCATGTCATCTTGAGCTCTAAATAAAAAGTTAAACCCGATTTAGTGTGGGCATGCCAAGTTGATCAGCTAGTTAAAATAATCATACTAAATTGATCATTGGTGCTCCTTGAGTAAAGGTTTATAAATTAAGCATAATGCATGGCATCACGCAGTTTGGGTTAAATTGAGTTAGCTTAACGTTGGCATTGGATTCGTGTCGTTCTGACCTCTAAGTCAAAAGTTATGGACGATTTAGTGCGTACATGTCAAATTGATCAACCAGTTTAGATGATCATTCTAAACAGGTCATTGGTGTTCCTTGAGTAAATCCTTATAAATTACGTATAATGAATGGCATCACGAAGTTTGGGATAAATTGCATTGTATAGATATTTCTGTCTCAAATGTTTTAACAATGTGGAAAACTAAACTAGTTTAACATGGGTGTTTGCTTCATGTCATCCCGAGCTCTAAATAAGAGATAAAAGACTATTTAGTGCGGACATGACAAGTTGATCAGATATTTAAAATGATCATTCTAAACTGATCATTGATGCTTCTTGAGTAAAGGTTTATAAATTAAGTATAATGCATGGTATCATATTGTTTAAGATAGATTGGATTAGTTGGAGGCTTTCTCGTGGCTATTTCGATCTTAAATTTTAGCACAATATAGAAAATTGGGCTAGCTTGACATGGGTGTTGGATTCGTGTCATTTTGAACTATAAATCAAAAGTTACGGATGATATAGCGTGGACATTCAAAGTTGATTGGCCAGTTAAAATGATCATTCCGAACTGTTCATTGGTGCTCATTGAGTAAAGGCGTATAAATGAGGCATAATGTATAGCATCATGCAGTTTTGGATATATTGGATTACCTTGAGGCTTTGTCATAGCTATTTCGATCTATAATTTTGTCACAATATAGAATATTGTGCTACCTTAACATGGGTTTGGATTCGTCTCATTTTAAACTCTAAATCAAAAGTTACGGACAATTTAGTGTGGACATGTCAAGATGATCGGCCAGTTAAAATCATTATTCTTAACTCATCATTGATGCCCATAGAGCAAAGGCTTATAAATGAAGCATCATGCATGGCATCACTCATTCTAGGATAGATTGCATTACTTTGAGGCTTTGTCTAGCTCCTTCAATGTCAAATGTTGTCACAATATGGAAAATTGAGGTACCTTAACGTAGGCATTGGATTCATGTCATCTTGAGCTCTAAATAGAAACTTAAACCCGATTTGGTGCGGGCATGCAAAGCTGATCAGCTAGTTAAAATGATCATTCTAAACTGATCATTGGTGCTTCTTGAGTAAAGAATTATAAATTAAGCATAATGCATCGCATCACAAAATTTCGGGATAGATTGGATTATTTGGAGGCTTTATGATATCAATATCGATATTAAATATTGGCATAATATAGAAAATTGAGCTAGATTATCGTGGGTGCTGGATTCGTGTCATGTTGAACTCTAAATCAAAAGTTACAGACGATTTAGTGCGGACATTTCAAGTTGATCAGCTAGTTAAAATAATCATTCTAAATTGATCATTGGTGCTACTTGAGTAAAGGTTTATAAAATATGCATATTGCATGACATCACGCAGTTTGGGATAGATTGGATTACTTGGAGGCTTTGTCATACTATTTCGATCATAAAATTTGTCACAATATAGAAAATTGAGTAAGCTTAACGTGGGTGTCGGATTCGTTTCAATCTGACCTCTAAATAAAAAGTTATGGAAGATTTAGTGCAGACATGTCAAGTTGATCGGCCAGTTGAAATGATCATTCTAAACTGGTCATTGGTGATCCTTGACTAGATGTTTATAAATTAAGCATAATGCATGGCATCACGCAGTTCGGGATAGGTTGGATTACTTGGAGACTTTGTCATAGCTATTTCGATGTTAAAATTTCTTACAATATATAAAATTAAGTTAGCTCAATGGGAGCGTTGGATTTTTATCATTCTGACCTCTAAATAGAAAGTTATGTACGATTTAGTGCGGACATGTCAAATTGATCGGCCAGTTAAAATGATCATTCTAAACTGGTCATTGGTGCTCCTTTAGTAAAGGCTTATAAATGAAACACTATGCATGGCATCACACAGTTTGGGATAGATTGCATTACGTTGATGCTTTGTCTAGCTCTTTTAGAATCAAATGTTTTCACAATATCCAAAATTGAGCTAGATTCATGTGGGTGTTGGATTCGTGTCATCTTGAGCTCTAAATAAAAAGTAAAATTCGATTTAGTGCGGACATGTTAAGTTGATCAACAAGTTAAAATGATCATTCTTAACTGATCATTGGTGCTAATTGAGTAAACGTTTATAAATTAACCAAAATGCATGGCATCACGTAGTTTGGGATCGATTGGATTACTAGGAGGTTTTGTCGTAGCTGTTCCGATCTTAAATTTTGTTATAATATTGAAAATTGAGCTAGCCTAACATGGTGTTGGATTCGTGTCAATTTGAAATCTAAATCAAAAGTTATGGATGATATAGTGTGGACATCTCAAGTTGATTGGCCAGTTAAAATGATCATTCTAAACTGATCATTGGTGCTCATTGAGTAAAGGCGTATAAATGAAGCATAATGCATATCATCATGCAATTTATGATAGATTGGATAACTTGGAGGCCTTTTCTAGCT
Organism: Pugionium cornutum; assembly: GCA_018901935.1. Classification (NCBI taxonomy): domain Eukaryota; kingdom Viridiplantae; phylum Streptophyta; class Magnoliopsida; order Brassicales; family Brassicaceae; genus Pugionium; species Pugionium cornutum. The sequence continues at coordinate 22,108,842 of CM032162.1, read as the reverse complement.
ATTTCGATCTTAAATTTGTTTACAGTATAGAAAATTGAACAACCTTATCATGGGTGGTTGATTCATGTCATTTTGAACTCTAAATCAAAAGTTACGGAAAATTTACTGCGGACATGTCAAGTTGATCAGCTATTTAAAAAATGATCATTCTAAACTGATCATTGGTGCTTCTTGAGTAAAGGCTTATAAATGAAGCATAATGCATGACATCACGCAGTTTGGGATAGATTGCATTACTTTAAGGCTTTGTCTAGCTCTATCAATCTCAAATGTTCTCACAATGTGGAAAATTGAGCTAGTTAAGGTCGGCGTTGGATTCATGTCATCTTGAGCTCTAAATAAATTGTAAAAGCCGATTTAGTGCGGACAAGTCAAGTTGATCAGCTAGTTAAAATAATCATTCTAAATTGATCATTGGTGCTCCTTGAGTAAAGGCTTATAAATTAAGCATAATGCCTGGCAACACGTAGTTTGGGATGGATTGGATTAGTTGGATGCTTTTTGATAGATATTTTGATCATAAATTTTTTCACAATATAAAAAAATTGAGTTAGCTTAACGTGGGCGTTAGATTCGTGTCATTCTGACCTATAAATAAAAAGTTAAGGACAATGTAGTGCGTACATGTCAACTTGAACGGATCATTGGTGCTCATTGAGTAAAGGCGTATAAATGAAGCATAATGCATAGCATCATTCAGTTTTGGATAGATTGGATTACTTGGAGGCTTTGTCATAGCTTTTTGGATCATAAATTTTGTCACAATATAGAAAATGAGCTAGCTTAACGTGGATGTTGGATTCGTATCATTTTGAATTCTAAACAAAAAGTTACGGACAATTTAGTGAGGACATGTCAGTCGATCAGCCAGTTAAAATGATCATTCTAAATTGATCATTAGTTCTCCTTAAGTAAAGTCTTATAAATCAAGTATAATGCATGGCATCATGCAGTTTGAGATGGATTGCATTACTTTGATGCTTTGTCTAGCTCTTTCAATCTCAAATGTTTTTACAATATGGAAAATTAAGCTAGCTTAATGTGGGCGTTCAATTATTGTCATTTTGCGCTCCAATAAAAAGTAGAAATCGGTTTAGTGCGGACATGTCAAAATTACCATTCTAAACTGAAAATTGGTGCTCTTTGAGTAAAGGCATAGAAATGAGCATAATGCATGACATCATGCAATTTGGAATCGATTGCATTACTTTGAGGCTTTGTCTAGCTCTTTCAATCTAAAATGATTCCACAATATGGAAAATTGAGCTAGGTTAACGTGATCGTTGGATTCATGTCATCTTGAGCTATAGATAAATATTAAAAGATGATTTAGTGCATACATGTCAATTTGATCAGCTAGTTAAAATGATCATTCTAAACTGATCATTGGTGGTATGTGACTAAAGGATTATAAATTATGCACAGTGCATGGCAAGAGGCTGTGTATAGCTATTTTGATCTTAAAATTTGTCACCATATAGAAAATGTAGCTAGCTTAACGTGTGTGTTGGATTCGTGTCATTTTGAACTCTAAATAAAAAGTTACGGATGATTTAGTGCGGGCATGTCAAGCTGATCGGCCAGTTAAAATGATAATTCTAAACTTATCGTTGTTGCTCTTTGAGTAAATGAAGTGCATCAAGCAGTTTGGGATAGATTACATTACTTTGATGGTTTGTCTAGCTCTTTCATTCTCAAATATTTCACAATATGAAAAATTGAGATAACTAAACGTGGGCGTAGGATTCATGTCATTTTGAGCTGTAAATCAAAAGTTAAAGATGATTTAGTGCGGACATGTCAAGGTTATTGGCAAGTTAAAATGATCATTTTAAACTGATCATTGGTGCTCATGGAGTAAAGGCTTATAAATAAAGCATAATGCATGGCATCACAAAGTTTGGGATAGATTCCATAACTTTGAGGATTCGTCTAGCTTTTTCAGTCTCAAATGTTTTCAGAATATGGAAAATTGAGCTAGCTTAACATGGGCGTTCTGATCATGTCATTTTGAGCTCTAAACCAAAAGTTAAAGATGATTTTGTGCGGATATGTCAAGTTGATAAGCTAGGTAAAATGATCATTCTAAACTAATCATTGGTGCTCATTGAGTAAAGGCGTATAAATGAAGCATAATGCATAACATCACGCAATTCGGGATAGGTTGGATTACTTGGAGGCCTTGTCATAGCTATTTTGATCTTAAATTTTGTCACAATATAGAAAACTGAACTACATTAATGTGGGTGTTGAATTCCTATCATTTTAACACTAAATCAATAGTTACAGACAATTTAGTGAGGACATGTCAAGGGGCTCAGCTAGTTAAAATGATCATTTTAAACTGATCATTGGTGCTCCTTGAGTAAAGCCTTATAAATGAAGCATAATGCACGTCATCACGCAGTTTGGGATACATTGGATTACTTAGAGGCTTTGTCATAGCCTTTCAGTCTCAAATGTTGTGACAATATGATGATTGAGCTAGCTTAACGTGGGCGTTTGACTCATTTCATATGGAGCTCTAAATCAAAAGTTAAAGACGATTTAGTGCAGACATGTCAAGTTGACCAGCTAGTTTAAATTATCATTCTAAATTGATCATTGGTACTCATTGAGTTACGGGGTATAAATGAAGTATAATGCATAGCTTCATGCAGTTTGGGATAGATTAGATTACTTGGAAGTTTTGTCATAGCTATTTCGATCATAACTTTTGTCAAAATATAGAAAATTTAGCTACATTAACGTGGGTGTTGGTTTCTTGTAATTTTGAAATCTAAATCAAAAGTTAAGGCCAATTTTGTGCGGACATGTCAAGTTGATCGACCAGTTAAACTGATCATTGGTACTCCTTGAGTAAAGGCTTATAAATGAAGCATAAAGCATGTCATCACCAGTTTGGCATAGAGTGCATTACTTAGTTGCTTTGTTTGCAAATGTTTTCACAATATCGAAAATTGACCTAGCTTAACATGGCCGTTGGATTATTGTCATCTTGAACTTTAAATAAAAAGTTAAAAACGATTTAGTGCACACATGTAAAGGTGTTCAGATAGTAAAAATACTCATTCTAAACTGATCATTGGTAGTCCTTGAGTAAAGGCTTATAAATGAAGCATAATGCATAGCATCATGCACTTTGGGATAGCTTAGATTACTTGGAGGCTTATTTTTACCTATTTTGATCTTAAATTTTGTCACATAATAGAAAATTGAGTTAGCTTAACGTGGGCGTTGGATTCATGTAATTCTGAACTATAAATCAAACGTTACATACGATTTAGTGCGGACATATCAAGTTAATCGGAGTGCTAAAATGATCATTTTAAACTTATCACTGGTACAAATGACCATTCTAAACTTATCATTAGTGCTCCATGAGTAAAGGCTTATAATTGAAGCATAATGCATGGCATCACGTAGTTTGGGATACATTGGATTACATAAAAGCTTTGTCATAGCTTTTCAGTCTCAAATGTTGTCACAATATAAAAAATTGAGTTAGATTAACGTGGACGTTAGACTCATATCATTTTGAGCTCTAAAAAAATTTGAAAGAAGATTTATTGGGGACATGTCAAGTTAATGATCTAGTTAAAATGATCATTCTAAACTGATCATTGGTGCTCATTGACTAAAGGCGTATAAATGAAGCATAATGCATAGCATCATGCATTTTGGTATATATCGGATTACTTGGACGCTTTGTCATAGGTATTTTGATATGAAATTTTTTCACAATATCAAAAATTGGGCTACCTTAATTTGGGAATTGGATTCGTGTCATTTTGAACTCTAAATCAAAAGTTGCGGACATTTTAGTGCGGACATGTCAAGTTGGTGCTTCTTGGTGCTACCTTAAATGATCATTCTAAACTGATTATTGGTTCTTCTTGCTTAAAGACTTATAAATGAAGCATAATGCATGGCATCACGTCTTTCAGGATAGATTGCATTACATTGAGGCTTTGTCTAGCTCTTGCCATCTTAAATGTTGTCACAATGTGGAAAATTAAGCTACTTTTTAACGCGGGTGTTGGATTCATGTCATATTGAGCTCTAAATAAAAAGTAAAAAATGATTTAGTGCGGACATGTCAAACTGATCAGCTAGTTAAAATAATCATTATAAACTGGTCATTGGTGCTCCTTGAGTAAAGGTTTATAAATTAAGCATAATGCATGGCATCACGCAGTCTGGGATAGATTGGATTACTTGGAGGATTTGTCATAGCTATTTCGATCTAGAATTTCGTAACAACATAGAAAATTGAGATAGCTTAACGTAACTGATGGATTCGTGTCAATTTGAAATCAAAATCAAAGTTACGAACGATTTAGTGCGGACATGTCAAGTTGATCAGCTAGTTAAAATGATCATTCTAAACTCATCATTGGTGCTCCTTGAGTAAAGGCTTATAAATTAAGCATAATGCATGGCAACACGTAGTTTGGGATGGATTGGATAACTTGGAGGCTTTGTCGTAGCTATTTCAGTATTAAATTTTGTCACAATAGAGAAAATTGAGTTAGCTTAACGTGGGCATTGGATTCGTGTCATTGTGATATCTAAATCAAAGGTTATGGACAATTTAGTGAGGACATGTCAAGTCGATTGGCCATTTAAAATGATCATTCTAAGGTGGTCACTGGTGCTGCTTGACTAAAGGTTTATAAATGAAGCATAATACATGGCATCACGCTTTTTGGGATATAGTGGATTACTTGGAGGCTTGGTCATAGCTATTTGGATCTTAAACTTGTCAGCATATAGAAAATTGAGCTCGCTTAACGTTGGTGTTTGATTCTTGTCATTTGAATTCTTAATCAAAAGTTACATACGATTTAGTGTGGAAATGTCAAGTTGATCAGCCTGTTAAAATGATCATTATAAACTTTTCATTGGGGCTCCTTGAGTAAATGATTATAAATGAAGCATAATGCATGGCATCGCGTAGTTTGGGATACATTGGATTACATAAAGGCTTTGTCATAGGTTTTCAGTCTCAAATGTTGTCACAATATGGAAAATTGAGCTAGATTAATGTGGGAGTTGGACTCATATCATTTTGAGCTCTAAATAAAAATTTGAAAGACGATTTAGTGCGGACATGTCAAGTTAACGATCTAGTTAAAATGATCATTCTAAAATGATCATTGGTGCTCAATGACTAAAGGCATATAAATGAAGCATAATGCATAGCATCATGCATTTTGGTATATATCGGATTACATGGACGCTTTTTCATAGGTATTTTGATATTAAATTTTGTCACAATATTAAAAATTGGGCTACCTTAATTTGGTAATTGGATTCGTGTCATTTTGAACTCTAAATCAAAAGTTGCGTACATTTTAGTGCGAACATGTCAAGTTGATCGGTCACTTTAAATGATCATTCGAAACTGATTATTGGTGCTTCTTGCTTAAAGGCTTATAAATGAAGCATAATGCATGGATCACGTATTTTGGGATTTATTGCATTACATTGAGGCTTTGTCTAGCTCTTGCCATCTTAAATGTTGTCACAATGTGGAAAATTAAGCTACTTTAACGTGGGTGTTGGATTCATGTCATTTTGAGCTCTAAATAAAAAGTAAAAGATTATTTAGTACGGACATGTCAAATTGATCAGCTAGTTAAAATAATCATTATAAACTGGTGATTGGTGCTCCTTGAGTAAAGGTTTATAAACTAAGCATAATGTATGGCATCACGCAGTTTGGGATAGATTGGATTACTTGGAGGCTTTGTCATAGCTATTTTGATCTAGAATTTCGTAAGAACATAGAAAATTTAGCTAGCTTAACGTAGCTCGTGGATTTGTGTCAATTTGAAATCTAAATCAAAGTTACGGACGTTTTAGTGCGGATATGTCAAGTTGATTAGCTAGTTAAAATGATCATTCTAAACTCATCATTGGTGCTCCTTGAGTAAAGGCTTGTAAATTAAGCATAATGCATGGCAACACGTAGTTTGGGATGGATTGGAATACTTGGAGGCTTTGTCGTAGCTATTTCAGTATTAAATTTTGTCACAATAGAGAAAATTGCGTTAGCTTAACGTGGCCATTGGATTCATGTCATTGTGATCTCTAAATCAAAGGTTATGGAGAATTTATTGAGGAGTCGTCAAGTCGATTGGTTATTTAAAATGATCATTCTAAGCTGGTCATTGGTGCTCCTTGACTAAAGGCTTATAAATGAAGCATAATACATGGCATCACACTTTTTGGGATATATAGTGGATTACTTGGACGCTTGGTCATAGCTATTTGGATCTTAAATTTGTCAGCATATAGAGAATTGAGCTAGCTTAACGTGGGTGTTGGATTCTTGTCATTTGAATTCTTAATCAGAAGTTATTGATGATTTAGTGTGGAAATGTCAAGTTGATCAGCCAGTTAAAATGATCATTCTAAACTTATCATTGGGGCTCCTTGAGTAAATGCTTATAAATGAAGCATAATGCATGGCATCATGCAGTTTGGGATAGATTGCATTACTTTGAGGCTTCCTCTGGCTCTTATTTTGTCACAATATAGAAAATTGATCTAGTTTAAAATGAGTGTTGGATTTGTGTTATTTTGAATTCTAAATCAAAAGTTACGACGATTTAGCGAGGATATATCAAATTGATCGGCCAGTTAAAATGATCATTGTAAACTGATCATTGGTGCTCATTGAGTAAAGGCTGATAAATGAAACATAATGCATGGCATCACAGAGTTTGGGATACATTGGATTACTTGTAGGATTTTTCTTAGCTCTTTCATACTCAAATGTTGTCGTAATATTGAAAATTGAGCTAGTTTAATGTGGGCATTTGATTCTTGTCATTCTGAACCCTAAATCAAAAATTATGGACGATTTAGTGATGACATATCAAGGTGATTGGCCAGTTAAAATGATCATTCTAAACTGATCAATGGTTCTCCTTTAGTAGAGGCTTATAAATGAAGCATAATGCATGACATCACGCAGTTTGGGATACATTGGATTAATTGGATGGTTTGTAGCAACTCTTTAAGTCTCAAATAATGTCAGAATCTAGAATATTGAGCCAGCTTAACTTGGGTGTTGGACTCATGTAGCTTTGAGCTCTAAATCAAAAGTTAAAGTCGATTTAGTGCGGAGATGTCAAGTTGATAAGCTAGTTAAAAATATCATTCTGAACTGATAATTGGTGCTCCTTGAGTAAAGGCTTATAAATGAAACATAATGTCTAGCATCACGCAGTTTGGGACAGATTGCATTACTTGGAGGCCTTTTCGTAGCTATTTTGGTATTAAATTTTGTCTGAAATATAGAAAATTGAGCTAGCTTAACGTAGATGTTTGATTCTTATCATTTTGATTTGTAAATCAAAAGTTATGGCCGATTTAGTGCGTACATGTTAAGTTTATCGGCCATTTAAAATAATCATTTTAAACTAATCATTGGTGTTCCTTGAGTAAAAGGTTATAAATGAAGCATAATGCATGGCATGACACAGCTTTTTCTAAGCTCTTTTGATCAGAAATGTTGTCACGATATGGAAAATTGAGCTAGCTTAACGTGGGCATTAGACTCATGTTATTTTTAGTTCTAAATCAAAAGTTAAAGACGATTTAGTGCGGTCATATCAAGGAGATCAGCTAGTTAAAGTGATCATTCTAAACTGATAATTGGTGTTCCTGGAGTAAAGGATTATAAATGAAGCATAATGCATGGCATCACGCAGTTCGGCGAGTTAAAATGATAATTCTAAACTGATCATTGGTGCTTATTGAGTAAAGGCTTATAAATGAAGCATAATGTCTAGCATCAGGCAGTTTGGGATATACTTGATTACTCGGAGGCTTTTTCATAGCTTTTTTAGTCTCAAATGTTGTCACACAATGGAATATTGAGCCAGCTTAACGTGGGCTTTGGATTCATGTTATTTTGAGCTCTAAATCAAAAGTTTAAGATGATTTATTGCGGACATGTCAGGTTGATCATCTAGTTAATATGAATATTCTAAGCAGATAATTGGCGCTCATTGAGTAGGCGTATAAATGAAGCATAATGCATGGCATCACGCAGTTTAGGTTAGATTGGATTACTTTGAGGCTCTGTCGTACCTATTTCGGTTTTAAATTTTGTCACAATATAAAAATTTGAGCTAGCTTTACTTGGGCGTTGGATTCGTATAACTCAGAATTCTAAATCTAAAGTTACGGACGATTTAATACGTACATCACAAGTCGATTGGCTACTCAAAATGATCATTCTAAATTATTCACTAGTGCTCATTGAGAAAAGGATTACAGATGAAGCATAATGCATGGAATCTTGCATTTTTGGATTGATTGAATTACTTGGAGGCTTTATTGTAGCTATTTTGGTCTTAAATTTTATCACAATATAAAAAAATGAGCTAGCTTTACTTGGGCGTTGGATTCATGTCATTCTGAACTCTAAATCAAAAGTTACGGATGATTTAGTGGGGACATGTCAAGTTGATCGTTCTAAACTGATCAGTAGTGCTCCTTGAATAAAGTCTATAAAAGAAGAATAATGCATGGCATCACGCAGTTAGGATGCATTGGATTACTTGAAGGCGTTGTGGTAGTTCTTTTACTCTCAAATGTTGTCACTATATAGAAAATTGAGCTAGCTTTACGTGGGCACTTGATTCGTGTCATTTTGAACTCTAAATAAAATGTTATGGATGATTTTGTGCAGACATGTCAAGTTGATTGCCCAGTTAAAGTGATCGTTCTAAACTGATCATTGTAAATTGATCATTAGTGCTCCTTGAGTGAAGGCTTACAAATGAAGCATAATGCATAGCATCACACAGTTTATGATAGACTGGATTACTTGAATGCTTTGTGGTAGCTCTTTCAGTCTCAAAAGTTGTCACAATATAGACAACTGAGCTAGCTTAATGTGGCCGTTGGATTCGTGTCATTTTGAACTCTAAATCAAAAGTTACGGATGATTAATGCGGACATGTCAAGTTAATCAGCTAGTTAAAATAATCATTCTAATGTTATCATTGGTGCTCATTGAATAAAGGCGTATATATGAATCATAATGCATTGTATCACGTACTTTAGGATATATTCGATTACTTAAAGGCTTTGTTGTAGCTATTCCGGTCTTAACTTCTATCACATTATAGTAAATTGAGCAAGCTTAATGTGAGCTTTGGATTCGTGTCATAGTGAACTCTAAATCAAAATTTATGAACGGTTTTTGTGCGGACACTCAAGTTTTTTGTCTAGGTAAATTTATCATTCTAAACTGATTATTGGTCTTCATTGAGCAAAGGCTTACAAAAGAAGCATAGTGCATGGCATCACACAGTTTGGGATATATGGGATTACCTGGAGGCTTTGGCGTAGCTATTTGGGTCTTAAATTCTACCACAATATAAAAAATTAAGCTAGCTAAACTTGTGAGTTGGATTCGTGTCATTCGGAAGTCTAAATCAAAAGTTACGGATGATTTAGTGCGGACACGTCAAGTTTATCAGCTAGTTAAAATAATCATTCTAAATTGCTCATTGGTGCTTACTGAGCAAAGGTTTGCAAACAAAACATAATACATTTGGCATCACACAGTTTGGGATAGATTGGATTACTTGGAGGCTTTGTTGTAGCTATTGCGGTCTTAAATTTTGTCCAAATATAGAAAATTGAGCTAGCTTAACGTGGGTGTTGGATTCGTGTCATTCGGAAGTCTAAATTAAAAACTATGGATGATTTAGTGAGGAAAGGTTAAGTGTATCGGCAAGTTAAATTGATAATTCAAAAACTAGCTTTGGTGCTCCTTGAGTAAAGGTTTGTAAATGAAGCATAATGCATGCCATCATGCAGTTTAGGATAGATTGGATTACTTGAAGGCTTTGTGATAGCTCTTTCATTCTCAAATGTTTTCACAATATGAACATTGAGCTAGCTTAACGTGGGCGTTTGATTCGTGTGATTTTGAACTCTAAATTAGAAGATACGGACAATTCAGTGTGTACACGTCAAGTTCATCGGCCAGTTAAAATGATCATTCCAAACTGATCATTGGTGCTCCAATAGTAAATGCTTATAAATGGAGCATAATGCATGGCATCACCCAGTTTGGGATACATTGGATTACTTGGAGGCTTTGTTGTAGATCTTTTAGTCTCAAATGTTGTCATAATAAGGAAAATTGAGCTAACATAACTTCGGTATTAGATTCATGTCATTTTTTGAGCTCTAAATCAAAATTTAAAAACGACTTGGTGCAGACATGTCAAGTTGATCAGCTAGTGGAAATAATCATTCTAAACTGATCATTGGTGCACATTTAGTAATGCTTTACAAATGAACCATAATGTAGTGCATCACGCAGTTTGGGATAGATTGGATTACTTGGAGGCTTTATCATAGCAATTTCGGTCTTAAATTTTGTCTCAATATAGGAAATTGAGCTAGCTTAACATGGGCGTTAGATTCGTATAATTTGGAAGTGTAAATTAAAACTTACGGACGTTTTATTGTGGACATGTCAAGTTTATCGGCTAGTTAAATTGATCATTCTAAAATGATCATTGGCCCTCATTAAGCAATGGTTTGCAAATGAAGCATAATGGATGGCACGACATAGTTTGAGATAGATTGTATTATTTAGCTATTTCGGTTCTAACTTTGTTTACAATATAGAAAATTGAGCTAGCTTAGCATGGGCTTTGGATTTGTGTCATTCTGATCTGTAAATCAAAAGTTATGGACGATTTAGAATGGACATCTCAAGTTTATCAGCTACTTAAACTGATCATTCTAAACTGATCATTGGTGCTCCTTTCGTAAAGGCTTATAAATGAAGCATAATGCATGGCATCATGTAGTTTGGGATACATTGGATTACTTGTAGGCTTTATCGTAGCAATTTTTATCTTAAATTTTGTCACAATATAGAAAATATAGCTAGCTTAGCGTGGGCATTGAATTCATGTCATTTCTCAACTGTAAATTAAAAGTTACAGACGATTTAGTGCAGACATCTCAAGTTTATCGGCTAGTTAAATTGATCATTCTAAACTGATCATTGATGCTCATTAAGAAATTTTTTACAAATGAAACATAATGCGTTGCATCACGCGGTTTGGGAAAGATTAAATTACTTGGAGGCTTTGTCGTAGCTAGTTCAAATTAAATTTTGTAACAATATAGAAATTTGGGCTAGCTTTACTTGGGTGTTGGATTCGTGGCACCCTGAACTCTAAATCAAAAGTTACGGACGATTTAGTGTGGACGATCATTCTAACCTTATCAACGGTGCTAACTGAGAAAAGATTTACAAATAAAGCATAATGCGTGGCATCACGCAATTTGGGATATATTGGATTACTTGAAGGGTTTGTGGTAGCTATTTCTGTCTTAAATTTTATCCCAATATAGAAACTTGTGCTAGATTAATGTGGGCGTTGGATTCGTGTAATTCAAAACTCTAAATCACGATTTAGTGCAGACATGTCAAGTTTGTCGGCTAGTTGAATAGATCATTCTAAAATGATCATTGGTCCTCATTGAGCAAAGGTTTACAAATGAAGCATAATGCATGTCACCACGCAGTTTGAGATAGATTGGAATATTTCGAGGCTTTGTCGTAACTATTTTGGTCCTAAATTTGATCACAATATAGAAAATTAAGCTACCTTAGAGTGGGAAATGGATTCGTGTCATTCTGAACTGTAAATCAAAAGTTACGAACGATTTAGTGTGGACATCTCAAGTTAAATTGATCATTCTAAATTGTTCATTGATGCTCATTGAGCAAAAGTTTACAAAGGAAGCATAATGCATGGCATCGCGCATTTTGGGAAAGATTGCATTACTTCGAGGCTTTGTCGTAGATGTTTCCATCTTAAATTTTGTATCCATATGGAAAATTCAGCTAGCTTTACCTCGGTGTTGGATTCGTGGCACTCTTAATTATAAATAAAAAGTTACAGACGATTTAGTGCGGACATGACAAATTGATCGACTTGTTAAAATGATCATTCTAAACTAATCAACTGTGCTCACTGAGCAAAGGATTATAAATAAAGCATAATGCATGGCATCACGCAGATAGATCGGATTATTTGGAGGCTTTTTCATAGCTATTTTGGTATTAAATTTAGTCCTACTATAGAAAATTGAAGTAGGTTAACACGGGCGTTGGATTCGTGTCATTCAGAACTCTAAGTAAAAAGTTAAGCATGATTTAGTGCGACCATGTCAAGTTTACCGGCTAGTTAAATTGATAATTCTAAAATGATCATTGGTCCTCATTGAGCAAAGGTTTACAAAAGAAGCATAATGCATGACACCACGCAGTTTGAGATAGATTGGATTACTTGGATGCTTTGTCTTAGCTATTTCGGTCCAAAATTTGTTTGCAATATAGAAAATTAAGCAAGCTAAGCATGGGCATTGGATTAAAGTTATTCTGAACTGTAAATCAAAAGTTACGGACGATTTAGTGTGGACATCTTGAGTTTATTTGCTAGTTAAATTGATCATTCTAAACTGATCATTGATGCTCGATGAGCAAAGGTTTACAAATGAAACATAATGCATGGCATCACGTACTTTGGGAAAGAATGGATTAGTTGGAGGCTTTGTCGTAGCTAGTTTGGTCTTAAATTTTGTAACAATATAGAAATTTGGGCTAGCTTTAATTAGGTGTTGGATTCGTGGCATTCTGAACTCTAAATCAAAAGTTAAGAACGATTTAGTGAGGACGTGATAAGTTGATTGGCTTGTTAAAATGATCATTCCAAACTAATCAACTGTGCTCACAGAGCAAAGATTTACAAATGAATCATAATGCATGGCATCATGCACTTTGGGATAGTTTGGATTACTTGGAGGCTTTGTGGTCGATATTTCGGTCCTAAATTTGTTCACAATATAGAAAATTAAACTAGCTTAGCATGGGCATTGGATTCGTGTCATTTTGAACTGTAAATCAAAAGTTACGTACGATTTAGTGCGCACATCTCAACTTTATATGCTAGTTAAATTGGTCATTCTAAACTGTTCATTGATGCTCATTGAGCAAAGGTTTACAAATGAAGCATAATGCATGCCATCATGCAGTTTGGGAAAGATTGGATTACTTGGAGGCTTTGTCGAAACTATTTCGGTATTAAATTTTGAAATAATATAGAAATATGAGCTAGCTTTACTTGAGTGTTGGATTCGTGGCACTCTGAATTCTAAATCAAACGTTATGGAAGATTTAGGAATATGTGAAAAGTTGATTGGCTTGTTAAAATGATCATTCTAAACTGATCAACTGTGCACACTGAGCAAAAGTTTACAAATGAAGCATAATGCATGGCATCACGCATATTGGGATAGATCGGATTACTTGGAGGCTTTTTCATAGCTATTTCGGTCTTAAATTTAGTCCCAATATAAAAAATTGAGCTAGCTTAACGTTGGCGTTGGATTCGTTTCATTCGGACCTCTAAATCAAAAGTTACAAACGATTTAGTGTGGACATCTCAAGTTTATCGGCTAGTTAAATTGATCATTCTAAACTGATCGTTGATGCTCATTGAGCAAAGGTTTACAAATGAAGCATAATGCATGGCATCACGCGGTTTGGGAAAGATTGGATTACTTCGAGGCTTTGTCGTAGCTAGTTCAGTCTTAAATTTTGTAACAATATAGAAATTTGAGCTAGCTTTACTTAGGTGTTGGATTCGTGGCACTCTTAATTCTAAATCAAAAGTTATGGACGATTTAGTGCGGACATGACAAGTTGATCGGCTTGTTAAAATAATCATTCTAAACTGAGCAAAGGTTTACAAATGAAGCATAATGCATGGCATCATGCAGTTTGGGATAGATCGAATTACTTGGAGGCTTTGTCATAGCTATTTCGGTCTTAAATTTAGTCCCAATTTAAAAAATTGAGCTAAGTTAACGTGGGTGTTAGATTCATGTCATTCCGAACTCTAATTATAAAGTAACGCACGATTTATTGCAGACATGTTAAATTTATCGACTAGTTAAATTGACCATTCTAAAATGACCATTATTCCCCATTGAGCAAAGGTTTTCAAATGAAACATAATGCATGGCACCACGCAGTTTTACATAGATTGGATTACTTGTAGGCTTTGTCATAGCTATTTTAGTCCTAAATTTGTACAAAATATAGAAAATTGAGCTAGCTTAACGTGGACGTTGGATTATGTGATTCTAAAGTCTATATCAAAACTTATGCACAATTTCGTGCGGACATGTCAAGTTTATTGTCTAGGTTAATTGATCATTCTAAAATGATCATTGGTGCTCATTGAGAAAATGTTTACAAATGAAGCATAATGCGTGGCGCCATGTTGTTTATGATAGATTGGATTACTAGGAGGCTTTGTTGAAGCTATTTCGGTCTTAAATTTTGTCCCAATATAGAATTTGAGGTAGTTTAACGTCGGCGTTGGATTCGTGTCATTCGGAACTTTAAATATAAATTTACGAATGATTTAGTGAGGACATCTGAGGTTTATCGGCTAGTTAAATTTATCATTCTAAGCTGATCATTAATGGTCATTGAGCAAAGGTTTACAAATGAAAAATAATGCATGGCATCACGCAGTTTGGGAAAGATTGGATTACTTGGAGGCTTTGTCGTAGCTAGTTCGGTCTTAAATTTTGTAACAATATAAAATATGAGCTAGCTTTACTTGGGTGTTGGATTCGTGGCACTCTGAATTCTAAATCAAATGTTATGGAAGATTTAGGCAGATGTGACAAGTTGATTGGCTTGTTAAAATGATCATTCTAAACTGATTAACCGTGCCCACTGAGCAAAGGTTTACAAAAGAAGCATAATGCATGGCATCACGCATATTGGGATAGATCAGATTACTTGGAGGCTTTTTCATATCTATTTCGGTCTTAAATTTAGTTCCAATATAAAAAATTGAGCTAGCTTAACTTTGGTGTTGGATTCGTTTCATTCGGAACTCTAAATCAAAAGTTTCAAACGATTTTGTGCGGACATCTCAAGTTTATCGGCTAGTTAAATTGGTCATTCTAAACTGATCATTGATGTTCATTGAGCAAAGGTTTACAAATGAAGCATAATGCATGCATCACGTGGTTTGGGAAAGATTGGATTACTTCGACGCTTTGTAGTAGCTAGTTCGGTATTAAATTTTATAACAATATAGAAATTTGAGCTAGCTTTACTTTGGTGTTGGATTCGTGGCACTCTTAATTCTAGATCAAAAGTTATGGACGATTTAGTGTGGACATGACAAGTTGATCGGCTTGCTAAAATTATCATTCTAAACTGATCAACTATGCTCACTGAGCAAAGGTTTACAAATGAAACATAATGCATGGAATCACACAGTTTGGGAAAGATCGGATTACTTGCAGGCTTTGTCATAGCTATTTCGTTCTTAAATTTAGTCCCAATATAAAAAATTAAGCTAGGTTAACGTGGGCGTTGGATTCGTGTCATTCAAAACTCTAAATAAAAGGTTACGCACGATTTATTGCGGACATGTCAAGTTTATCGACTAGTTAAATTTATCGACCATTAGTCACCATTGAGCAACGGTTTTCAAATGAAGCATAAAGCATGGCACCACACATTTTACATAGATTGGATTACTTGTAGGCTTCGTCGTAGCTATTTTGGTCCTAAATTTGTACACAATATAGAAAATTGAGCTAGTTTAACGTGAGCATTGGATTCTGTGATTCTAAACTCTATATTAAAACTTACGCACAATTTAATGTGGATAAGTCAAGTTTATCGTCTAGTTTAATTGATCATTCTAAATAATCATTGGTGCTCATTGAGCAAAGGTTTACAAATGAAGCAAAATGCATGGTGCCACGCAGTTTATAATAGATTGGATTACTAGGAGGTTTTCTTGAAGCTATTTCGGTCTTAAATTTTACCGCAATTTAGAAAATTGAGCTAGCTTAATGTCGCCGTTAGATTCGTGTCATTCGGAACTTTAAATCAAACGTTACGGATGACTTAGTGCGAACATCTGAGGTTTGCCGGCTAGTTAAATTTATCATTCTAAACTGATCATTGATGGTCATTGAGTAAAGGTTTACAAATGAAGCATAATGCATGGCATCACGTGGTTTGGGAAAGATTGGATTACTTGGAGGCTTTTTCGTAGGTAGTTCGGTCTTAAATTTTGTAACAATATAGAAATATGAGCTATCTTTACTTCGGTGTTGGATTCGTGGCACTCTGAATTCTAAATCAAATGTTATGGAAGATTTAGGCGGACGTGACAAGTTAATCGACTTGTTAAAATAATCATTTTAAACTGATCAACTGTGCACATTGAGCAAGGGTATACAAATGAAGCATAAAACATGGCATCACGCATATTGGGATAAATTGGATTACTTGGAGGCTTTTTCATACCTATTTCGGTCTTAAACTTAGTCTCAATATGAAGAATTGAGTTAGCTTAACGTCGGCGTTGGATTTGTTTCATTCGGAACTCTAAATCAAGAGTTACAGACGATTTAGTG
Source organism: Pugionium cornutum (assembly GCA_018901935.1). NCBI lineage: Eukaryota > Viridiplantae > Streptophyta > Magnoliopsida > Brassicales > Brassicaceae > Pugionium > Pugionium cornutum. The sequence continues at coordinate 22,092,321 of CM032162.1, read as the reverse complement.
TGGACATCTCAAGTTTATCGGCTAGTTAAATTGATCATTCTAAACTGATCATTGATGCTCATTGAGCAAAGGTTTACAAATGAAGCATAATGCATGGAACCACGCGGTTTGGGAAAGATTGGATTACTTTGAGGCTTGTCGTAGCTATTTCGGTCTTAAATTTAGTCTCAATATGAAGAATTGAGCTAGCTTAACGTCGGCGTTGGATTTGTTTCATTCGGAACTCTAAATCAAAAGTTACAGACAATTTAGTGTGGACATCTCAAGTTTATCGGCTAGTTAAATTGATCATTCTAAACTGATCATTGATGCTTATTGAGCAAAGGTTTACAAATGAAGCATAATGCATGGAACCACGCGGTTTGGGAAAGATTGGATTACTGCGAGGCATTGTCGTAGCTAGTTCGGTCTTAAATTTTGAAACAATGTAGAAATTTGAGGTAACTTTACTTAGGTGTTGGATTCATGGCACTCTTAATTCTAGATCAAAAGTTACGGACGATTTAGTGCGGACATGACAAGTTCATCGGCTTGTTAAAATGTTCATTCTAAACTAATCAACTGTGCTCCCCGAGCAAAGGTTTACAAATGAAACATAATGCATGGCGTCATGCAGTTTGGGATAGATTGGATTACTTGGAGGCTTTGTGGTAGCTATTTTGGTCATAAATTTTCTCGCAATATTGAAAATTGAGCTAAGTTACTAAGGGCGTTGAATTCGTATCATTCATAACTATCAATCAAAAGTTACGAACGATTTAATGCGGACATGTCAAGTTTATCGGTTAGTTAAATTGATCATTCTAAACTGATCATTGATGTTCAATGAGAAAAGGTTTACAAATGAAGCGTAATCCATGGCATCACGCAGTTTGGAAAGATTGGATTATTTGGAGGCTTTGTCGTAGCTATTTCGGTCCTAAATATGTTCATTATGAAAATTGAGCAAGATTAGCATGGGCATTGGATTCGTGTCATCATGGACTGTAAATTGAAAGATACACACGATTTAGTATGGACATCTCAAGTTTATATGCTAGTCAAAATTGATCATTCTAAACTGTTCATGGATGCTCATTAAGCAAAGGATTATAAATAAAGCATAATGCCTCGCATCACACAGTTCGGGATAGATTGGATTACTTGGAGGCTTTTTCGTAGCTCTTTTAGTCTCAAATGTTCTCATAATATGAAAAATTGAGCTAGCTTTGCTTGGGTGTTGGATTCGGGGTACTCTTAATTCTAAATAAAGCATAATGCATGGCACAGCACGACGTAGTCTCTGATAGATTAGATTACTAGGAGGCCTTGTCGACGGTAGTTCAGTCTTAAATTTTGTCCCAATACGGAAAATTGAGCTGGCTTAACATCAGCGTTGGATTCGTTTCATTTGGAACTCTAAATAAAAAGTTACAGACGAGTTAGTGCAGACATCTCAAATTTATCGTCTAGTTAAATTGATCATTCTAAACTGATCATTGATGCTTATTGAGCAAAGGTTTACAAATGAAGCATAATGCATGGCATCACATGGTGTGGGAAAGATTGGATTACTTTGAGGCTTTGTCGTAGCTAGTTCAGTCTTAAATTTTGTAACAATATAGAAATTTGAGCTTGCTTCACTTATCTGTTGGATTCGTGGCAATCTGAACTCGAAATCAAAAGTTACAGAAAATTTAGTGCGGATGTGACACGTTGATCAGCTTGTTAAAATGATCATTCTAAACTGATCAACTGTGCTCACTAAGCAAAGGTTTAGAGATAAAGCATAATGCATGGCATCACGCAGTTTGGGATAGATTGGATTACTTGGATGCTTTGTAGTAGCTATTTTGGTCTTAAAGGTTTTCCAAATATAGAAACTTGAGCTAGATTAATGTGGGCATTGAATTCGTGTCATTCAGAAGTCTGAATCAAAAGTTACGAACGATTTATTGCGGACATGTCAAGTTTATCGGCAAGTTAAATTGATTATTCTAAAATGATCACTGGTCCTCATTGAGCAAAGGTTTACAAATGAAGCATAATGCATGGCACCACGTAGTTTGAGATAGATTGGATTACATGGAGGCTTTTTGTAGCTATTTCGGTCCTAAATTTGTTCATAATGAAAATTGAGCAAGATTAGCATGGGCATTGGAATTGGGTCATCATGGACTGTAAATTGAAAGATACATACGATTTAGTACGGACATCTCAAGTTTATATGCTAGTCAAAATTGATCATTCTAAACTGTTCATGGATGCTCATTGAGCAAAGGATTATAAATAAAGCATAATGCTTGGCATCACACAGTTCGGGATAGATTGGATTACTTGGAGGCTTTTTCGTAGCTCTTTTAGTCTCAAATGTTCTCATAATATGAAAAATTGAGCTAGCTTTGCTTGGGTGTTGGATTCGGGGGCACTCTTAATTCTAAATAAAGCATAATGCATGGCACAGCACGACGCAGTCTCTGATAGATTGGATTACTAGGAGGCCTTGTCGAAGTTTGTTCAGTCTTAAATTTTGTCCCAATACGGAAAATTGAGCTGGCTTAACGTCAGCGTTGGATTCGTTTCATTCGGAACTCTAAATAAAAAGTTACAGACGAGTTAGTGCAGACATCTCAAATTTGTCGTCTAGTTAAATTGATCATTCTAAACTGATCATTGATGCTTATTGAGCAAAGGTTTACAAATGAAGCATAATGCATGGCATCACATGGTGTGGGAAAGATTGGATTACTTTGAGGCTTTGTCGTAGCTAGTTCGGTCTTAAATTTTGTAACAATATAGAAATTTGAGCTTGCTTCACTTATCTGTTGGATTCGTGGCAATCTGAACTCGAAATCAAAAGTTACAGAAAATTTAGTGCGGATGTGACACGTTGATCAGCTTGTTAAAATGATCATTCTAAACTGATCAACTGTGCTCACTAAGCAAAGGTTTAGAGATAAAGCATAATGCATGGCATCACGCAGTTTGGGATAGATTGGATTACTTGGATGCTTTGTAGTAGCTATTTTGGTCTTAAAGGTTTTCCAAATATAGAAACTTGAGCTAGATTAATGTGGGCATTGAATTCGTGTCATTCAGAAGTCTGAATCAAAAGTTACGAACGATTTATTGCGGACATGTCAAGTTTATCGGCAAGTTAAATTGATTATTCTAAAATGATCACTGGTCCTCATTGAGCAAAGGTTTACAAATGAAGCATAATGCATGGCACCACGTAGTTTGAGATAGATTGGATTACATGGAGGCTTTTTGTAGCTATTTCGGTCCTAAATTTGTTCATAATGAAAATTGAGCAAGATTAGCATGGGCATTGGAATTGGGTCATCATGGACTGTAAATTGAAAGATACATACGATTTAGTACGGACATCTCAAGTTTATATGCTAGTCAAAATTGATCATTCTAAACTGTTCATGGATGCTCATTGAGCAAAGGATTATAAATAAAGCATAATGCTTGGCATCACACAGTTCGGGATAGATTGGATTACTTGGAGGCTTTTTCGTAGCTCTTTTAGTCTCAAATGTTCTCATAATATGAAAAATTGAGCTAGCTTTGCTTGGGTGTTGGATTCGGGGGCACTCTTAATTCTAAATAAAGCATAATGCATGGCACAGCACGACGCAGTCTCTGATAGATTGGATTACTAGGAGGCCTTGTCGAAGTTTGTTCAGTCTTAAATTTTGTCCCAATACGGAAAATTGAGCTGGCTTAACGTCAGCGTTGGATTCGTTTCATTCGGAACTCTAAATAAAAAGTTACAGACGAGTTAGTGCAGACATCTCAAATTTGTCGTCTAGTTAAATTGATCATTCTAAACTGATCATTGATGCTTATTGAGCAAAGGTTTACAAATGAAGCATAATGCATGGCATCACATGGTGTGGGAAAGATTGGATTACTTTGAGGCTTTGTCGTAGCTAGTTCGGTCTTAAATTTTGTAACAATATAGAAATTTGAGCTTGCTTCACTTATCTGTTGGATTCGTGGCAATCTGAACTCGAAATCAAAAGTTACAGAAAATTTAGTGCGGATGTGACACGTTGATCAGCTTGTTAAAATGATCATTCTAAACTGATCAACTGTGCTCACTAAGCAAAGGTTTAGAGATAAAGCATAATGCATGGCATCACGCAGTTTGGGATAGATTGGATTACTTGGATGCTTTGTAGTAGCTATTTTGGTCTTAAAGGTTTTCCAAATATAGAAACTTGAGCTAGATTAATGTGGGCATTGAATTCGTGTCATTCAGAAGTCTGAATCAAAAGTTACGAACGATTTATTGCGGACATGTCAAGTTTATCGGCAAGTTAAATTGATTATTCTAAAATGATCACTGGTCCTCATTGAGCAAAGGTTTACAAATGAAGCATAATGCATGGCACCACGTAGTTTGAGATAGATTGGATTACATGGAGGCTTTTTGTAGCTATTTCGGTCCTAAATTTGTTCATAATGAAAATTGAGCAAGATTAGCATGGGCATTGGAATTGGGTCATCATGGACTGTAAATTGAAAGATACATACGATTTAGTACGGACATCTCAAGTTTATATGCTAGTCAAAATTGATCATTCTAAACTGTTCATGGATGCTCATTGAGCAAAGGATTATAAATAAAGCATAATGCTTGGCATCACACAGTTCGGGATAGATTGGATTACTTGGAGGCTTTTTCGTAGCTCTTTTAGTCTCAAATGTTCTCATAATATGAAAAATTGAGCTAGCTTTGCTTGGGTGTTGGATTCGGGGGCACTCTTAATTCTAAATAAAGCATAATGCATGGCACAGCACGACGCAGTCTCTGATAGATTGGATTACTAGGAGGCCTTGTCGAAGTTTGTTCAGTCTTAAATTTTGTCCCAATACGGAAAATTGAGCTGGCTTAACGTCAGCGTTGGATTCGTTTCATTCGGAACTCTAAATAAAAAGTTACAGACGAGTTAGTGCAGACATCTCAAATTTATTGTCTAGTTAAATTGATCATTCTAAACTGATCATTGATGCTTATTGAGCAAAGGTTTACAAATGAAGCATAATGCATGGCATCACATGGTGTGGGAAAGATTGGATTACTTTGAGGCTTTGTCGTAGCTAGTTCGGTCTTAAATTTTGTAACAATATAGAAATTTGAGCTTGCTTCACTTATCTGTTGGATTCGTGGCAATCTGAACTCGAAATCAAAAGTTACAGAAAATTTAGTGCGGATGTGACACGTTGATCAGCTTGTTAAAATGATCATTCTAAACTGATCAACTGTGCTCACTAAGCAAAGGTTTAGAGATAAAGCATAATGCATGGCATCACGCAGTTTGGGATAGATTGGATTACTTGGATGCTTTGTAGTAGCTATTTTGGTCTTAAAGGTTTTCCAAATATAGAAACTTGAGCTAGATTAATGTGGGCATTGAATTCGTGTCATTCAGAAGTCTGAATCAAAAGTTACGAATGATTTATTGCGGACATGTCAAGTTTATCGGCAAGTTAAATTGATTATTCTAAAATGATCACTGGTCCTCATTGAGCAAAGGTTTACAAATGAAGCATAATGCATGGCACCACTTAGTTTGAGATAGATTGGATTACATGGAGGCTTTTTGTAGCTATTTCGGTCCTAAATTTGTTCATAATGAAAATTGAGCAAGATTAGCATGGGCATTGGAATTGGGTCATCATGGACTGTAAATTGAAAGATACATACGATTTAGTACGGACATCTCAAGTTTATATGCTAGTCAAAATAAATCATTCTAAACTGTTCATGGATGCTCATTAGGGAAAGGATTATAAATAAAGCATAATGCTTGGCATCACACAGTTCGGGATAGATTGGATTACTTGGAGGCTTTTTCGTAGCTCTTTTAGTCTCAAATGTTCTCATAATATGAAAAATTGAGCTAGCTTTGCTTGGGTGTTGGATTCGGGGCAGTCTTAATTCTAAATAAAGCATAATGCATGGCACAGCACGACGCAGTCTCTGATAGATTGGATTACTAGGAGGCCTTGTCGAAGTTTGTTCAGTCTTAAATTTTGTCCCAATACGGAAAATTGAGCTGGCTTAACATCAGCGTTGGATTCGTTTCATTCGGAACTCTAAATAAAAAGTTACAGATGAGTTAGTGCAGACATCTCAAATTTATCGTCTAGTTAAATTGATCATCCTAAACCGATCATTGATGCTTATTGAGCAAAGGTTTACCAATGAAGCATAATGCATGGCATCACATGGTGTGGAAAAGATTGGATTACTTTGAGGCTTTGTTGTAGCTAGTTCGGTCTTAAATTTTGTAACAATATAGAAATTTGAGCTTGCTTTACTTATCTGTTGGATTCGTGGCACTCTGAACTCGAAATCAAAAGTTACAGAAAATTTAGTGCGGATGTGACACGTTGATCAGCTTGTTAAAATGATCATTCTAAACTGATCAACTGTGCTCACTAAGCAAAGGTTTAGAGATAAAGCATAATGCATGGCATCACGCAGTTTGGGATAGATTGGATTACTTGGAGGCTTTGTAGTAGCTATTTTGGTCTTAAAGGTTTTCCAAATATAGAAACTTGAGCTAGATTAATGTGGGCATTGAATTCATGTCATTCAGAAGTCTGAATCAAAAGTTACGAACGATTTATTGCGGACATGTCAAGTTTATCGGCAAGTTAAATTGATCATTCTAAAATGATCACTGGTCCTCATTGAGCAAAGGTTTACAAATGAAGCATAATGCATGGCACCACGTAGTTTGAGATAGATTGGATTACATGGAGGCTTTTTGTAGCTATTTCGGTCCTAAATTTGTTCATAATGAAAATTGAGCAAGATTAGCATGGGCATTGGAATTGGGTAATCATGGACTGTAAATTGAAAGATACAGACGATTTAGTACGGACATCTCAAGTTTATATGCTAGTCAAAATTGATCATTCTAAACTGTTCATGGATGCTCATTGAGGAAAGGATTATAAATAAAGCATAATGCTTGGCATCACACAATTTGGGATAGATTGGATTACTTGGAGGCTTTTTCGTAGCTCTTTTAGTCTCAAATGTTCTCATAATATGAAAAATTGAGCTAGCTTTGCTTGGGTGTTGTACTCGGGGCACTCTTAATTCTTAATAAAGCATAATGCATGGCACAGCACGACGCAGTCTCTGATAGATTGGATTACTAGGAGGCCTTGTCTAAGTTTGTTCAGTCTTAAATTTTGTCCCAATACGGAAAATTGAGCTGGCATAACGTCAGCGTTGGATTCGTTTCATTCAGAACTCTAAATAAAAAGTTACAGACGAGGTAGTGCAGACATCTCAAATTTATCGTCTAAATAAATTGATCATTCTAAACTGATCATTGATGCTTATTGAGCAAAGGTTTACAAATGAACCATAATGCATGGCATCACATGGTGTGGGAAAGATTGGATTACTTTGAGGCTTTGTCGTAGCTAGTTCGGTCTTAAATTTTGTAACAATATAGAAATTTGAGCTTGCTTTACTTATCTGTGTGATTCGTGGCACTCTGAACTCGAAATCAAAAGTTACAGAAAATTTAGTGCGGAAGTGACACGTTGATCAGCTTGTTAAAATGATCATTCTAAACTGATCAACTGTGCTCACTGAGCAAAGGTTTAGAGATAAAGCATAATGTATGGCATCACGCAGTTTGGGATAGATTGGATTACTTGGAGGCTTTGTAGTAGCTATTTTGGTCTTAAAGGTTTTCCAAATATAGAAACTTGAGGTAGATTAATGTGGGCATTGAATTCGTGTCATTCAGAAGTCTGAATCAAAAGTTACGAACGATTTATTGCGGACATGTCAAGTTTATCGGCAAGTTAAATTGATCATTCTAAAATGATCACTGGTCCTCATTGAGCAAAGGTTTACAAATGAAGCATAATGCATGGCACCACGTAGTTTGAGATAGATTGGATTACATGGAGGCTTTTTGTAGCTATTTCGGTCCTAAATTTGTTCATAATGAAAATTGAGCAAGATTAGCATGGGCATTGGAATTGTGTCATTATGGACTGTAAATTGAAAGACAGACACGATTTAGTACGGACATCTCAAGTTTATATGCTAGTCAAAATTGATCATTCTAAACTGTTCATGGATGCTCATTGAGCAAAGGATTATAAATAAAGCATAATGCCTTGCATCACACAGTTCGGGATAGATTGGATTACTTGGAGGCTTTTTCGTAGCTCTTTTAGTCTCAAATGTTCTCATAATATGAAAAATTGAGCTAGCTTTGCTTGGTTGTTGGATTCGGGGCACTCTTAATTCTAAATAAAGCATAATGCATGGCACAGCACGACGCAATCTCTGATAGATTGGATTACTAGGAGGCCTTGTCGAAGTTTGTTCAGTCTTAAATTTTGTCCCAATACAGAAAATTGAGCTGGCTTAACGTCAGCGTTGGATTCGTTTCATTCGGAACTCTAAATAAAAAGTTACAGACGAGTTAGTGCAGACATCTCAAATTTATCGTCTAGTTAAATTGATCATTCTAAACTGATCATTGATGCTTATTGAGCAAAGGTTTACAAATGAAGCATAATGCATGGCATCACATGGTGTGGGAAAGATTGGATTACTTTGAGGCTTTGTCGTAGCTAGTTCGGTCTTAAATTTTGTAACAATATAGAAATTTGAGCTTGCTTTACTTATCTGTTGGATTCGTGGCACTCTGAACTCGAAATCAAAAGTTACAGAAAATTTAGTGCGGATGTGACACGTTGATCAGCTTGTTAAAATGATCATTCTAAACTGATCAACTGTGCTCACTGAGCAAAGGTTTAGAGATAAAGCATAATGCATGGCATCACGCAATTTGGGATAGATTGGATTACTTGGAGGCTTTGTAGTAGCTATTTTGGTCTTAAAGGTTTTCCGAATATAGAAACTTGAGCTAGATTAATGTGGGCATTGAATTCGTGTCATTCAGAAGTCTGAATCAAAAGTTACGAACGATTTATTGCGGACATGTCAAGTTTATCGGCAAGTTAAATTGATCATTCTAAAATGATCACTGGTCCTCATTGAGCAAAGGTTTACAAATGAAGCATAATGCATGGCACCACGTAGTTTGAGATAGATTGGATTACATGGAGGCTTTTTGCAGCTATTTCGGTTCTAAATTTGTTCATAATGAAAATTGAGCAAGATTAGCATGGGCATTGGAATTGGGTCATCATGGACTGTAAATTGAAAGATACAGACAATTTAGTACGGACATCTCAAGTTTATATGCTAGTTAAAATTGATCATTCTAAACTGTTCATGGATGCTCATTGAGGAAAGGATTATAAATAAAGCATAATGCTTGGCATCACACAGTTCGGGATAGATTGGATTACTTGGAGGCTTTTTCGTAGCTCTTTTAGTCTCAAAAGTTCTCATAATATGAAAAATTGAGCTAGCTTTGCTTAGGTGTTGGATTCGGGGCACTCTTAATTGTAAATAAAGCATAATGCATGGCACAGCACGACGCAGTCTCTGATAGATTGGATTACTAGGAGGCCTTTTCGAAGTTTGTTCAGTCTTAAATTTTGTCCCAATACGGAAAATTGAGCTGGCTTAACGTCAGCGTTGGATTCGTTTCATTCGGAACTCTAAATAAAAAGTTACAGACGAGTTAGTGCAGACATCTCAAATTTATCGTCTAGTTAAATTGATCATTGATGCTTATTGAGCAAAGGTTTACAAATGAAGCATAATGCATGGCATCACATGGTGTGGGAAAGATTGGATTACTTTGAGGCTTTGTCGTAGCTAGTTCGGTCTTAAATTTTGTAACAATATAGAAATTTGAGCTTGCTTCACTTTTCTGTTGGATTCGTGGCAATCTGAACTCGAAATCAAAAGTTACAGAAAATTTAGTGCGGATGTGACACGTTGATCAGCTTGTTAAAATGATCATTCTAAACTGATCAACTGTGCTCACAGAGCAAAGGTTTAGAGATAAAGCATAATGCATGGCATCACGCAGTTTGGGATAGATTGGATTACTTGGAGGCTTTGTAGTAGCTATTTTGGTCTTAAAGGTTTTCCAAATATAGAAACTTGAGGTAGATTAATGTGGGCATTGAATTCGTGTCATTAAGACGTCTGAATCAAAAGTTACGAACGATTTATTGCGGACATGTCAAGTTTATCGGCAAGTTAAATTGATCATTCTAAAATGATCACTGGTCCTCATTGCGCAAAGGTTTACAAATGAAGCATAATGCATGGCACCACGTAGTTTGAGATAGAATGGATTACATGGAGGCTTTTTGTAGCTATTTCGGTCCTAAATTTGTTCATAATGAAAATTGAGAAAGATTAGCATGGGCATTGGAATTGGGTCATCATGGACTGTAAATTGAAAGATACAGACGATTTAGTACGGACATCTCAAGTTTATATGCTAGTCAAAATTGATCATTCTAAACTGTTCATGGATGCTCATTGAGCAAAGGATTATAAATAAAGCATAATGCCTTGCATCACACAGTTCGGGATAGATTGGATTACTTGGAGGCTTTTTCGTAACTCTTTTAGTCTCAAATGTTCTCATAATATGAAAAATTGAGCTAACTTTGCTTGGGTGTTGGTTTCGGGGCACTCTTAATTCTAAATAAAGCATAATGCATGGCACAGCACGACGCAATCTCTGATAGATTGGATTACTAGGAGGCCTTGTCGAAGTTTGTTCAGTCTTAAATTTTGTCCCAATACGGAAAATTGAGCTGGCTTAACGTCAGCGTTGGATTCGTTTCATTCGGAACTCTAAATAAAAAGTTACATACGATTTAGTGCAGACATCTTAAATTTATCATCTAGTAAAATTGATCATTCTAAACTGACCATTAATGCTTATTGAGCAAAGGTTTACAAATGAACCATAATGCATGGCATCACATGGTGTGGGAAAGATTGGATTACTTTGAGGCTTTGTCGTAGCTAGTTCGGTCTTAAATTTTGTAACAATATAGAAATTTGAGCTTGCTTTACTTATCTGTGTGATTCGTGGCACTCTGAACTCGAAATCAAAAGTTACAGAAAATTTAGTGCGGATGTGACACGTTGATCAGCTTGTTAAAATGATCATTCTAAACTGATCAACTGTGCTCACTGAGCAAAGGTTTAGAGATAAAGCATAATGCATGGCATCACGCAGTTTGGGATAGATTGGATTACTTGGAGGCTTTGTAGTAGCTATTTTGGTCTTAAAGGTTTTCCAAATATAGAAACTTGAGCTAGATTAATGTGGGCATTGAATTCGTGTCATTAAGAAGTCTGAATCAAAAGTTACGAACGATTTATTGCGGACATGTCAAGTTTATCGGCAAGTTAAATTGATCATTCTAAAATGATCACTGGTCCTCATTGAGCAAAGGTTTACAAATGAAGCATAATGCATGGCACCACGTAGTTTGAGATAGATTGGATTACATGGAGGCTTTTTGTAGCTATTTCGGTCCTAAATTTGTTCATAATGAAAATTGAGCAAGATTAGCATGGGCATTGGAATTGGGTCATCATGGACTGTAAATTGAAAGATACACACGATTTAGTACGGACATCTCAAGTTTATATGCTAGTCAAAATTGATCATTCTAAACTGTTCATGGATGCTCATTGAGCAAAGGATTATAAATAAAGCATAATGCCTTGCATCACACAGTTCGGGATAGATTGGATTACTTGGAGGCTTTTTCGTAGCTCTTTTAGTCTCAAATGTTCTCATAATATGAAAAATTGAGCTAGCTTTGCATGGCATGGCACAGCACGACGCAATCTCTGATAGATTGGATTACTACGAGGCCTTGTCGAAGTTTGTTCAGTCTTAAATTTTGTCCCAATACGGAAAATTGAGCTGGCTTAACGTCAGCGTTGGATTCGTTTCATTCGGAACTCTAAATAAAAAGTTACAGACGAGTTAGTGCAGACATCTCAAATTTATCGTCTAGTTAAATTGATCATTCTAAACTGATCATTGATGCTTATTGAGCAAAGGTTTACAAATGAAGCATAATGCATGGCATCACATGGTGTGGGAAAGATTGGATTACTTTGAGGCTTTGTCGTAGCTAGTTCGGTCTTAAATTTTGTAACAATATAGAAATTTGAGCTTGTTTTACTTATCTGTTGGATTCGTGGCACTCTGAACTCGAAATCAAAAGTTTCAGAAAATTTAGTGCGGATGTGACACGTTGATCAGCTTGTTAAAATGATCATTCTAAACTGATCAACTGTGCTCACTGAGCAAAGGTTTAGAGATAAAGCATAATGCATGGCATCACGCAGTTTGGGATAGATTGGATTACTTGGAGGCTTTGTAGTAGCTATTTTGGTCTTAAAGGTTTTCCAAATATAGAAACTTGAGCTAGATTAATATGGGCATTGAATTCGTGTCATTCAGAAGTCTGAATCAAAAGTTACGAACGATTTATTGCGGACATGTCAAGTTTATCGGAAAGTTAAATTTATCATTCTAAAATGATCACTGGTCCTCATTGAGCAAAGGTTTACAAATGAAGCATAATGCATGGCACCACGTAGTTTGAGATAGATTGGATTACATGGAGGCTTTTTGTAGCTATTTTGGTCCTAAATTTGTTCATAATGAAAATTGAGCAAGATTAGCATGGGCATTGGAATTGGGTCATCATGGACTGTAAATTGAAAGATACACACGATTTAGTACGGACATCTCAAGTTTATATGCTAGTCAAAATTGATCATTCTAAACTGTTCATGGATGCTCATTGAGCAAAGGATTATAAATAAAGCATAATGCCTGGCATCACAAAGTTTGGGATAGATTGTATCACTTGGAGGCTTTTTCGTAGCTCTTTTAGTCTCAAATGTTCTCATAATATGAAAAATTGAGCTAGCTTTGCTTGGGTGTTGGATTCGGGGCACTCTTAAATCTAAATAAAGCATAATGCATGGCACAGCACGATGCAGTCTCTGACAGATTGGATTACTAGGAGGCCTTGTCGAAGTTTGTTCAGTCTTAAATTTTGTCCCAATACGGAAAATTGAGCTGGCTTAACATCAGCGTTGGATTCGTTTCATTCGGAACTCTAAATAAAAAGTTACAGACGAGTTAGTGTAGACATCTCAAATTTATCGTCTAGTTAAATTTATCATTCTAAACTGATCATTGATGCTTATTGAGCAAAGGTTTACAAATGAAGCATAATGCATGGCATCACATGGTGTGGGAAAGATTGGATTACTTTGAGGCTTTGTTGTAGCTAGTTCGGTCTTAAATTTTGTAACAATATAGAATTTTGGGCTTGCTTTACTTATCTGTTGGCTTTGTGGCACTCTGAACTCGAAATCAAAAGTTACAGAAAATTTAGTGCAGATGTGACACGTTGATCAGCTTGTTAAAATGATCATTCTAAACTGATCAACTGTGCTCACTGAGCAAAGGTTTAGAGATAAAGCATAATGCATGGCATCACGCAATTTGGGATAGATTGGATTACTTGGAGGCTTTGTAGTAGCTATTTTGGTCTTAAAGGTTTTCCAAATATAGAAACTTGAGCTAGATTAATGTGGGCATTGAATTCGTGTCATTCAGAAGTCTGAATCAAAAGTTACGAACGATTTATTGCGGACATGTCAAGTTTATCGGCAAGTTAAATTGATCATTCTAAAATGATCACTGGTCCTCATTGAGCAAAGGTTTACAAATGAAGCATAATGCATGGCACCACGTAGTTTGAGATAGATTGGATTACATGGAGGCTTTTTGTAGCTATTTCGGTCCTAAATTTGTTCATAATGAAAATTGAGCAAGATTAGCATGGGCATTGGAATTGGGTCATCATGGACTGTAAATTGAAAGATACAGACGATTTAGTACGGACATCTCAAGTTTATATGCTAGTCAAAATTGATCATTCTAAACTGTTCATGGATGCTCATTGAGCAAAGGATTATAAATAAAGCATAATGCCTTGCATCACACAGTTCGGGATAGATTGGATTACTTGGAGGCTTTTTCGTAGCTCTTTTAGTCTCAAATGTTCTCATAATATGAAAAATTGAGCTAGCTTTGCTTGGGTGTTGGATTCGGGGCACTCTTAATTCTAAATAAAGCATAATGCATGGCACAGCACGACGCAATCTCTGATAGATTGGATTACTAGGAGGCCTTTTCGAAGTTTGTTCAGTCTTAAATTTTGTCCCAATACGGAAAATTGAGCTGGCTTAACGTCAGCGTTGGATTCGTTTCATTCGGAACTCTAAATAAAAAGTTACAGACGAGTTAGTGCAGACATCTCAAATTTATCGTCTAGTTAAATTGATCATTCTAAACTGATCATTGATGCTTATTGAGCAAAGGTTTACAAATGAAGCATAATGCATGGCATCACATGGTGTGGGAAAGATTGGATTACTTTGAGGCTTTGTCGTAGCTAGTTCGGTCTTAAATTTTGTAACAATATAGAAATTTGAGCTTGCTTCACTTTTCTGTTGGATTCGTGGCAATCTGAACTCGAAATCAAAAGTTACAGAAAATTTAGTGCGGATGTGACACGTTGATCAGCTTGTTAAAATGATCATTCTAAACTGATCAACTGTGCTCACAGAGCAAAGGTTTAGAGATAAAGCATAATGCATGGCATCACGCAGTTTGGGATAGATTGGATTACTTGGAGGCTTTGTAGTAGCTATTTTGGTCTTAAAGGTTTTCCAAATATAGAAACTTGAGCTAGATTAATGTGGGCATTGAATTTGTGTCATTCAGAAGTCTGAATCAAAAGTTACGAACGATTTATTGCGGACATGTCAAGTTTATCGGCAAGTTAAATTGATCATTCTAAAATGATCACTGGTCCTCATTGAGCAAAGGTTTACAAATGAAGCATAATGCATGGCACCACGTAGTTTGAGATAGAATGGATTACATGGAGGCTTTTTGTAGCTATTTCGGTCCTAAATTTGTTCATAATGAAAATTGAGCAAGATTAGCATGGGCATTGGAATTGGGTCATCATGGACTGTAAATTGAAAGATACAGACGATTTAGTACGGACATCTCAAGTTTATATGCTAGTCAAAATTGATCATTCTAAACTGTTCATGGATGCTCATTGAGCAAAGGATTATAAATAAAGCATAATGCCTTGCATCACACAGTTCGGGATAAATTGGATTACTTGGAGGCTTTTTCGTAACTCTTTTAGTCTCAAATGTTCTCATAATATGAAAAATTGAGCTAGCTTTGCTTGGGTGTTGGTTTCGGGGCACTCTTAATTCTAAATAAAGCATAATGCATGGCACAGCACGACGCAATCTCTGATAGATTGGATTACGAGGAGGCCTTGTCGAAGTTTGTTCAGTCTTAAATTTTGTCCCAATACGGAAAATTGAGCTGGCTTAACGTCAGCGTTGGATTCGTTTCATTCGGAACTCTAAATAAAAAGTTACATACGAGTTAGTGCAGACATCTTAAATTTATCATCTAGTAAAATTGATCATTCTAAACTGACCATTAATGCTTATTGAGCAAAGGTTTACAAATGAACCATAATGCATGGCATCACATGGTATGGGAAAGATTGGATTACTTTGAGGCTTTGTCGTAGCTAGTTCGGTCTTAAATTTTGTAACAATATAGAAATTTGAGCTTGCTTTACTTATCTGTGTGATTCGTGGCACTCTGAACTCGAAATCAAAAGTTACAGAAAATTTAGTGCGGATGTGACACGTTGATCAGCTTGTTAAAATGATCATTCTAAACTGATCAACTGTGCTCACTGAGCAAAGGTTTAGAGATAAAGCATAATGCATGGCATCACGCAGTTTGGGATAGATTGGATTACTTGGAGGCTTTGTAGTAGCTATTTTGGTCTTAAAGGTTTTCCAAATATAGAAACTTGAGGTAGATTAATGTGGGCATTGAATTCGTGTCATTAAGAAGTCTGAATCAAAAGTTACGAACGATTTATTGCGGACATGTCAAGTTTATCGGCAAGTTAAATTGATCATTCTAAAATGATCACTGGTCCTCATTGAGCAAAGGTTTACAAATGAAGCATAATGCATGGCACCACGTAGTTTGAGATAGATTGGATTACATGGAGGCTTTTTGTAGCTATTTCGGTCCTAAATTTGTTCATAATGAAAATTGAGCAAGATTAGCATGGGCATTGGAATTGGGTCATCATGGACTGTAAATTGAAAGATACACACGATTTAGTACGGACATCTCAATTTTATATGCTAGTCAAAATTGATCATTCTAAACTGTTCATGGATGCTCATTGAGCAAAGGATTATAAATAAAGCATAATGCCTTGCATCCCACAGTTCGGGATAGATTGGATTACTTGGAGGCTTTTTCGTAGCTCTTTTAGTCTCAAATGTTCTCATAATATGAAAAATTGAGCTAGCTTTGCTTGGGTGTTGGATTCGGGGCACTCTTAATTCTAAATAAAGCATAATGCATGGCACAGAACGACGCAGTCTCTGATAGATAGGATTACTAGGAGGCCTTGTCGAAGTTTGTTCAGTCTTAAATTTTGTCCCAATACGGAAAATTGAGCTGGCTTAACGTCAGCGTTGGATTCGTTTCATTCGGAATTCTAAATAAAAAGTTACAGACGAGTTAGTGTAGACATCTCAAATTTATCGTCTAGTTAAATTGATCATTCTAAAATGATCATTGATGCTTATTGAGCAAAGGTTTACAAATGAAGCATAATGCATGGCATCACATGGTGTGGGAAAGATTGGATTACTTTGAGGCTTTGTTGTAGCTAGTTCGGTCTTAAATTTTGTAACAATATAGAATTTTGAGCTTGCTTTACTTATCTGTTGGATTTGTGGCACTCTGAACTCGAAGTCAAAAGTTACAGAAAATTTAGTGCGGATGTGACACGTTGATCAGCTTGTTAAAATGATCATTCTAAACTGATCAACTGTGCTCACTGAGCAAAGGTTTAGAGATAAAGCATAATGCATGGCATCACGTAGTTTGGGATAGATTGGATTACTTGGAGGCTTTGTAGTAGCTATTTTGGTCTTAAAGGTTTTCCAAATATAGAAACTTGAGCTAGATTAATGTGGGCATTGAATTCGTGTCATTCAGAAGTCTGAATCAAAAGTTACGAACGATTTATTGCGGACATGTCAAGTTTATCGGCAAGTTAAATTGATCATTCTAAAATGATCACTGGTCCTCATTGAGCAAAGGTTTACAAATGAAGCATAATGCATGGCACCACGTAGTTTGAGATAGATTGGATTACATGGAGGCTTTTTGTAGCTATTTCGGTCCTAAATTTGTTCATAATGAAAATTGAGCAAGATTAGCATGGGCATTGGAATTGTGTCATTATGGTCTGTAAATTGAAAGATACACACGATTTAGTACGGACATCTCAAGTTTATATGCTAGTCAAAATTGATCATTCTAAACTGTTCATGGATGCTCATTCAGCAAAGGATTATAAATAAAGCATAACGCCTAGCATCACACAGTTCGGGATAGATTGGATTACTTGGAGGCTTTTTCGTAGCTCTTTTAGTCTCAAATGTTCTCATAATATGAAAAATTGAGCTAGCTTTGCTTGGGTGTTGGATTCGGGGCACTCTTAATTCTAAATAAAGCATAATGCATGGCACAGAACGACGCAGTCTCTGATAGATTGGATTACTAGGAGGCCTTGTCAAGTTTGTTCAGTCTTAAATTTTGTCCCAATACGGAAACTTGAGCTGGCTTAACGTCAGCGTTGGATTCGTTTCATTCGGAACTCTAAATAAAAAGTTACAGACGAGTTAGTGCAGACATCTCAAATTTATCTTCTAGTTAAATTTATCATTCTAAACTGATCATTGATGCTTATTGAGCAAAGGTTTACAAATGAAGCATAATGCATGGCATCACATGGTGTGGGAAAGATTGGATTACTTTGAGGCTTTGTTGTAGCTAGTTCGGTCTTAAATTTTGTAACAATATAGAATTTTGAGCTTGCTTTACTTATCTGTTGGATTTGTGGCACTCTGAACTCGAAGTCAAAAGTTACAGAAAATTTAGTGCGGATGTGACACGTTGATCAGCTTGTTAAAATGATCATTCTAAACTGATCAACTGTGCTCACTGAGCAAAGGTTTAGAGATAAAGCATAATGCATGGCATCACGTAGTTTGGGATAGATTGGATTACTTGGAGGCTTTGTAGTAGCTATTTTGGTCTTAAAGGTTTTCCAAATATAGAAACTTGAGCTAGATTAATGTGGGCATTGAATTCGTGTCATTCAGAAGTCTGAATCAAAAGTTACGAACGATTTATTGCGGACATGTCAAGTTTATCGGCAAGTTAAATTGATCATTCTAAAATGATCACTGGTCCTCATTGAGCAAAGGTTTACAAATGAAGCATAATGCATGGCACCACGTAGTTTGAGATAGATTGGATTACATGGAGGCTTTTTGTAGCTATTTCGGTCCTAAATTTGTTCATAATGAAAATTGAGCAAGATTAGCATGGGCATTGGAATTGTGTCATTATGGTCTGTAAATTGAAAGATACACACGATTTAGTACGGACATCTCAAGTTTATATGCTAGTCAAAATTGATCATTCTAAACTGTTCATGGATGCTCATTCAGCAAAGGATTATAAATAAAGCATAACGCCTAGCATCACACAGTTCGCGATAGATTGGATTACTTGGAGGCTTTTTCGTAGCTCTTTTAGTCTCAAATGTTCTCATAATATGAAAAATTCAGCTAGCTTTGCTTGGGTGTTGGATTCGGGGCACTCTTAATTCTAAATAAAGCATAATGCATGGCACAGAACGACGCAGTCTCTGATAGATTGGACTACTAGGAGGCCTTGTCGAAGTTTGTTCAGTCTTAAATTTTGTCCCAATACGGAAACTTGAGCTGGCTTAACGTCAGCGTTGGATTCGTTTCATTCGGAACTCTAAATAAAAAGTTACAGACGAGTTAGTGTAGACATCTCAAATTTATCGTCTAGTTAAATTGATCATTCTAAACTGATCATTGATGCTTATTGAGCAAAGGCTTACAAATGAAGCATAATGCATGGCATCACGTGGTGTGGGAAAGATTGGATTACTTTGAGGCTTTGTCGTAGCTAGTTCGGTCTTAAATTTTGTAACAATATAGAAATTTGAGCTAGCTTTACTTATTTGTTGGATTCGTGGCATTCTGAACTCGAAATCAAAAGTTACAGACAATTTAGTGCGGACGTGACACGTTGATCAGCTTGTTAAAATGATCATTCTAAACTGATCAACTGTGCTCACTGAGCAAAGGTTTAGAGATAAAGCATAATGCATGGCATCACGCAGTTTGGGATAGATTGGATTACTTGGAGGCTTTGTAGTAGCTATTTTGGTCTTAAAGTTTTTCCAAATATAGAAACTTGAGCTAGATTAATGTGGGCATTGAATTCGTGTCATTCAGAAGTCTGAATCAAAAGTTACGAACGATTTATTGCGGACATGTCAAGTTTATCGGCAAGTTCAATTGATCATTCTAAAATGATCACTGGTCCTCATTGAGCAAAGGTTTACAAATGAAGCATAATGCATGGCACCACGTTGTTTGAGATAGATTGGATTACATGGAGGCTTTTTGTAGCTATATCGGTCCTAAATTTGTTCACGATATAGAAAATGAAGATAGCTAAGCGTGGGCATTAGATTCGTGTCATTCCGTACTGTAAATAAAAAGTTATGGATGATTTAGTGTGAACATCTTAAGTTTATCTGCTAGTTAAATTGATCGTTCTAAACTTTTCATTGATGCTCATTGAGGAAAGGTTTACAAATAAAACATAATGCATGGTATCACGCAGTTTGGGAAAGATTTGATTAGTTGGTGGCTTTGTTGTAGGTATTTCGGTCTTAAATCTTGTAACAATATAGAAATTTGAGCTACCTTTACTTATGTGTTGGATTCGTGGCACTCTGAACTCGATATCAAAAGTTACCGATGATTTAGTGCGGACGTGACAACTTTATACGCTTGGTAAAAGGATCATTCTAAACTATTCAACTGTGCTCACTGAGCAAAGGTTTACAAATAAAGCATAATGCATGGCATAACACAGTTTGTGATAGATTGGACTAATTGGAGGCTTTGTAGTAGCTAGTTTGGTCTTAAAGTTTTTCCCAATATAGAAAGTTGAGCTAGAACAATGTGGGCATTGAATTGGTGTCATTCAGAACTCTGAATTAAAAGTTACGCACGATTTAGTGTGGACATGTCAAGTTTATCCGCAAGTTAAATTGATCATTCTAAAATGATCATTGGTCCTCATTGAGCAAAGATTTACAAATGAAGCATAATGCATGGCACCACGAAGTTTGAGATAGATTGGATTACAAGGAGGCTTTTTGTAGCTATTTCGGTCCTAAATTTGTTCACAATATAGAAAATTAAGCTAGTAGCCAAGCGTGGGCATTAGATTCGTATCATTCCGTACTGTAAATAAAAACTTATGGACAATTTAGTGTGGACATCTCAATTTTATCTGCTAGTTAAATTGATCGTTCCAAACTTTTCATTGATGCTAATTGAGCAAAGTTTTACAAATAAAGCATAATGCATGGCATCACGTAGTTTGGGAAAGATTCGATTACTTGGAGGCTTTGTTGTAGCTATTTCGGTCTTAAATTTTGTAACAGTATAGAAATTTGAGATAGCTTTACTTAGGTGTTGGATTCGTGGCACTATGAACTCTAAATCAAACGTTACAGAATATTTAGTGCGGATGTGACAAGTTGATCAGCTTGTTAAAATGATCATACAAAACTGATCAACTGTGCTCACTGAGCAAAGGTTTACAAATAAAGCATAATGCGTGGAATCACCCAGTTTGGGATAGATTGGATTACTTGGAGGCTTCGTAGTAGCTATTTTGGTCTTAAAGTTTTTCTCCATATAGAAAATTGAGGTAGATTAATGTGGGCATTGAATTCGTGTCATTCAGAACTACGAATCAAAAGTTACGCACGATTTAGTGCGGACATGTCTAGTTTATCGGCAAGTTTAATTGATCAATCTAAAATGATCATTCGTCCTCATTGAGCAAAGGTTTACAAATGAAGCATAATCCATGGCACCACGGAGTTTGAGATAGATTGCATTACATGGAGGTTTTTTGTAGCAATTTCGGTCCTAAATTTGTTCGCAATATAGTAAATTAAGCTAGCTAAGCGTGGACATTAGATTCGTGTCACTCCGTACTGTAAATAAAAAGTTATGGACAATTTAGTATGAACATCTCAAGTTTATATGTTAGTTAAATTGGTTGTTCTAAACTTTTTATTGATGCTCATTGAGCAAAGGTTTACAAATAAAGCATAATGAATGGCATCCCGCAGTTTGGGAAAGATTCGATTACTGGAAATTTGAGCTAGCTTTACTTGCGTGTTGGATTCATGGCACTCTTAATTTTAGATCAAAAGTTATGAACGATTTAGTCCGGACATGACAAGTTGATCGGCTTGTTAAAAGGATCATTCTAAACTGATCAACTATGCTCATTGAGCAAAGGTTTACAAATAAAGCATAATGCATGGCATCACGCAATTGGGGATAGATCAGATTACTTGGAGGCATTGTCATAGCTATTTTGGTCTTAAATTTAGTCCCAATATAAAAAATTGAGCTAGGTTAACGTGTGCGTTGGATTCGTGTCATTCAGAACTCTAATTAAAAAGTTACGCACGATTTATTGCAGACATCTCAAGTTTATCAGCTAGTTAAATTGATCATTCGAAAATGATCATTGGTCCCCATTAAGCAAAGGTTTTCAAATGAAGCATAATGCATGGCACCACACAGCTTTACATAGATTGGATTACTTGTAAGCTTTGTCGGAGCTATTTTGGTCCTAAATTTTTGCTCAATATAGAAAATTGAGCTAGCTTAACGTGTGCGTTGGCTTCCCATGTTTCTAAACTCTAAATCAAAACTTACGCAAAATTTCGTGCGGACATGTCAAGTTTATCATCTAGTTAAATTGATCATTCTAAAATGATCATTGGTGATCATTGAGCAAAGGTTTACAAATGAAGCATAATGCATGGCGCCACACAGTTTATGATAGATATGATTACTAGGAGGCATTGTTGAAGCTATTTTGGTCTTAAATTTTGTCCCAATTTAGAAAATTGAGGTAGCTTAAAGTCGGCGTTGGATTTGTGTCATTCGGAACTTTAAATCAAAAGTTACAGACGATTTAGTGCGGACATCCAAGATTTATCGGCTAGTTAAATTTATCATTCTAAACTGATCATTGATGGTCATTGAGCAAAGGTTTACAAATGAAGCATAATGCATGGCATCACGTATATTGGGACAGATCGGATTACTTGGAGGCTTTTTCATAGCTATTTCGGTCTTAAATTTAGACCCAATATAAAAAATCGAGCCAGCTATGAAGCATAATGCATGGCATCACACATATTGGGATAGATATGATTACTAGGAGGCTTTGTTGAAGCTATTTCGGTCTTAAACTTTGTCCCAATTTAGAAAATTGAGCTCGCTTAACGTCGGCGTTGGATTTGTGTCATTCGGAACTTTAAATCAAAAGTTACAGACGATTTAGTGCGGACATCTGAGGTTTATTGGCTAGTTAAATTTATCATTCTAAACTGATCATTGATGGTCATTGAGCAAAGGTTTACAAATGAAGCATAATGCATGGCATTATGCATCTTGGGACAGATCGGATTACTTGGAGGCTTTTTCATAGCTATTTCGGTCTTAAATTTAGTCCCAATATAAAAAATCGAGCCAGCTATGAAGCATAATGCATGGCATCACACATATTGCGATAGATATGATTACTAGGAGGTTTTGTTGAAGCTATTTCGGTCTTATATTTTGTCCCAATTTAGAAAATTGAGCTAGCTTAACGTTTGTGTTGGATTTTGTTTCATTCGGAACTCTAAACAATGTTACAGAAGATTTAGTGCGGACATCTCAAGTGTATCGGCTAGTTAAATTGATCATTCTAAACTGATCATTGATGCTCATTGAGCAAAGGTTTACAAATGAAACATAATGCATGGCATCACGCGGTTTGGGAAAGATTGGATTACTGCGAGGCTTTGTCGTGGCTAGTTCGGTCTTAAATTTTGCAACAATATAGAAATTTTAGCTAGCTTTACTAAGGTGTTGGATTCGTGGCACTCTGTACTCGAAATCAAAATTTACCGACGATTTAGTGCGGACGTGACAGGTTGATCCGCTTGGTAAAATGATGCAGTTTGGGATAGATTCAGATATATTGGATTAATTGGAGGTTTTGCAGTAGCTATATTTGTCTTAAAGTTTTTCCCAATATTGAAAATTGAGCTAGATTAATGTGGGGCATTGAATTCGTGTCATTGAGAACTCTGAATCAAAAGTTACACACGATTTAGTGAGGACATGTCAAGTTTATCGGCTAGTTAAATTGATCATTCTTTAATGATCATTGGTCCTCATTGAGCAAAGGTTTACAAATGAAACATAATGCATGGCATCACAGATTTTGAGATAGATTGGATTACATGGAGGCTTTATCTTAGCTATTTCAGTCCTAAATTGGTTCACAATATGGAAAATTAAGCTAGCCATGCATGGGCATTAGATTCGTGTCATTTCGTACTGTAAATAAAAAGTTTTCGATGATTTAGTGCGAACATCTCAAGTTTATCTGCTAGTTAAATTGATTGTTCTAAACTTTTCAATGATTGTCATTGAGCAAACACAAATATAGCATAATACATGGCATCACGCAGTTTGGGAACGATTTGATTACTTAGAGGCTTTGTTGTAGCTATTTCGGTCTTAAAGTTTGTAACAATATAGAAATTTGAGCTAGCTTTACTTGCGTGTTGGATTCATGGCACTCTTAATTGTAGATCAAATGTTACGGACAATTTAGTGCGGACATGACAAGTTGAAAGGCTTGTTAAAATGATCATTCTAAACTGATCAACTTTTCTCACTGAGCAAAGGTTTACAAATGAAGCATAATGCATGGCATCACGCAGTTTGGGATAGATCAGATTACTTGGAGGCTTTGTCATATCTATTTTGGTCGTAAATTTAGTCCCAATATAAAAAAATTGAGCTAGGTTACCATGGGCATTGGATTTGTGTCATTCCAAACTCTAAATAGAAAATTACGCACGATTTCTTGCGGACATGTCAAGTTTATCGGCTAGTTAAATTGATCATTCTAAAATGATCATTGGTCCCCATTGAGCAAAGGTTTTCAAATGCAGCATAATGCATGGCACCACACAACTTTACGTAGATTGGATTTCTTGTACGCTTTTTCGTATCTATTTTGGTGCTAAAACTTTGTACACAGTATAGAAAATTGAGCTAGTTTAACGTGGGTGTTGGCTTCCCGTGATTCTAAACTCTAAATCAAAACTTAAACACAATTTCGTGCGGACATGTCAAGTTTATCGTCTAGTTAAATTGATCATTCTAAAATGATCATTGGTGCTCATTGAGCAAAGGTTTACAAATGAAGCATAATGCATGGCGCCACGCACTTTATTTATGATAGATTGGATTACTAGAAGGCTTTGTTGAAGCTATTTGGGTGTTAAGTTTTGTCCCAATTTAGAAAATTGAGCTAGCTTAACGTCGGTGTTGGATTGGTCTCATTTTGAACTTTGAATTAAAAGTTACGGACGATTTAGTGCAGACATTTGAGGGTTATAAGCTAGTTAAATTTATCATTCTAAACTGATCATTGATGGTCATTGAGCAAAGGTTTACAAATGAAGCATAATGCATGGCATCACGCGGTTTGGGAAAGATGGGATTACTTGGAGGCTTTGTCGTAGCTAGTTCAGTCTTAAAGTTTGAAACAATATAGAAATATGACCTAGCTTTACTTGGGTGTTAGATTCAGGGCACTCTGAATTATAAATAAAAAGTTAGCGACGACTTAGGTGGACGTGACAAGTTGATCGGCTTGTTAAAATGATCATTCTAAGCTGATCAACTGTGCTCACCGAGCAAAGGTTTTCAAATTAAGCACAATGCATGGCATCACGCAGTTTGGGATCGATTGGATTACTTGGAGGCTTTGTGGTAGCTATTTTGGTCATAAATTTCGTCCCAATATAGAAAACAGAGCTAAGTTACTATGGGCGTTAAACTCGTGTCATTCAAAACTCTAAATCAAAAGTTGTGCCTGATTTAGTGCGGCCATTTCAAGTTTATCGGCTAGTTAAATTGATCATTCTAAACTAATCATTGATGCTCAATGAGCAAAGGTTTACAAATGAAGCGTAATCCATGGTATCACGCGGTTTGGAAAGATTGGACTACTTGGAGGCTTTTTCGTAGCTATTTAGGTCCTAAATTTGTTCACAGTATAGAAAATGGCGCAAGCTTGGCATGGGCATGGGATTCGTGTCATTATTAAATGTAAATCAAAAGTTACAGACGATTTAGTACGAACATCTGAAGTTTATCTGCTAGTCAAAATTGATAATTCTAAACTGTTCATGGATACTCATTGAGCAAAGGGTTATAAATAAAGCATAATGCCTGGTATCACACAGTTTGGCATAGATTGGATTACTTGGAGGCTTTGTCATATGTCTAAAATGTTGTCACAATATAAAAATTTGATCTAGTTTTACTTGGGTGTTGGATTCGGAGCACTCTTAATTCTAAATGAAGCATAATGCATGGCACGGCACGACACAGTTTCTGATAGATTGGATTACTAGGAGGCTTTATCCAAGCTATTTCAGTCTTTAATTTTGTCCCAATATAGAAAATTGAGCTACCTTAACGTCGGCGTTGGATTCGTTTCATTCGGAACTCTAAATCAAAAGTTACAGACGATTTATTGCATACATCTCAAGTTTATCGGCTAGTTAAATTGATGATTCTAAACTGATCATTGATGCTCATTGAGCAAAGGATTACAAATGAAGCATAATTCATGGCATCACGCGGTTTTAGTATTGGATTACTTCGAGGCTTTGTGGTAGCTAGTTTGGTCTTAAATTTTGTAACAATATAGAAATTTTTTGAGCTAGCTTTATTTAGGTGTTGGATTTGTGGCACTCTGAAATCGAAATCAAAAGTTACGGATGATTTAGTGTGGACGTGACAAGTTTATCAACTTGTTAAAATGATCATTCTAAACTGATCAGCTGTGCTCACTGAGCAAAGTTTTACAAATAAAGCATAATGCATGGAATCACGCAATTTGGCTAGAGTGAATTACTTGCAGGATTTTTAGTAGCTATTTCGGTCTTAAAGTTTTTACCAATATAGAAAATTGAGCTATATTAATGTGGGCATTGAATTCGTGTCATTCAGAACTCTGGATCAAAAGTTACGCATGATTTAGTGCGGACATGTCAAGTTTATCGGCTAGTTAAATTGATCATTCTAAAATGATCATTGGTCCTCATTGAGCAAAGGTTTACAAATGACGCATAATGCATGACACCACACAGTTTGAGATAGATTGGATCATATGGAGGCTTTGTCGTAGCTATTTTGGTCTTAAATATTTTAACAAAACAAAAATTTGAGCAAGCTTTACTCTGGTGTTGGATTGGTGGCACACTTAATTATAGATCACAGTTGGAGGGTGATTGCTTCACAGAGCAGGACCACCTCCCGCTCACAGCAGTGGACGGATCATAGTTTACGGCCTGCTCGTTCGTACCCAAGTGAACCACAAGTTTTATATGTTTCTTTTCCTGGTATCCAATTTTATTTAAGAATTATTATATATTCCAATACTAAAATAAACTAAAATCCATCGACTCAAATCCTAATGTTCAAGGAATGTTTCAAGCTTCCGACATGGAGAAGATGTTCGCCCAAAGCGATTTTCCTTTTGCCGACTTCATCAACAACACTCAGATCCTTACACATATCAACCTTAAATTTATGTACGATTTAGTGCGGAAATTACAAGGTTATCATCTTGTTAAAATGATCATTTTAAACTGTTCAACTGTGCTAGCTGAGCAAAGGTTTACAAATGAAGCATAATGCATGGCATCACGCAGTCTGGAATAGATCGAATTACTTTGTGGCTTTGTCATAGCTATTTTGGTCTTAAATTTAGTCCCAATATAAAAAATTGAGCTAGGTTAACGTGGGCGTTGTATTCGTGTCATTCAGAATTCTAAATAAAAAGTTACGCACAATTTATTACGGACATGTCCAGTTTATCGGCTAGTTAAATTCATCATGCTAAAATGATCATTGGTCTCCATTGAGCAAAGGCTTTCAAATGAAGCATAATGCATGGCACCACGCGGTTTTACATAGATTGGATTACTTATAGGCTTTGTCGTAGTTATTTTGGTCCTAAATTTGTATACAATATAGAAAATTGAGCTACCTTAACGTGGGTGTTGGATTCTGTGATTCTAATTTCTAAATCAAAACTTACGCACAATTTCGTGCAGACATGTCAAGTTTATCATCTAGTTAAATTGATCATCCTAAATGATCATTGGTGCTCATTGAGCAAAGATTTACAAATGAAGCATCATGCATGGCGCCATGCAGTTTATGATAGATTGGATTACTAGGAGGCATTTTTTAAGCTATTTCGGTCTTATATTTTGTGCTAATATAGAAAATTGAGCTAGCTTAACGTCGGCGTTGGATTAGTGTCATTCGGAACTTTAAATCAGAAGTTACGGATCATTTAGTGTGAACATCTGAGGTTTATCGGCTACTTAAATTTATCATTGTAAACTGATCATTAATGGTCATTGAGCAAAGGTTAAGAAATGAAGCATAATGCATGGCATCACGCGGTTCGGGAAAAATTGGATTACTTGTAGGCTATGTCGTAGCTTGTTCGGTCTTAAATTATGTAACAATTTAGAAATATGACCTAGCTTTACTTGGGTGTTGGATTTGTGGCATTCTGAATTCTAAATCAAAAGTTACGGACGTATTTAGGCGGACATGACAAGTTGATTGCCTTGTTAATATGATCACTCTAAACTGATCAATTGTGCTCACCGAGCAAAGGTTTATAAATAAAGCATAATGCATGGCGTCACGCAGTTTAGGATAGATTGGATTACTTGGAGGCTTTGTGGTAGCTATTTTGGTCATAAAGTTTGTCCCAATATAGAAATTTGAGCTAAGTTACTATGGGCGTTGAATTCATGTCATTCCGAACTCTAAATCAAAAGTTACGCACGATTTAATGCGGACATGTCAAGTTTATCGGGTAGTTAAAATGATCATTGATGCTCTGTGAGCAATCGTTTACAAATGAAGCATAATCCATAGCATCACGCGGTTTGGAAAGATTGGATTACTTGTAGGCTTTTTGTAGCTATTTCGGTCCTAAATTTGTTTACAAATGAAACATAATGCATGGCAACACACAGTTTAGGATAGATTGGATTACTTCGAGGCTTTCTCTTAGCTATTTCAGACTTAAATTTTATCTCAATATTGAAAATTGAGCTAGCATAACGTGGGCGTTGGATTCGTGTCATTCTCAACTCTAAATCCAATGTTATTGATGATATAGTGCGGACATGTCAAATTGAATGCCCAGTTAAAATGATCATTCTAAACTAATTATTGTTGCGCCTTGAGTAAATGCTTATAAATGAAGCATAATGCATGGCATCACGCAGTTTGGGATACATTGGATTACTTGGAGGCTGTCTCGTAGCGCTTTTAGTTTCAAATGTTGTCACATTACTGAAAATTGAGCTATATTAATGTGGGCGTTGGATTATTATTATTTTGAGCTCTAAATCAAATGATAAAGACGATTTAGT
The DNA here is from genome assembly GCA_018901935.1 of Pugionium cornutum. Lineage (NCBI taxonomy): Eukaryota > Viridiplantae > Streptophyta > Magnoliopsida > Brassicales > Brassicaceae > Pugionium > Pugionium cornutum. The sequence goes on along the minus strand of CM032162.1, from coordinate 22,063,521 downwards.
GGGGACTTGTCAAGTGGATCAGCTAGTCAAAATGATCATTCTAAACAGATCATTAGGAAAAGGTTTACAAATGAAGCATAATGCATGGCATCACACAGTTTGAGATAGATTAGATTACTTAGAGGCTTTGTTGTAGCTATTTTGGTATTAAATTTTGTCACAATATAGAATATTGAACTAGCCTAACGTAGGCGTTGGATTCGTGTCATTCCAAATTCTAAAACAAAAATTAGGCGGACCTGTCAAGTTGACCAGCCAGTTAAAGTGACCATTCTAAACTACTCATTGGTTCTCATTGAGCAAAGGTTTACAAATGAACCATAATGCATGGCATCACACTGTTTAGGATAGATTGGATTACTTGGAGGCGTTGTCGTAGCTATTTTGGTACTAAATTTTATCGCAATATAGAAAATTGAGCTAGATTAACCTGGGTGTTGGATTCGTGTCATTTTGAACTCTAAATCAAAAGTTACAGATGATTTAGTGCTGACATAACAAGTTGATCAGACAGTTAAATTGATCATTCTACACTGACCATTCTAAACTGATCATTCTAAAATTATCATTATTGCTCCTTTAGTAAAGGCTTATAAATGAAACACAATGCATTGCATCACGTAGCTTAGGATAGATTGGATTACTTGAAGGTTTTGTGTTAGCTCTTTTAGTCTTAAATATTATCACGATATAGAACATTGAATGAGCTTAACGTGGACGTTGGATTCATATCATTCCGAACTCTAAATCAAACGTTACGGATGATATTGTGCATAGATGTCAAGTTGATCGGCAAGTTATAACGATCATTCTATACTAATCATTAGTGCTCTTTGAGTAAAGCTTATAAATGAAGCGTAATGCATGGCATCACGCAGTTTGGGATATATTGGATTACTTAGAGGCTTTGCCGTAGCTATTTCGGTCTTAAATTTTCTCACAATATAGAATATTGAGTTAGCTTAACACGTACCTATTGGACTTGTGTTCTTTATAACTCCAAATCAAGAGTTACGGACGCTTTAGTGAGAATACCTCAAGTTGATCGGCCAGTAAAAATGATAATTCTTAATTGAGTATTGGTACTCCTTGAGTAAAGGCTTATAAATGAAGCATAATGCATGGTATAACGCAGTTTGGGATATATTGGATTACTTTGAGATTTTTTCGTAGCTCTTTCAATATCAAATATTTTCACAATATAGAAAAGTGAGCTAGCTTAACGTATGAGTTAGACACATGTCAATATTCAACTTACGAACGATTTAATGCGTATATGTCAAGTTGATCGGCCAGTTAAATTGATCATTCCAAACTGATTATTGGTGCTCCTTGAGTAAAGGTTTAAAAACGATGGATTATAAATGAAACATAATGCATGGCATCACACAGTTTGGGACACAATAGATTACTTGCAGGCTTTCTCGTAGCTATTTATGTCTTAAAGTTTGTCAAAATATAGAAAATTAAGCTAGCTAACGACGATGTTGAATTCCTGTCATTTGGAACTCTAAATAAGAGTTACGGATGACTTAGTGTAGACATGTCAAGTTTATCGGTTAGTTAGATTGATCATTCTAAACTAATCATTGGTGCTCATTGAGCAAAGGTTTATAAATGAAGCATAATGGATGGCATCACACAGTTTGGGAATAATTGGATTGCTTGAACGCTTAATCATAGCCATTTCGGTCTTACATTTTATCACAATATAGAACATTGAGCTAGCTTAACGTGGGCACTGGATTCCTGTCATTCTGAACTCTTAATCAAAAGTTTATCAGGCAGTTAAAATGAGCATTCTAAACTGATCATTGATGCTCCTTGAGTAAAGGTTTATAACTGAAGTATAATGCATACATAACACAAAAGATACATTGGATTACTTGGAGGCTTTATCGTAGCTCTTCCACTATCAAATGTTGTAACAATATTGAATATTGAGATAGATTAACGTGAGCGTTAGATTCATGTCAATTTGAGCTCTAAATCAAATGTTAAAGACGATTTAGTGCGGACATATCAAGTTGATTAGCAAGTTAAAATAATCATGCTAAACTGATCATTTGTGCTCATTGACCAAAGGTTTAAAAATGAAGCATAATTCATCACGTAGTTTGGGAAAGATTGGATTACTTTGAGGCTTTTCGTAGCTATTTTAGTCTTAAACTTTGTCATTATATAGAAAATTGAGCTAGGTTAATGTGGTCGTTGGATTCGTGCGGATGATTTAGTGCGGGCATGGCGAGTTGATTGGGCAGTTAAAATTACCATTTTAACTAATCATTGGTGCTCATTAAGTACAGGCTTATAAATTAATCATAATGCATGGGATTACACATTTTGGGCTACATTGGATTACTTTGAGATTTTTTCCTAACTATTTCATTCTTAAATTTTGTCACAATATAGAAAATTGAGGTAACTTAACGTGGGCATTGGATTCATGTCATTCTAAACTATAAATCAAAAGTTATGGACAATTTAGTGCGGACAAGTCAAGTTTATCGGATACTTAAAGTGATTATTCTAACTTGATCATTGGTGCTCATTGAGCAAAGGTTTAAAAATGAAGCATAATTCATGGCATCACGCAGTTTATGATAGATTGAATTACTTGAAGGCTTTGGGGTAGTTTTTTCAGTTTCAAACGTTGCAGTACAAGAAAGCATTACTATTTCCGACAGCTTTTCCGAAGGAAATATTATCGTCGGAATATTCCGACAGTAAGTTGATGGTTTTCCGATGATACCCGAGTGATGCAAAATCGTTGGGAATCCATTTGAAAATCCGATGGACGTCTGTCCAGTTACCGATGATTTCCACGGCGTTGGGACCTCCTCGCTGAAACGTCGGTAAGTTCCGACGAAATAAATACTGTTGGTATTTACTGACTAATTCCTCATGGATTCTGTTTTTCAATATTCTTCTTTAATCCATCCGTAATATATCGATTGACCGATTCCGCGTAATTTGTTTTTGTTGAATAAATCTAAACATTGTTTGAAATCCGTCGGTATTTCCACTGACTTTCCGACAAAGTCCTATGTTTTTGGCAGTTTTTTGTTTGACCGAACTGTAAACCTAAAGGATCGTCGGAGATGTCCGAAAATGGTCGGAAACCTTTGGAAATCCGTCGGCAAAGCGGATATTCTTAAAAAAAATATGTTAAAAATTCGTGATTAACTGTTAGAATTTCGTAATAATCTGTTAAAAATTCGTGATAATCTTCTAATTTCTATTATAAATACGCTCTACTCCTTCACAATTTTATCAGAATAAAAAGTCTTAACAAAACGTCTTCTTCAGGTTGTTATGATTATTTTCGATCATGGATGGATAAAATTCGGTATGATTTAACTACGGGGGAATTGACGGATGAATTTGCGCAAGGTGTTGAGGAATTCATGACATTTGTATCAAACAATTTATATATATATATAACTATTTAAATAAATAAACTCAATTTTCATCAAAAATACTATGTTTCGTTTTTTTAAATCTTTTTCCCGATTAAATACATCACCGGTATACATTCTTAATCATATCTCTCGATTTGTTAATTATACCGTATCTCCGGCAAAACCCAGACAAAGATCCAACGACGTAAATAAAATTCATAAAGATCACTCTTTGTGGTTTCTTTTGACTTTCAATTGTCTAGATTACCTCAAAGGCTTTTCTCTTCCACCATTTTTGTACTCTACTTCTTATAAGAAAAATTTTGTGTTGGAAATTTCTTGGTTAAATTAGGGGTTTGGTAAGTGATTAAAATTCTTCATGGCACGACAAAAATGAATGTAGTCAGACACGCAATGTTAGTTATGGGATTATTAATATATGTAACTAGTAGCGATTTGGCCGATATACTGAAGCAATTAGAACATTTTTAAGAAAATGAAAATCACACAAAATAGAAATCTAATGTTATTTTTTTAAGAAAAACTTACATGATTTGCGGTGATTTGCGGCGATTTGCAGCTATTTGCTGCGACGTACGGCGGGAGGCGAAGAGGATGATATCCGAAGGAGAGAAACGCGAGAGAGGAAGAAGAAGAAACGGCCGTAGGTTATATTAGATATTTCCGACGGCAATTTCCGTCGGGAATACGTCGGAAATCTAATAAATATTTTCACCAATTCCCGCGTTGGGAATTATGTTTCCCTTGTAAAATTTTAAACCGTCGGAAATCCATCGGTTTTCCGTCGATAAACTTAAAACCTGTGCATGCTCGACAAATAGTTTGCACACGTTGCAATTGATGGTGTTCCGACGGATTTCTGACGGAGTTACAAAAGGCGTTGGCAATCCGACGGTTAAGTATATCAATATTTTGAAAATATTTATATATTATTAAAAAGTTTTTGTTCATTCCGACAGATTTCCGACGGAATTACAAAAGCCGTCAGAAAGCCATCGCTATTTTTATCAATATTTCAAAAAATATTTATATATTATTAAAAAGTTTTTGTTCATTCCGACGGCTACATATATCAATATTTCGAAAACAATATTTATATATTATTAAAAAAAATTTTAGTTTATTTTGTTTATAACAAAATGCATTTAAAATAACATGACTTTTTCAATATTCCGTGTAAGCATTTATGAACATATGGGAATGAAATATGGAAAGAAAAATATTAAATCTGAATTTGAATCTGAATTTAGAAAAGATCATTTATATATAATTAAAGTATGAAAAAAATCTTATTATCACAAATTTAATCTAAATCTTATGAATATTCTGAATTAGCTGAATTTTGGTCGTCAAACTCGCCAATCTCTTCTTCTGAATCTTGAAACACTTTGTAATCTTCGTTCGTGGTGTCATCAAAAACAAGGTTAACTTCAAGAGAAGTGTCTATTGAACCTAAGTTACCAATTGTGCTTTGTTGCATAGGCTCTTGTTCGGTAATACCACATACCATTCCTCTAAGATGTATTGAGGTCACTGTAATCCAAGGATCTTGCTTGTTTCTCACATGAGGATATCGAATGTAACAAACCTGGTTCGCTTGTGATGCAAGTATAAAAGGATCATATTTTTGATGTCGCTTACGAGAGTGGACAGATGTAACACCGAATTCGTCTTCACGTTGACCCATGACAGGGTCATACCAGTCACAATAAACACAATACACCTCAAATCATCATTCCTGTATAGTGAACTTCTAATATTTCACGAAGAATACCATTGTATAAAATTTCTCCCGATTGAGATGATAAACCATAATTACAAGTTGTTTGTGAGTTACACACAATTTAGTGTGTACATGTAAAGTGTATCGGCTAGTTAAATTGATTATTCTAAACTCATCATTGATGCTCACTGAACAAAGGTTAACAAATATACGCACGATTGAGCTAGTTTAACATGGGCGTTGGATTCGCTTCATTCCGAACGCTAAATTAAAATATACGCACGATTTATTGCGACATGTATTCATCGGCCATTTCAATTGATCGTCTAAAATGGTCAATGGTGGTCATTGTGCAAAGGTAGCTTAACTTGGGCGTTATATTCGTGTCATTCTCACTCTAAATCAAAATTTACGCACGATTTAGTGTGGACATGTCAATTTTACCGGCTAGTTAAATTGATCATTCTAAATGATAATTGATGCAAATTGAGCAAAGGTTTACAAATGAAGCATAATGCATGACATCACGCAGTTTGGGGTAGATTGGATTACTTGGAGGCTTTAGTGTAGCTATTTCGGTCTAAAATTTTGTCACAATGTAGAAAATTGAGTTTTCTTAGTGTGGGCAATGATTCGTGTCATTCGGAAATCTAAATCAAAAGTTATGTGCGATTTAGTGCGGACACCTCAAGTTTATCGGCTAGTTAAATTGATCATTCTAAATCGATCATTGATTCTCGTTGCGCATAGGTTTACAAATGAACCATAATGCATTGAATCACGCATTTTGGGATAGATTGGATTACTTGGAGACTTTGTCGTAGCTATTTCCGTCTTAAATTTTGTCTTAATGTAGAAAATTTAGCTAGCTTAACGTGGGCATTGGATTCACGTTTTCTTAACTCTAAATCCATAGTTACACACGATTTAGTGTGTACATGTCAAGTGTATCATCTAGCTAAATTGATCATTCTAAACTGATCATTGGTGCTCAGTAAACAGTGGTTTATAAATGAAGCATAACGCATGGCATAGCGCCGTTGGGGATTGATTGGATTACATGTTGGCTTTTTGTAGCTGTTTCGGTCTTATATTTTGTCCCAACATAGAAAATTTAGCTAGCTTAACGTGTGCATTGGATTTGCTTTATTCGGAACTCTTAATCAAAAGTTACAAGCACGATTTTGTGTGGACATGTCAAGTTTATCGGCTACTTAAACTGATCCTTCTAAAATGATCATTGATGCTCATTATGAAAAAGTTTACAAATGAAGCACAATGCATCGCACCAAGAAGTTTGAGATAGATTGGATTACTTGTAGGCTTTATCGTAGCTATTTCGGTCCTAAATATTTTCACAATTTAGAAAATTGAGCTAGTTTAACGTGGACATTGGATTCATGTCATTCTCAATTTTAAATCAAAAGTACCGCACGATTTAGTGCGTACATCTCAAATGTATCAGGTAGTTAAACTGATGATTCTAAACTAATCATTGGTGCTCACTGAGCAAAGGTTTACATATGAAGCATAATCCATGGATCACGCAGTTTTGTATAGATTATTCTACTTGAAGGCGTTTTTAGCTATTTTGGCCTTAAATTTAGTCCCAATATAGAAAATTGAGCTTGCCTAACATGGGCGTTTGATTTGCGTCAATCGGAACTCTAAATCAAAAGTTACATACGTTTTAGTGTGGACATGTCAAGTTTATCGGCTAGTTAAATTGATCATTTAAAAGTGATCATTGGTGCTCATTGCTCAAAGGTTTACAAATGAAGCATAATGCATGGCAGGACGCAGTATGAGATAGATTGGATTACTTGTATGCTTTGTCGTAGCTATTTTAGTCATAAACTTTTTACAATATTCAAAATTAACCTAGCTTAACAGTCATTGGATTCATGTGAACTCTAAATCAAAACTTACGCATGATTTAGTGTGGACATGTCAAGTTTATCGGTGAGTTAAATTGATCATTCTTATATGATAATTGCTGCTCATTGAGCAAAAGTTTACAAATCAAGCATAATGCATGGCATCATGCAGTTTGCAATAGATTGGATTACTTGTAGGCTAGATCATAGCTATTTCAGTTTTTAATTTTGTCACAATATAGAAAATTGAGCTACCTTAACGTGGGCATTTGATTCGTGTCATTCTGAATTAAAAATCAAAAGTTACAGACGATTTAGTGCGGATATCTCAAGTAACGGCTAGTTAAAATGATCATTCTAAACCGATCATTGATGCTCATTGAGCAAAGGTTTACAAAGGAAGCATAATGCATGGCATCACGCAATTTGGTATATATTGTATTACTTGGAGGCTTTGTTGTAGCTATTTCCGGCTTAAGTTTTGTCTTAATATAGAAAATTGAGCTAGGTTAACGTGGGCATTGGATTTGTGTATTATGAGTCATAGACGATTTACTGCATACATGTCAAGTGTATCGGCTAGTTAATTTGATCATTCTAAACTGATCATTGGTGCTCCTGAATAAGGGTTTACAAATGAAGCATAATGCATGGCATCACGCAGTTTGGGATAGATTGAACTAATTGGAGGATTTGGCGTAGAAATTTGCATCTTAAATTTTGTCTTAATATAGAAAATTGAGCTAGCTTAACTGGGCAATGGATTCGTATATTCTGAACTCTATATTAAAAGTTACACACGATTTAGTGCATACATATCAAGTGTATCGGCTAGTTAAATTAATCATTGTAAACTGATCATTGGTGCTGACTGAACAAATGTTTACAAATGAAGCATAATACATGGCACCACACAGTTTGGGATAGATTGGATTACTTGGAGTATTTTTCGTAGCTATTTCGGTCTTAGGTTTGTCCCAATATAGAAAATTGAGCTAACTTAACATGGGTGTTGAATTCGGTTTATTCAGAACTCTAAATAAAAAGTTATGCACTATTTAGTACGAAAATGTCAAATTTATCAACTAGTTAAACTGATTCTTCTAAAATGATCTTTGGTGCTCATTGTCCAAAAGTTTACAAATGAAGCATAATGCATGGTACCACGCAGTTTTAGATAAATTGGATTATTTGTAGGCTTTTTCGTTGGTATTTTGGTCCTAGATTTTTTTACAATATAGAAAACTAATCTAGCTTAACGTGGGCGCTGGATTCCTGTCATTCTGAATTCTAATCAAAAGTTACACAAATTTTAGTGCGTACATGTCAAGTTTATCGGCTAGTTAAATTGATGATTCTAAAGTGATTATTGGTGCTAACTTATCAAAGTTATACAAACGAAGCATAATGCATGGAATCACACAATTTGGGATAGATTGGTCTACTTGGAGGCTTTTTGTAGCTATTTCGGTCTAAAATTTTGTCTCAATATAGAAAATTGAGCTAATTTAAAATGGGTGTTTGAATCACGTCATTTGGAACTCTCTAAATCAAAAGTTATGCACGTTTTAGTGCGGACATGTCAAGTTTATCGGCTAGTTAAATTGATCATTTTAAAATGATCATTGGTGCTCATTGGGCAAAGATTTACAAATAAAGCGTAATGCATGGCACCATGCAGTTTGAGATAGATTGGATTATTTGTAGCCTTTATCGTAGCTATTTCAGTAATAAAGTTTTTCACAATATAGAAAATTGAGCTAGTTTACCTTAGGCGTTGGATTCGTGTCATTTCAAACTCTAAATCATAAGTTATGCACGATTTATTGCGAACATGTCAAGGTTATCGGCTAGTCAAATTGATCCTTATAAAATGATCATTGGTTCTCATTGGGAAAAGGTTTACAAATGAAGCATAATGCATGGCATCATGCAGTTTGGGATAGATTGAATTACTTGGAATCTTTGTCGTAGCTATTTGTGTCTTAAATTTTGTCTTAATATAGAAAATTGAGCTAGTTTAACATGGGCGATGGATGCTTGTATTCTGAACTTTAAATCAAAAGTTACACACGATTTAGTGCGTACATGTCAACTGTATTGGCTAGTTAAATTGGTCATTCTAAACTGATCATTGGTGCTCACTGAACAAAGGTTAACAAATGAAGCATAATGCATGGCATCACGCAGTTTGGGATAGTTTGGATTACTTGGAGGCTTTTTCGTAGCTATTTTGATCTTAGATTTTGTCCCAATATAGAAAACTAAGCTAGCTTAACGTGGTGTTGGATTCACTTTATTCGGAACTCTAAATCAAAAGCTACGCAGGATTAAGTGCAGACATGTCAATTTTACCGGCTAGTTAAATTGATCCTTCTAAAATGATCATTGGTGCTCATTGGGCAAAGGTTTACAGATGAAGTACAATGCATGGCATCACACAACTTGGGATAGATTGGATTATTTGGAGGCTTTGTTGTAGCTATTTCTATCTTAAATTTTGTCTTAATATAGAAATCGAGGTAGCTTAACATTGGAGTTGGATTCATATATTCTTAACTCTAAATCAAACGTTACATACGATATAATGCGTACATATCAAGTGTATCAGCTAGTTAGATTGATCATTCTAAACCAATCATTGGTGCTCACTGAACAAAGGTTAACAAATGAAACATAATGCATGACATCACGCAGTTTGGGATAGATTGGATTATTTGGAGGCTTTTTCGTATCTATTTGTGTCTTGAATTTTCTCTTAATATAGAAAATTGAGCTAGCTCAACGTGGGCGTTGGATTCGTGTATTCCAAACTCTAAATCAAATGTTACACATGCTTTAGTGCATACATGTCAAGTGTATCGGCTAGTTAAATTGATCATTCTAAACTGATCATTGGTGCTCACTGAACACAATTTACAAATGAAGCAAATGCATGACATCACTCAGTTTAGGATAGATTGGATTACTTGGACGCTCTGTCGCAGCTATATTCATTGTCGTACTATAGAAAATTAAGCTAGCTTAACGTGGGTGTTGGATTCGTGTATTCTGAACTCTAAATCAAAAGTTACACACGATTTAGTGCATACATGTCAAGTGTATCGGCTAGATAAATTGGTCATTGTAAACTGATCAATTGTGCTCACTGAAAGAGGTTTACAAATGGAGCATAAATGCATTGCATCACATAGTTTGGGATTGATTGGATTACTTGGAGGATATTTCGTAGCTATTTTGGTCCTAGATTTTGTCCCAATATAGAAAATTGAGCTAGCTTAATGTGGACATTCGATTCGCTTAATTCGGAACCCTAAATCAGAAGTTACGCACGATTTAGTGCGGTCATGTCAAGTTTATCGGCTAGTTAAATTGATCCTTCTAAAATGATTATTGCTGCTCATTGGGATAGACTTACAGATGAAACATAATGCATGGCACCACACAGTTTGAGATAGATTGGATTACTTGTAGGCCTTGCGTAGCTATTTTTGTCCTACATTTTTTCACAATATAGAAAATTGAGCTAGCTTAACGTGGGGGTTGGATTCGTGTCATTCTGAATTCTAAATCAAAAGTTACGTACGATTTAATGCGGACATGTCAACTTTATCGCTAAGATAAATTGATCTTTCTAAAATGATCGTTGGGGCTCATTGAGTTATGGTGTACAAATGAAGCATAATGCATGGCATCAAGCAGAGTGGGATAGATTGGATTACTTGGAAGCCTTATCGTAGCTAATTCGTTCTAAAATTTTGTCACAATACAAAAAATTGTGCTATATTAATATGGGCACAAGATTCGTGTCATTCTGAACTCTAAATCAAAAGTTAAGTACGTTTTAGTGCAAAAATCTCAAGTTTATCTGCTAGTTAAATTTATAATTCTAAATCGATCATTGATGCTAGTTGAGCAAAGGTTGAATAATATCATGCAGTTTGGGATAGATTGGATTATTTGAACGATTTGTTGTAGCTCTTTCTGTCTTAAATATTTTCTTAATATAGAAAATTAACCTAGCTTAATATAGAATGATCAATCTAACCAGCCGATTAACTTGACATATCCGAGCTAAATCGTCCATAACTTTTGATTTAGAGTTCAAAATTACATGAATCAAACGCCCACGTTATAGTAGATCAATTTTCCATATTGTGCCAAAATTTAAAGCCAAAATAGCTACGACAAAGCCTCCAAGGAATTCAATGTATCCCAAACAGCGTGATGTCATGTATTATGCTTCATTTATAAGCCTTTTCTCAAGGAGCAGAAATGATTAGTTGAGAATGATCATTTTAAATGGCCGATCAACTTGAAATTTCCGCACTAAATCGTCCGTAATTTTTGATTTAGAGTTCGGAATTACACAAATTCAACGCCCACGTTAAGCTAGCTCAATTTTCTATATTGTGATTAAAATATAATACCGAAATAGCTATGACAAAGCCTACAAGAAATCCAATCTATCTCAAACTGCGTGATGCCATGCATTATGCATCATTTGAAAATGTTTGCTCAATGTGCACAAATGATCAGTTTAGAATGATCAATCTAAATAGCTGATTAACTTGACATATCCGACCTAAATCGTCTGTAACTTTTGATTTAGAGTTAAGAATGATAGGAATCCAACGCACACGTTACGCTAGCTAAATTTTCTATATTGTGATAAAATTTAAGACCAAAATAGCTACGATAAAGTCAGCAACGAATCCAATCTATCCTGAACTGGGTGATGTCATGCATTATGCTTCATTTGTAAAATTTTGCTCAATGAGCACCAATTGATCATTATAGAATGATCAATCTAACTAGCCGATTAACTTGACTTATCCAAACTAAATCGTCCGTAATTTTTAATTTAGAGTTCAAAATGACACGAATCCAACGCCCACATTAAGATAGCTCAATTTTCCATATTGTGACGAAACTTATGACCGAAATAGCTACGATAAAGCCTCTAATTAATCCAATCTTTCCCAAACTGTGTGATGCCATGCATTATTCTTCATTTGTAAACCTTTTCCCAATAAGCACCAATGATGAGTTTAGAATGATCATTTTAACTAGCTCATCTACATCACAAGTCAGCAATAAATTGTCTTTAACATTTGATTTAGAGCTCCAACCGACATGAATCCAACCCCCACATTAATCTCGCTCAATTTTCAATATTGTGACAACATTTGAGACTAAAAGCGCTATGAAAAAGTATCCAAGTAATCCAGTGTATCCCAAATTGCGTGATATCATGCATTATACTTCATTTATAAGCCTTTACTCAAGGAGCACCAATGATCAGTTAAGAATGATCATTTAAATTGGCCGATTGACTTGACATATCCGGACTAAATCGCCCGTTACTTTTTATTTAGAGTACAAAATTACACGAATACAACACCCACATTAAGCCTCCATCTAATCCAATCTATCCCAAACTGATGATGCCATGCATTCTACTTCATTTGTAAACCTTTGCTCAATGAGCACCTGTGCTCAGTTTAGAATGATCAATTTAACTAACCGATAAATTTGACATGTCCGAACTAAATCATTCGTAACTTTTGATTTAGAGTTCAGAATGACATGAATTGAACGCCTACTTTAAGCTAGCTCAATCAAAGTAATCCAATGTATCTTAAAGTGTGTGATGCCATGCATAATGCGTCATTTATAATCCTTTACTCAAGGAGCACCAATGATGAGTTAAGCATTATAGTTCAGAATGACACGAATCCAATGCACACGTTAAGCTAGCTCAATTTTCTATATGGTGATAAAATTTAATACCGAAATAGCTATGACAAAGTTCGCAAGGAATCCAATCTATCCCAAAAAGTGTGATGCCATGCATTATGATTCATTTGTAAACGTTTCCTCAATGAGCACCAAAGATCAGTTTAGAATAATCAATCAAACTAGCCGATTAACTTGACATATCCAAATTAAATAGTCTGTAACTTTTGATTTAGAGTTAAGAATTATAGGAATCTAACGCACACGTTAAGCTAGCTCAATTTTCTATATTGTGATAAAATTTATGAGCAAAATAGCTACGACAAAGTCTGCAATGAATCCAATATATCCTGAACTGGGTGATGCCATGCATTATGCTTCATTTTTAAAACTTTGCTCAATGAGCGCCAATGATCATTATAGAAAAATTAATTTAACTAGCCGATTAACTTGACATATCCGAACTAAATTGTTCGTAATTTTTAATTTAGAGTCCAAACTGACAGGAATGCAATGACCACGTGAAGATAGCTCAATTTTTTATATTGTGACAAAGTTTATGACCGAAATAGCTGCGATAAAGCCTCTAATTATTCCAATATTTCCCAAATTGTGTGATGCCATGCATTATGCTTCATTTGTAAACCTTTTCCCAATGAGCACCAATGATGAGTTTAGAATGATCATTTTAACTACCTCATCTACTTCACATGTCTGCAATAAATTGTCTTTAACATTTGATTTAGAGCTCCAAACGGCATGAGTCCAACACCCACATTAATCTTGCTCATTTTTCAATATTGTGATATTTCAGACTAAAGGTGCTACGAAAAAGCATCCAAGTAATCCAATGTATCCCAAACAACATGAATCCAACACCCATGTTAATCTAGCTAAATTTTCAATATTGTGACAAAACATTTGAGACTAGAAGAGCTACGAAAAAGCCTCCAAACAATCCAATGTATCTCAAAGTGTGTGATGCCATGCATTATGCTTCATTTATAAGTCTTTACTCAAGGAGCACCAATGATCAGTTTAGAATGATCGTTTTAACTTGCTGATGAACTTGACATGTCCGTAACTTTTGATTTAGAGTTCAAAATGACACGAACCTAACGCTCTTGTTAAGCTAACTCTAATTTCTATATTGTGATTAAATTTAAGAGTGAAATAGCTACGTCAAAGCCTTCAAGTAATCTAATCTATCTCAAATTGCATGATGCCATGCATTATGGTTCATTTGTAAACCTTTGCTCAATGAGCACCAATGATCAGTTTAGAATGATCAATTTAACCAGACGATTAACTTGACATATCCGAACTAAATCGTCCATGTCATTGTTCAGAATTAAACGAAACCAACACCCACGTTAATCTAGTTCAATTGTCAATATTGTGACAACATTACAGATTGAAAGAGGTACGACAAAGCCTCCAAGTAATTCAATGTATCCCAAACAGCATGATGCCATGTATTATGCTTCATTTATAAGCCTTTACTCAAGGAGCACCAATGATCAGTTTAGAATTATCATTTCAACTAGCCCATCAACTTTACATATCCACACTAAATCGTCCATAACTTTTGATTTATTATTTAGAATGACAGGAATCCAACGCACACGTTAAGCTAGCTGAATTGTCTATATTGTGATAAAATTTAAGACCAAAATAGCTACGGCAAAGTTTTCAAGGATTCCAATCTATCCAACTGCGTGATGTCATGCATTATTCTTCATTTGTAAACCACTGCTCAATGAGCACCAATGATCTGTTTAGAATGATTTTTTAAACTAGCTGATCAATATGACATGTTTGCATTAAATCATCTTTAACATTTGATTTAGAGCTAAAAATAACATGAATCCAATGCACACGCTAAGCCAGCTCAATTTTCTATATTGTGATAAAATTTAAGACCGAAATAGATACGACAAAGCCTGCAAGGAATCCAATCAATCCCAAACTGCGTGATGACGTGCATTATGCTTCATTTGTAAACCTTTGCTCAATGAGAACCAATGATCAGTTTAAAATGATCAATCTAACCAGCCGATTCACTTGACATATCCGGACTAAATCGCCCGTTACTTTTGATTTAGAGTACAAAATTACACGAATCCAGAACCCATGTTAAACTAGCTCAAATTTCTATATTGTGATAAAATGTTAGACCGAAATAGCTACGACAAAGCCTCCAACTAATCCAATCTATCCCAAACTGCATGATGCCATGCATTCTGCTTCATTGGTAAACATTCGCTCAATGAGCATCAGTGCTCAGTTTAGAATGATCAATTTAACTAACCGATAAATTTGACATGTCCGAACTAAATCATTCGTAACTTTTGATTTAGAGCTCAGAATGACACGAATCCAACGCCTACTTTAAGCTAGCTCAATCTTGTATATTGTGATAAACGTTTAGACCGAAATACTATGAGAAAGCCTCAAAGTAATCCAATGTATCTCAAAGTGTGTGATGCCATGCATAATGGGTCATTTATAATCCTTTACTCAAGGAGCACCAATGATGAGTTAAGAATTATCAATTTATCTGGCCGATAAACTTGACATGTCCGCACTAAATCGTCCGTAACTTTTGATTTAGAGTTCAAAATGACACGAATCCAACGCCCACATTAAGCTAGCTAAGATTTCTATATTGTGATTAAATTTAAGACCGATTAGATACAAAAATGCATCCAAGTAATCCAATCTATCCCACACTGCGTGATGCCATGCATTATGCTTTCTTTGTAAACTTTTGCTCGATGAGCACCAATGATCAGCTTAGAATGATAAATTTAACTAGCTGATGAACTTCACCAGTCCGCACTAAAATCGTCTCTAACATTTCATTTATTACTTAAAATAACATGAATCCAACAGCAACGTTACTCTAGCTCGATTTTCTATATTGTGACAACATTTGAGACTGAAAGAGCTACCACAAAGCCTTCAAGTAATCCAATCTATCCCAAACTACGTGATGCCATGCATTATGCTTCATTTATAAGCTTTACCTAAGGAGCACCAGTGATCAGTTTAGAATGATCGCTTGAAATGGCCGATCAACTTGATATGTACGCACTAAATCGTCTGTAACTTTTGATTTAGAGTTTGGAATGACACAAATACAACGCCCATGTTTAGCTAGCTTAATTTTCTATATTGTGATAAAATTTGAGACTGAAAGAGTACCACAATACTTTCAAGTAATCCAATTTATCCCAAATTATGTGATGTCATGCATTATGCTTCATTTATAAGTTTTACAAATGGAGCACCAATGATCATTTTAGAATGATCACTGTAACTGGAGAATCAACTTGACATGTCCGTACTAAATTATCCGTAACTCTTAATTTAGAGTTCAAAATGACACGAATCAAACGCCCACGTTAAACTAGCTCAATTTTCTATATTGTGACGAAATTTATGACCAAAATAGTTACCACAAAGCCTCTAATAAATCCAATCTTTCCAAAACAGTGTGATGCCATCCACGATGCTTCATTTGTAAACTTTTTCCCAATAAGCACCAATGATCAGTTTAGAATGATTATTTTAACTAGCATATCTACTTCACACGTTTGGAATAAATTGTTGTTAACATTTGATTTAGAGCTCCAAAGGACATGAATCCAATGCCCACATTAATGTAGCTCAATTTTCAACATTGTGACAACATTTTAGAGTAAAATCGCTACGAACAAGCATCCAAGTAATCCAATGCATCCCAAACTGCGTGATACCATGCATTATGCTTCATTTATAAGCCTTTACTCAAGAAGCACCAATGATCAGTTTAGAATAATCATTTTAATTGGCCGACCGACTTGACATGCCCGCACAAAATCGTCCGTAACTTTTGATTTATAGTTCGGAATGACAGGAATCCAATGCACACGTTAAGCTAGCTCAATTTTCTATATTGTGTTTAAAATATAAGACCGAAATAGCTATGACAAAGCCTAAAAGAAATCCAATCTATCTCAAACTGCGTGATGCCATGCATTATGCATCATTTGAAAACGTTTCCTCAATGAGCACCAAAGATCAGTTTAGAATGATCAATCTAACTAGCCGATTAACTTGACATATCCGAATTAAATCGTCTGTAACTTTTGATTTAGAGTTAAGAATGATAGGAATCCAACGCACACGTTAAGCTAGCTCAATTTCTATATTGTGATAAAATTTATGAGCAAAATAGCTACGACAAAGTCTGCAATGAATCCAATATATCCTGAACTGGGTGATGCCATGCATTATGCTTCATTTGTAAAATTTTGCTCAATGAGCACCAATGATCATTATAGAATAATCAATTTAACTAGCCGATTAACTTGACATATCCAAACTAAATCGTTTGTAATTTTTAATTTAGATTTCAAAATGACATGAATCCAATGACCACGTTAAGATAGCTCAATTTTTTATATTGTGACAAAATTTATGACCGAAATTGCTGCGATAAAGCCTCTAATTAATTCAATATGTCCCAAATTGTGTGATGCCATGCATTATGCTTCATTTGTAAACCTTTTCCAATGAGCACCAATGATGAGTTTAGAATGATCATTTTAACTAGCTCATCTACTTCACATGTCTGCAATAAATTGTTTTTAACATTTGATTTAGAGCTCCAAATGGCATGAATCCAACACCCACATTAATCTAGCTCATTTTTCAATATTGTGATAACATTTGAGACTAAAAGCGCTACGAAAAAGCATCCAAGTAGCACCAATGATTAGTTTAGCATAATCATTTAAATTGGCCAATCAATTTGACATATCCGGACTATATCATCTGTTACTTTTCATTTAAAGTACAAAATTACACGAATCCAATACCCACGTTAAGTTAGCTCAATTTTATACATTGTGATAAAATTTTAGACCGAAATAGATATGACAAAGCCTCCAAATAATCCAATCTATATCAAACTGAGTGATGCCATGCATTTTGCTTCATTTGTAAACCTTAGCTCAATGAGCACCAGTGATCTGTTTAGAATGATCAATTTAACTAACCAATAAATTTGACATGTCCGAACTAAATCATTCGTAACTTTTGATTTAGAGTTCAGAATGACATGAATCCAATGCCTACTTTAAGCGAGTTCAATTTTCTGTATTGTGATAAACTTTTAGACCGAAATACAATGAGAAAGCCTCCAAGTAATCAAATTTATCCAAAACTGCATAATTCCATGCACAATGCGTCATTTATAACCTTTTACTCAAGGAGCACCAATGATGATTTAAGAATGATAAATTGAAGTGGCCGATAAACTTGACATGTCCGCACTAAATCACATGTAACTTTTTTTTTAGAATTCAAATTGACACGAATCCGAAGATTATATTAAGCTAGGTCACATTTATATACTGTGATTAAATTTAATACCGAATTAGCTAAGAAAATGTGTCCAAGTAATCCAACCTATCCCACACTGCGTGATGCCATGCATTATGCTTCCTTTGTAAACCTTTGCTCGATCAGCACCAATGATCAGCTTATAATCAAATTTAACTAGCTGATGAACTTCACCTGTCCACACTAAAATCGTCTTTAACATTTTATTTATAGCTTAAAATAAAATGAATCCAACGGCAACGTGAAAGAGCTACCACAAAGCCTTCAAGTAATATCCAAATTACGTGATTTCATGCATTATTCTTCATTTATAAGCTTTACTCAATGAGCACCAATGATCAGTTTAGAATGATCGTTTTAACTGGCCGATCAACTTGACATGTGCGCACTAAATTGTCCGTAACTTTTGATTTAGAGTTTGGAATGACACGAATCCAACGCCCATGTTTAGCTAGCTCAATTTTCTATATTGTGATTAAATTTGAGACTGAAAGTGTACCACAAAGCTTTCAAGTAATCCAATCTATCCCAAATTATGTGATGTCAGGCATTATGCATCATTTATAAGCTTTACGCAAGGAGCACCAATGATCAGTTTTGAATGATCACTCTAATTGGCCGATCAACTTGACATGTCCGCACTAAATTATCTGTAACTCTTAATTTAGAGTTCAAAATGACACGAATCCAATGCCCATGTTTACCTAGCTCAATTTTCTATATTGTGACGAAATTTATGATCGAAATAGCTACAATAAAGCCTCTAATTAATCCAATATTTCCCAAACTGTGAGATGCCATGCATTATGCTTCATTTGTAAAATTTTGCCCAATAAGCACCAATAATCAGTTTAGAATGATCATTTAACTAGCATATCTACTTCACATGTCTGCAATAAATTTTTGTTAACATTTGATTTAAAGATCCAAAGGACATGAATCCAACTCCCACGTTAATTTTGCTCAATTTTCAATATCGTGACAACATTGGAGACTAAAAGCGCTACGAAAAAAACATCCAAGTAATACAATGTATCCCAATCTGTGCGATACCATGCATTATGCTACATTTGTAAACCTATTCCCAATGAGCACCAATGATCAGTTTAGAATGATCATTTTAACTAGCTCATCTACTTCACATGTCTGCAATAATTTTTTTTTTAACATTTGATTTAGAGCTCCAAACGGCATGAATCCAACGCCCACATTAATCTAGCTTAATCTGAGACTAAAAGCGCTATGAAAAAGCATCCAAGTAACCCAATGTATCCCAAACTGCGTCATACCATGCATTATGCTTCATTTATAAGACTTTACTCAAGGAGCAACAATGATCAGTTTAGAATGATCATTTAAATTGGCCGATCGACTTCACATATCCGCACTAAATCGTCTGTTGCTTTTGATTTAGAGTTCAAAATGACACGTATCCAACACCCATGTTAAACTAGCTCAAATTTCAATATTGTGATAAAATGTTAGACCGAAATAGCTACGACAAATCCTCCAAATAATCCATTCTATCCCAAAATGCGTGATGCCATGCATTCTGCTCAATTTGTTAACCTTTGCTCAATGAACACAAGGGATCAGTTTAGAATGATCAATTTAGCAAACCGATAAATTTGACATGTCCGAACTGAATCATCCGTAATTTTGGATTTAGAGTTCAGAATGACACGATTCCAACACGTACTTTAAGCAAGCTCAATTTTCTATATTATGATAAACTTTTAGACAGAAATACTATAGAAAGCCTCCAAGTAATCCAATGTATCCTAAAATGTGTGATGCCATGCATAATACATCATTTATAAGCCTTTACTCAAGGAGCACCAAAGATGAGTTAAGAATGATCAATTTAACTAGACGATAAACTTGACATGTACGCACTAAATCGTCCATAACTTTTGACTTAGAGTTCAAAATAACACGAATCAAACGCCCACATTAAGGAAGCTCAGAACTCTATTTTGTGATTAAATTTAAGACCAAATTACCAATGAAAATGTGTCCAAGTAATCCAATCTATCCCACATTGCGTGATGCCATGCATTATTCTTCCTTTGTAAACCTTTGCTCGATGAGCACCAATGATCAGTTTGGAATGATCAATTTGACTAGCTGATGAACTTGACATGTCCTCACTAAATCATCATTAACATTTGATTAAGAACTCAAAATGACATGAATCGAACAACAACATTAATCTAGCTCGATTTTCTATATTGTGACAACATTTGAGACTGAAAAAGCTACCACAAAGCCTTCAAGTAATCTAATCTATCCCAAACTACGTGATGCCATGCATTATGCTTCATTTATAAGCTTTAATCAAGGAGCAACACTGATCAGTTTATATTGATCATTTAACTGAGATATCAACTTGACATGTCTACACTAAATCGTCCATAACTTTTGATTTAGAGTTCTGAATGACATGACTCCAACGCTTGATGTGATCCTGAGGAGGATCAAGCTCCTGATCAACGCCAAATGATTGTAACTTGCCGATGTGTGAGGTCTTAAGTGGATGGATCCGAAGACAAGGGGAAATGGATGATCGGTTTAAAATGATCGTTTTAACTGGCCGATCAACTTGACATGTATGCACTAAATCGTTCGTAACTTTTGAATTAGAGTTTGGAATGACACGAATCCAACGTCCATGTTTAGCTAGCTCAATTTTCTATATTATATAAAATTTGAGACTGAAAGAGTACCACAAACCTTTCAAGTAATCCAATATTCCCAAATTACGTGATACCATGCATTATGCTTCATTTATAAACTTTACGCAAGGAGCACCAATGATCAGTTTAGCTAGCCGATAAACTTGACATGCCCGCACTAAATCTTCCGTAACTTAATATTTAGAGTTCAGAATATTATCAGTAAAGAATTATCATTTTTACTAGCTGAACTTGACATGTCTGGTGTAAATCGTCAGTAACATTTGATTTATAGTTCAGAATGACACGAATTCAACGCCCACGTTAAGCTAGCTCAATATTTTATGCTGTGACAAAATTTAAGACCGAAATAGCTATAACAAAGACTCCAAGTAATCCTATATATCCCAAACTTTGTGATGTCATGCATTATGCTTCATTTGTAAACCTTTCCACAATGACCACCAATGATCAGTTTTGAATGATCATTTAACTAGCTGATCAACTTGACATGTCCACACTAAATCGTTTTTAACATTTGATTTAGAGCTCAAAATGACATGAATCCAACGCCCACGTTGAGCTAGTTCAATTTTCCATATTGTGATAAATATGAGACTAAAATAGACACGACAAAGCCTACATGTAATCAAATGTATCCCAAACTACGTCATGCCATGCATTATGCTTCATTTATAAGCCCTTAATCAACGAGCACCAATAATCAGTTTAGAATGATAATTTAAACCGGCCGATCAACTTAATATGTACATACTAAATCACCAGTAAACTAGCTCATGTTAAACTTGCTCAATTTTCTATATTTTGACTAAATTTAAGACTGAAATAAGTACGAGAAAGCCTCCAAGTAATCCAATCTATCCCAAGTGCGTGATGCCTTGCATAATGCTTCATTTGTAACCTTTGCTCAGTGAGCAGCAATGATCAGTTTATAATGATCAATTTAACTAGCCTATAAACTTGGCATATCCGCACTAAATCGTTAGTAACTTTTGATTTAGAGTTAAGAATAACACGAATCCAATGCCCACATTAGGCTTTCTCCATTTTCTATGTTTTGATTAAATTTAAGACCAAAATAGCTACAAAAAGGCTCCAATTAATCCAATCTATCCCAAACTGCATGATGTCAGGCATTATGTTCATTTGTAAACCTTTTCTCAATTAGCACCAATGATCACTTTAGAACGATCAATTTAACTAGCCGATAAACTTGAAATGTCCGCACTAAATCGTCCGTAATATTTCATTTTAGTCCAGAATTACAGGGAACCAATGCCCACGTTAAGCTAGCTTAATATTCTATATTTTGACAAAATTTAAGACTGAAATAGCTACGACAGCCTCCAGATAATCCAGTCTATCGCAAACTGCGTAATGCCATGCATTATCCTTAATTTGAAAACATTTTCTTAGTGAATACCAATGTTCAGTTTAGAATGATCATTTTACCTTGCTGATCAACTTGAGATGTCCCCACTAAATCGTTTGTACCATTTGATTTAGAGCTCAAAATAACATAAATCCAATCCCTATGTTAGTTAAATTTTCTATATTGTAATAACATTTGAGACTGCAAGAACTACCACAAAGCCTTCAAGTAATCCAATCTTTCCTAAACTGCATGATTCCATGCATTATGCATAATTTGGTAGCCTTTACTCAACGAGCACTAATGATCATTTTAGAATGATCAGTTTAGAATGATCAGTTTAGAATGATCATTTTAGAATGATCATTTTTGAATTATAAGTTTAGAATGATCACTTTAACTCGACGATCAACCTTACATGTCCGCACTAAATCGTCCGAAACTTTTGATTTATAGTTTAGAATCACATGAATCCAACACCCACGTTAAGCTAGCTCAATATTCTATATTATGACAAAATTTAAGACCAAAAGAGCTACGACAAAACCTTCAAGTAATCCAATCTATCCTAAACTACATGATGCCACGCATTATGTTTCATTTGTAAAGTGTTGCTCAATGAGCACCAATGATCAGTTTAAAATGATCATTTTAACTAATTGATCAACTTGACATATACGCACTAAATTTTGTTTAACTTTTGAATCATAGCTCAAAATGACATGAATCGAACGCCCACGTTAATCTAGTTTAATTTTCAATATTGTGAAAATGTTTGAGACTGAAAGAGCTATGACAAAGCCTACAAGTAATCCGATCTATCCCAATCTGCGTGATGCCATGCATTATACTTCATTTGTAAACCTTTGCTCAATGAGCAGAAATGATCAATTTAAAATGATCATTTTAACTAGCTGATCAACTTGACATATCCGCACTAAATCGTTTTTAACATATTGATTTAGATCTCAAAATGACTTGAATCCAACGCCCACGTTAATCTAGTTGAATTTTCAATATTGTGACAACATTTGAGACTGAAAGAGCTACGACAAAGACTACAAGTAATCCAATCTATCCCAAACTACGTGATGTCGTGCATTACGCTTCATTTGTAAACCTTTTCTCAATGAGCACCAATGATCAGTTTAAAATGATCATTTTAACTAACTGATCAACTTGAAATGTCTGTACTAAAAAGTTTTTAACTTTTGATTTAGGGCTCAAAATGATATGAATCTAATGCGGACTTTAATCTAGATCAAATTATAATATTGTGACAACAATTATGACTAAAAGAGATACGACAAAGCCTCCAAGCAATCCAATGTATCCCAAACTGCGTGATGCCATGCATTGTGCTTCATATATAAGCATTTACTCAAGTAGCACCAATAATCAGTTTGGAATGATTATTTTAGATGGCCGATCAACTTGACATGTCCGCACTAAATCGTCTTTTACATTTGATTTAAAGCCAAAAATGACATGAATCCAACGCCCACGTTAATCTAGTTCAATTTTCAATATTGTGATAACTTTTGAGATTGAAAGAGCTACGACAAAGCCTCCAAGTAACACAATCTATCCCAATATGCGTGATGCCATGAATTATGCTTCATTTGTAAACCTTTGCTCAATGTGCACGAATGATCAGTTTAAAATGATCATTTTAACTCGCTGATCAACTTGACATGTCCGCACTGAATCGTTTTTAACATTTGATTTAGAGCTCAAAATGACATGAATCCAACGCCCACGTTAATCTAGTTCAATTTTCTATATTGTGACAACATTTGAGATTGAAAGAGCTACGACAAATCCTCCGAGTAATCCAATCTATCCCAAACTGCGTGGATCCATGCATTGTGCTTCATTTGTAAACCTTTTCTCAATGAGCATCAATGATCAGTTTAAAATGATCATTTTAACTTACGGATAACCTTGACATGTCTGCACTATATCGTGTTTAACTTTTGATTTAGACCTCAAATGACATGAATATAACGCCCACATTAATCTCGCTCAATTTTCAATATTGTGATTAAATTTAAGTCTGAAATAGCTATGACAAAGCCTCCAAGTAGTCCAATCTATCCAAACTACGTGATGCCATGTATTATGCTTCATTTATAAACCCTTCCTCAATGAGAACCAATGATGAGTTTGGAATGATCATATTAACTAGCATATCAACTTGACATGTACGCACTAAATCGTTTGAAACTTTTGATTTATAGTTCAAAATGACAGGAATCCAACGCCCATATTAATCTAGCTCAATTTTCTATATTGTGACATCATTTGAGACTGCAAGAACTACCACAAAACCTTCAAGTAATCCAATCTATCCTAAACTGCGTGATGCCATGCATTATGCTTAATCTTGTTGCCTTTACTCACGGAGCACTAATGATCATTTTAACTATCTGATCAACTTGACATGTCCACACTAAATCGTCTATAACATTTGATTTAAAGCTCAAAATGACATGAATCCTATGCGCATGTTAATCTAGTTCAATTTTCAATATTGGGACAACATTTGAGACAGAAAGAGCTACGACAAAGCCTCCAAGTAATCCAATCTATACTGGACTACGCGATGTCATGCACTATGCTTCATTTGTAAACCTTTGCTCAATGAGCCCCATAGATCAGTTTAAAATGATCATTTTAACGAACTGATCAACTTGACATGTCTGCACTAAATCATCATTAACTTTTCATTTAGAGCTCAAAATGACATGCATCCAACGCCCACATTAATCTCGCTCAATTTTCAATATTGTGACAACATTTGAGACTGAAAGAGCTACGACAAAGCATCCAAGTCATCGAATGTATCCCAAACTGCGTGATGCCATGCATTACGCTTCATTTATAAGCCTTTACTCAACTTGCACCAATAATCAGTTTAGAATGATCATTTTAACTGGTCGATCAACTTGACATGTCCGCACAAAATCGTTCATAACATTTGATTTAGAGATCAAAATGACAAGAAACGAGTGCCCACTTTAATCTAGCTCAATATTCAATATTGTGACATTATTTGAGACTGAAAGAGCTACGATAAAGCCTCCAAGTAATCCAATCTATCCTAAATTTCGTGATGCCATGCATTATGCTTCATTTGTAAAGCTTTTCTCAATGATCACCAAAGAAAAGTTTTGAATGATCAATTTAACTAGCCGATAAACTTTACATGTCCGAACTAAATCATCTATAACTTTTGATTTAGAGTTCGGATTTACATGAATCAAATACCCACGTTAAGCTAGCTCAAATATTATGATTAAATTTAAGGCCGAAATAGCTGCGATGAAGCCTCCAAGTAATTCAATTTATCCCAAACTGTGTGATACCATGCATTATGCTTCATTTGTAAACCTTTTCTCAGTGAGCACCACTGATCAGTTTAGAATGATCATTTTAACTGGCCTATCAACTTGACATGTATGCACTAAATCGTTTGAAACTTTTGATTTAGAGTTCGAAATGACAGGAATCCAACGCCCACATTAATCTAGCTCAATTTTCTATATTGTGACAACATTTAAGACTCCAAGAACTACCACAAAGCCTTCAAGTAATCCGATCTATCCTAAACTGTGTGATGCCATGCATTATGCTTAAATTAGTAGCCTTTACTCAAGGAGCACTAAATCGTCCGAAACTTTCTATTTAGAGTTCACAATTACAAGAATCCAAAGCCCACATTAAGCTAGCTCAATATTCTATATGATGACAAAACTTAAGACCGAAATAGCAACGACTAAGCCTCCAAGCAATCCAATCTATGACAAACTGTGTGATGGCATGCATTATGCTTTATTTGTAAACTTTTGCTCAATGAGCACCGATGATCAGTTTAAAATGATCATCTGAACTAACGGATCAACTTTACATGTCTACACTAAATCATCTTTGATTTTTTATTTAGAGCTCAAACTGACATTAATCCAACGCCCATATTAATCTTGCTCAATTTTCAATATTATGACAACATTTGAGACTGTAAGAGCTACGACAAAGTCTCCAAGTAATCCAATGTATCCCAAACTTCGTGATGCCATGTATTAAGCTTCATTAATAAGCATTTACTCAAGTAGCACCAATGATTAGTTCTGAATGATCACTTTAACTAGCTGATCAACTTGACAATTGCGCACTAAATCGTCTCTAACTTTTGATTTAGTGTTCAAAATGACATGAATCCAACGCCCACGTTATGCTAGCTAAATTTTTTATATTGTGATAAAATTTAATACCAAAATAGCTACGACAAACCCTCCAAGTAACCCAATCTATCTAAAATAAGGTGAAGCCATGTTTTAGGCTTATTTTACATCCTATTGAAACCAAGAAATATAGGCCTGCCTGCCATCCACACCAGAATAAATGGAGTTTTCCAAAAAAACTGCTAGTGGAGGAAGACATCCTAGGGATAATGGACATAATGCTAAACCATTGCTCAATGAGCACCAATGGTAAGTTTAGAATGATCATTTTAACTAGCTGATCAACTTGACATTTCCACACTAAATCGTTTGTAACTTTTAATTTGAAGTTCAGAATGATACAAGAGACATAGAGCTAAACCATTGCTCAATGAGCACAAATGATAAGTTTAGAATGATCATTTTAATTAGCTGATCAACTTGACATGTCCGCACTAAATCGTTTGTAACTTTTAATTTGAAGTTCAGAATGATACAAATCCAACGCCCATGTTAATCTAGCTTAATTTTCTATACTGTGACAAAATCTAAGACCAAAATAGCTGATCATTTTAACTACCTGATCAATTTGACATTTCTGCACTAAATCCTCTTTAACTTTTCTTCCAATGTATCCCAAACTGCGTGATGCAATGCATTATGCTTCATTTGTAAACCTTTTCTCAATGAGCACCAATAATCAGTTTAAAATGATCATTTTAACTGGCCTATCAACTTGACATATACGCAGTAAATCATTAACTTTTGATTTAGAATTCGGAAAAACAGAATACAACGCTCACATTAAGCTAGCTAAATTTTCTATATTGTGACAACATTTGAGACTGAAAGAACTGCCACAAAGCCTTCAAGTAATCCAATCTATCCTAAACTGCGTGATGCCATGCATTATGCTTAATTTAGTAGCCTTTACTCAAGGAGCATCAATGATGGGTTTAGAATTATAACTTTAGAATGATCACTTTAACTGGCAGATCAACTTGAAATTTCCGCACTAAATCGTCCGAAACATTTGATATAGAGTTCAGAATTACACGAACCAACGCCCAGGTTAAGCTAGATCAATACTCTATATAATGAGAAAATTTAAGACCGAAATAGGTACGACAAAGCCTTGAAGTAGGCCAATCTATCCCAAAATCCGTGAAGCCATGCATTATGCTTCATTTATAAACCATTGCTCAATCAGCACCATGATCAGTTTAGAATGATGTTTAATAGCTGATCAACTTGACATATCCGTAATAAATCATCTTTAACATTTGATTTAGAGCTAAAAATGACATGAATCTAACGTCCATGTTAATCTAGTTCAATTTTAAATATTGTGACAACATTTGAGACTGAACGAGTTACGACACAGCCTCCAAGTAATCCAATCTATAGATATCCCTATATGCGTGATGCCATGCATTATGCTTCATTTGTAAACCTTTGCTCAATGAACACCAATGATTAGTTTAAAATGATAATTTTAACTAGCTGATCAACTTGACATGTCCACACTAAATCGTTTTTAACATTTGATTTAGAGCTCAAAATGAGTTGAATCCAGCACCCACATTAATCTCGCTCAATTTTCAATATTGTGACAACATTTGAGATTGAAAGAGCTACGACAAAGCCTCCAAGTAACCAATGTATCCCAAACTGCGTGATGCCATGCATTACGCTTCATTTATAACCCATTACTCAACTAGCACTAATAATTAGTTTAGAATGATCATTCTAACTAGCCGATCAATTTGACATGTCCGCACAAAGTCGCCCATAACATTTGATTTGGAGATCAAAATGATATGAATCGAGCGCCCACTTTAAGCTAGCTCAATTTTCAATATTGTGACAATATTTGAGACATAAAGAGCTACGATAAAGCGTCCAAGTAATCCAATCTATCCTAAACTGTGTGATGCCATGCATTATGCTTCATTTGTAAAGCTTTGCTCAATGAGACCCAATGATAAGTTTAGAATGATCAATTTAACTAGCCAATAAACTTGATATGTCCGAACTAAATCATCTATATCTTTTGATTTTGAGTTCGGAATGACATGAATCAAATACCACGTTAAGCTAGCTCAAATATTGTGATTAAATATAAGGCCGAAATAGCTACGACAAAGCCTCCAAGTAATCCAATCTATCCGAAACAGCATGATGCCATGCGTTATGCTTCATTTGTAAACCTTTGCTCAATGAGCACCAATGATCAGTTTAGAATGATCATTTTAACTCGCCTATCAACTTGACATGTACACACTAAATCATTCGTAAATTTTGATTTAGAGTTCGGAATGACAGGACTCCAACGCCCACAATAAGCTAGCTCAATTTTCTATATTGTGACATAATTTGAGACTGCAATAACTACCACAAAGCCTTCAAGTAATCCAATATATCATAAACTGCGTGATGCCATGGATTATGCTTAATATAGTAGCCTTTACTCAAGGAGCACTAATGATCAGTGTAGAATGATCAGTTTCAAATTATAAGTTTAGAATGATCACTTTAACTAGCCGATCAACTTGACATGTCCGACTAAATCGTCCGAAACTTTTGATTTAGAGTTCGGAGTTACACGAATCCAACACCCACGTGTAGCTAGCACAATATTTTATATTATGTCAAATTTTAAGACCGGAATAGTAATGAAAAAGCCTTCAAGTAATCCAATCTATCCCAAACTGCATGAAACCATGCATTATGCTTCATTTGTAAACCATTGCTCAATCAGCACCAATAATCTGTTTAGAATGATGATTTTAACTAGATAATCAACTTAAAATGTCTGCACTAAATCATCTTATACATTTGATTTGGAGCTCAAAATAACATGAATCCATCACCCACGTTAATCTTGTTTAATTTTCAATATTGTGACAACATTTGAGGTTGAAAGAGCTATAGACAAAGCCTCCAAGTAATCCAATCTATCCCAAACTGCGTAATGTCATGGATTATGCTTCTTTTATAAACATTTTCTCAACGAGCACAAGTGATCAGTTTAAAATGATCATTTTAACTAACTGATCAACTTGATATTTCTGCAATAAGTCGTCCTTTAACTTTTGATTTAAGGCTTACAATGACGTGAATCCAACACCCACATTAATCTCGTTCAATTTTCATTATTGTGATGATATTTGAGAATGAAAGAGCTACGATAAAGCCTCCAAGTAATCCAATGTATCCCGAACTGCGTGATGCCACAAATTATGCTTCATTTATAAGCCTTTACTCAAGTAGCACCAATAATCAGTTTCGAATGATCATTTTAACTGGCAGATCTACTTGACATGTCCGCAGAAAATCTTTTGTAACATTTGATTTAGAGCTCAAAATTACCTGAATCGGCTGCCCATGTTAATCTAGCTCAATTTTCAATATTGTGATAATATTTGAGACTTAAAAAGCTACGATAAAGTCTCCAAGTAATCTAATCTATCCTAAACTGCGTATGCCATGAATTATGCTTCATTTCTAAAGCTTTGCTCGATGAGCACAAATGATAAGTTTAGAATAATTAATTTAATTAGCTGATAAACTTGAAATGTACGCACTAAATCGTCCGTAACTTTTGATTTTGGGTTTGGAATGACATGAGTCCAATGCCCACGTTAAACTAGCTCAAATATTGTAATTAAATTTATGGCCGAAATAGCTATGAAAAAGCCCCCAAGTAATCCAATCTATCACAAATGGCATGATGCCATGCATTATGCTTCATTTGTAAACATTTACTAAATGAGCACCAATGATCAGCTTAGAATGTTCATTTTAAGTAGCTGATCAACTTGACATGTCTGCACTAAATCATCTTTAACTTTTGATTTAGAGCTCAAAATGACATGCATCCAACGCACACATTAATCGCACTCAAGTTTCAATATTGTGACAACATTTGAAACTGAAAGAGCTACGACAAAGCCTCCAAGTAATCCAATGTATCCAAAACTGCGTGATGCCATGCATTATGCTTCATTTATAAGCCTTTAATCAAGTAGCATCTATAATCAGTTTAGAATGATCATTTTAACTGGCCGATCAACATGACATGTACGCAAAAAATCGTCCAAAACATTTGATTTGAAGCACAAAATGACATGAATCGAGCGCCCACGTTAATCTAGTTCAATTTCAATATTTTGACAACATTTGAGAGTCAAACTGCTACAATAAAACCTCCAACTAATCAGATCTATCCTAAACTACGTGATGCCATGCATTATGCTTCATTTGTAAAGCGTTACTCAGTGAGCACCAATGATCAGTTTAGAATGATCAATTTAACTAGCCGATAAACTGGACATGTCTGCACTAAATCATTAGTAAATTTTGATTTAGAGTTCGGAGTGACATGAATCAAATACCCACTTTAAGCTAGCTCAAATGATTAGTTTACAATGACCATTTTAACTTGCCTATCAACTTGACATGTACGCACTAAATCGTTCATAACTTTCGATTTAGTGTTCGGAATGACAGGAATCTAACGCCCACATTAAGCTAACTAAAGTTTCTATTGTGACACCATTTGAGACTTCAAGAACTACCACAACGCCTTTACTCAAGGACCACTAATGATCAGTTTACAATGATCAGTTTACAATGATCAGTTTAGAATGATCAGTTTAGAATGATCAGTTTAAAATTATAAGTTTATAATGATCACTTTAACTAGCCGATCAACTTCACATTTCCGCACTAAATCGTCCGAAACTTTTGATTTAGAGTTCGGAATTACGCGAATCCAACGCCCGCGTTTAGGTAGCTCAATATTCTATAATGTGTCAAAATCTAAGACCGAAATAGAAATGAGAAATCCTTCAAGTAATCCAATCTATCCTGAATTGCGTGAAACCATGCATTATGCTTCCTTTGTAAACCATTGCGTAGTCAGCACCAATGATCAGTTTAGAATGATGATTTTAACTAGATGATCAACTTAAAATGTCCGCACTAAATCATATTTAACATTTGATTTAGAGCTCAAAATGACATGAATCAAACGGCCACGTTAATCTAGTTAAATTTTCAATGTTGTGACAACATTTGAGATTGACAGAGCTACGACAAAGCCTCCAAGTAATCCAATCTATCTCAAAATGCGTGATGCCATGGATTAGGCAACATTTATAAACCTTTGCTCAATGAGCATAAATGATAAGTTTAAAATGAACATTTTAACTAACTGATCAACTTGACATGTCTGCACTAAATCGTTTTTAACTTTTTATTTAGAGCTCAAAATGACGTGAATCCAATGCCCACATTAATCTCGCTCAATTTTCAATATTGTGACAACATTTGAGATTGAAAGAGCTACGACATAGCCTCTAAGTAATCTAATGAATCCCAAACTGTGTGATGCCATGCATTATGCTTCATTTAAAAGCCTTTACTTAAGTACCACCAATAATCAGTTTGTAATAATCATTTTAACTGGCCAATCAACTTGACATGTCCCCCCAAAATTGTCCGTAACATTTGATTTAGAGGTCAAAATGATATGAATCGAATGCCCACGTTATTCTAGCTCAATTTTCAATATTGTGACAACATTTGAGACTGAAAAAGTCACAATAAAGGCTCCAAGTAATCCAATTTATCCTAAACTGCGTGATGCCAAGCATTATGCTTCATTTCTAAAGCTATGCTCAATAAGCACAAATCATAAGTTTAGAATGATTAATTTAACTAGCCGATTGTCCCCACTAAATCCTCCATAACTTTTGATTAAAAGTTTGGAGTGACATGAGTCCAATGCCCACGTTAAGCGAGCTCAAATATTGTGAGTAAATTTAAGGCTGAAATAGCTCAACAAAGCCTCCTAGTAATCCAAACTATCCCAAACAGCATGATGCCATGCGTTATGCTTCATTTGTAAACATTTTCTCAATGAGCGCCAATGATCAGTTTAGAATAATCATTTTAACTGGCCTATCAATTTGACATGAACGCACTAAATCGTTCGTAACTTTTGATTTAGAATTCGGAATGACAGGAATCCAATGCCCACATTAAACTAGCTCAATTTTCTATATTGTGACATTATTTGAGACTGCAAGAACTACCACAAAGCATTCAAGTAATCCAATCTATCCTAAAATGCATGACGCCATGCATTATGGTTAATTTAGTAGCCTTTATTCAAGGAGCACTAATGATCAGTTTAAAATTGTAAGTTTAGAATGATCACTTTAACTGGCCGATCAAGTTGACATGTCTGCACTAAATCTTCTGAAACTTTTGATTTAGAGTTCGGAGTTACACGAATCCAACGCCCACGTTAGGCTAGCTCAACATACTATATTATGACAAAATTTAATACCAAAATAGCAATGACAAAGCTTCTTGAAGCCATGCATTATGCTTCATTTGTAAACCATTGCTCAATCAGCACCAATGATCAGTTTAGAATGATGATCTTAACTAGATGACCAACTTGACATGTCTGCACTAAATCGTTTTTAACATTTTATTTAGAGCTCAAAATGACATGAATCCAACGCCCACGTTAATCTAGTTCAATTGTGACAACATTTGAGATTGAAAGAGCTACGATGAAGTCCTCAAGTAATCCAATCTATTCCAAACTGCGTGATACCATGCATTGTAAACTTTTGCTCAATGAGCACCAATGATCATTTCAACTAACTTATCAACTTGACATGTCTACACTAAATCGTCTTTACCTTTTGATTTAAAGATCAAAATGACATGAATCCAACGCCCACATTAATCTCGCTCAATTTTCAATGGTGTGACAACATTTGATACTAAAAGAGCTACGACAAAGCCTCCAAGTAATCCAATCTATCCCAAACTGCGTAATGTCATGGATTATGCTTCTTTTATGAACCTTTGCTCAACGAGCACAAGTGATCAGTTTAAAATGATCATTTTAACTTACTGATGAACTTGATATTTCTGCAATAAATTGTCTTTAACTTTTGATTTAAGGCTTAAAATGACGTGAATCCAACACCCACATTAATCTCGTTCAATTTTCATTATTGTGATAATATTTGAGAATGAAAGAGCTACGATAAAGCCTCCAAGTAATCCAATGTATCCCAAACTGCGTGATGCCATGCATTATGCTTCATTTATAAGCCTTTACTCAAGTAGCACCAATAATCAGTTTCGAATGATCATTTTAACTGGCTGATCAACTTGACATGTCCGCACAAAATCTTTTGTAACATTTGGTTTAGAGCTCAAAATGACATGAATCGGATGCCCACGTTAATCTAGATCAATTTTCAATATTGTGATAACATTTGAGACTTAAAAAGCTACGATAAAGTCTCCAAGTAATCTAATCTATCCTAAACTGTGTATGCCATGAATTATGCTACATTTCTAAAGCTTTGCTCGATGAGCACAAATGATGAGTTTAGAATGATTAATTTAACTAGCCGATAAACTTGAAATGTGCGCACTAAATCGTCCGTAACTTTTGATTTTGGGTTCGGAATGACATGAGTCCAATGCCCACGTTAAACTAGCTCAAATATTGTGATTAAATTTATGGCCGAAATAGCTATGAAAAAGCCTCCAAGTAATCCCATCTATCACAAATGGCATGATGCCATGCATTATGCTTCATTTGTAAACATTTACTCAATGAGCACCAATGATCAGTTTAGAATGATCATTTTAACTGGCCTATCAAATTGACATGTACGCACTAAATCGTTCGTAACTTTCTTACACTGGACTATCAAATTGAAGTCGGGCAGGACTAGCACTGGTGCATGTGTAAGGCTGTCCTTCAAGGCCCTGAATGCCTTCTTCTGAGATTTTCCCCAGCTGAATCCCACGTTCTTCTTTAGTACTGCCGTCAATGGTGAGGCAATACTACTGAAGTTGGGCACGAATCTCCTATAGAAGCTGGCCAGTCCGTGGAAGCTCCTTACTTAGCTGATGTTGCCTGGTGTTGGCCATTCTTGTATGGCTCGAATCTTCTCTTCATCAACCTGTAGGCCCTGTGAACTTACAACAAAACCTAAATAGACAAGTTTATCAGTACAAAAGATGCACTTCTTGAGATTGGCATAAAGCTCTTCTTGTTGAAGGGTTTTAAGTACCATCTCAAGATGTGTGAGGTGTTCCCATAGGCACTTACTATAAACTAGTATGTCATCAAAGTAAACTACTACAAACTTACTGATGTACGCCCTAAGAACTTGGTTCATAAGGCGCATGAAGGTGCTTGGGGCATTAGTCAAGCCAAATGGCATGACTGTCCACTCGTTGAGCCCTTGCTTTGTCTTGAAAGCAGTCTTCCATTCATCACCTTCCTTCATCCTGACCTGGTGGTATCCACTTTTGAGGTCTATCTTGGAGAAGACCGTGGCTCCACTCAGCTCATCTAGCATGTCATCCAGCCGTGGTATTGGATGCCGGTACTTGACAGTGATGTTGTTGATTGCTCGGCAATCCACACACATTCGCCAAGTCTCATCTTTCTTGGGCACTAGTAGCACTGGTACGGCACATGGACTAAGGCTCTCTCGAACATATCCTTTCTCCAGGAGCTCCTTGACTTGCTTCTCAAGCTCCTTGGACTCCTCTGGACTCATCCAGTAGGCTGGCCGGTTGGGCAGGGCTGCTCCGGGCACTAGATCGATCTGGTGTTCTATGCCACGTAAAGGAGGCAAGCCTGCTGGTATCTCCTCTGGAAACACATCCTGGAATTTGTTGAGGAGAGTTGCTACTTCAGGAGGTAGCTCTACCTGTTCTTACTCTATATTCAACACTTCTTTGAAAACCATTAGTAACATTAGATCCTTCGAGGCTAAAGCTCTCTGGACATGACTTGGTTGAATGAGAAAATTAGATTTAATGAGTTTCTTTGCCTTACTCATTTGGAGTTGTAGCTCGTGTACCTGGGCAGGTGTAAGAGGAGCTAGGCTGACTTTTCTTTTGTCATGCACAAAAGTGTAGAGATTGGTTCGGCCATCATGCCTGGTCTCTTTGTCAAACTGCCATGGTCTTCCTAGCAGAAGATGGCCAGCTTTCATGGGCACCACGTCGCACAAGACTTGGTCTTGGTATTTGCCCACACTGAATGGCACAGTGACTTGCTCATGGATCTTGAGCTCCACTTTGTCATCCAGCCATCTCCATCTATATGGTCGAGGATGCCTTGTCTTCTCTAGACCTAGCTTATCAACCATATATGGACTAGCAACATTAGTGCAAGAACCACCATCTATGATGAGGTTACATAACTTGCCCTTGATGGTGCAACGGCTGTGGAAGATGTTCTCCCTTTGGATGGTCTCTGAAGGATCCACCATTGCACTGAGGATGCGTCTAGTTAGCAGCACTTCCCCCACATCAGGGTACTCAATGTCACCATATTCCTCTTCTGGTTCATAGTCCTCTTCATCTTGGGATTCATATTCTCCAGCCTCCGTAATCAGCATGACTCGGTTGTTTGGGCACTCCCTCGAGATGTGTCCACGACCCCTACACTTGAAACAAGTGATGTCACGTGATCTTTGAGGGTTAGAAGACTTACTAGGCTCTCTTTGGTCACGGGTTAGCTCAGGAGGCTTGCTCTTGAACCTTGACTCGATCTCTATGCTCTTGCCTTTGTCTACTGGCTTGGGCATGTTGCTTGATGCCCAAGGTGTCTTAGGCTTGCTGCGGATGTCTTGGCTCCTAAATTTGATGTGTTGCTCAGCTTGGACAGATAGGTGGAATAAGTCTTTGAAGTCATTGTAGATTTGCCTTTCCACCTTGCGGCTGATTCTTTCTTGGAGTCCATTCAAGAATTGTGCCATCAATGCTTCTTCAACATCATTGAGCTCCAGCCTGTTCCTTAGCTTCTCGAACTCTTCATAGTACTCCTCTACTGATCTAGTACCCTGCTTAAGAGTACGAAAACGACGTTGCAAGTCTCTATGAAAGTAAGGTGGAACAAACCTTTGTCACATGAGGTCTTTCATGTCGACCCATGAGTCTATGGGCCTCATTCTCTTCCTCCTTCTGTCAAATACCTCACGATCCCACCAGATGAGGGCATTGTCCGTGAGTGGTGCTACTGCCATTGAGACTCTCCTAGGTCCTGGTTGGTTGTAATGATCAAAGATATGATCCATTCTTCTCTCCCAATCTAGGTAAGCCTCGGGGTCTACTTTTCCTTAAAAACTTGGAGGAGTTTGCTTAACATCAGGATGAGTTACCGGGTTATAGGCGTGTTCATCTCCATCCTCATGATTTCTAGGAGGCATTCTTGGTATCTGGTGAAGACCATATGGCTCAAAGCCATCATCTTCTGCCTCTGGCTGCCGTGGAGGTCCTCTCGGCCTATGGTGACAGTTATGAGGTTGTGTGTCCTCATCTCCATCTGGCTGGGGTTCCTCCTGTTCGTGCCGTGTCCTAAGGTGCTCAGGACCCTCAGGACGGTCTTGCTCATCTCTCACGTGCCTTATGGCCTGAAATCTCACAGGCCTCTCCACGTGCTCCAATCTCTCGCCTATGGATGCAAGTTGCGTTTGAAGGGTGGTGAACATGGCCATCATGGCTTCGGTGGCTTCTCTATTTTCTTCTGCCATTGTGTGCTACAAAGAAAGAAGACAAGTTATGATACTCCTAAATTATTAGGAGGGTTTTCTTTTTATGAGGGATTCAAAATAATGCAAAAAGGAAAGTTTTAAGGAATGGAAAATTCGAAAATATGGAGATTTGAATAAAAGGAAATTTTCTTGACAACTATTGCTAGCTGTCTAATTCGAAATCTTTTGGTATTTTTCCTATTTTATTTTATTTTCTTTTTCTTTTCTTTTTAATTTAACTTAGAAATAATGGAAATATGAATTAAACAAAAAGGAAAACGTGAATGGCAATGCAAAAGTGAATCTAAACCCTAGTGATACATGTAGAAGGCTAGATGCACTCGGTTTGGAGTTTGATGTTATTTTTTTTTTTCTTGAATGCGACTTAAACTAATGCAAGAACTAAAAACAAAAAAAGCTAAAGGATAGAAAAAACCTGGTTTAGGAGCTTTAAGCTCTGATACCAAAATGATACAAGCCTTGATTCAAGGATGTATACGCGTGGGCTGTTTGGAGAAGTTTAGGTGAGAAACTCGACCTTAGACTTCTTGGATAGTGGTTTTTGGGTTGGTATTCGATGGAAAGGTGAAGTGGACCACACGAGGGGTGATGAACCTCGTGATAAATCAAAAACTTAGAGCTAGGAGGGCTGGTCTCAACTAGATTCTAAGCACAAAAGATTCTTGAGAGAAAACTTGTTGGGGAAAGAGTTCTATCTTTATTAATATCAAAAAGGTTGTCGAACTACAATGCTGGAAGGAGCCTTATTAATATGCTCGACAGCTTGACCTTCTAGGGTCGACTCAAATAAAGAAAAGGAAAGTTTACAAAAGTGCACAAATGGAAAGATACAAAAGTGTATAACCGAAAAAGGACCTATTCCTAAAATGTTCTTGACTCAAAAATGTAAAGAATCTAGATCCTACCCTGCAAAAAAGAAAGAGGCATATATTCGAATTGAAACTTACCTTAACTTACCTCACGGCCAAGAAATGGAAGGTGGCCATCCTTGTGGCATGCACGCGCCTTGCTCCTAGTCTTCGACTTGGAGTAGGGTTAAGAATCTTTGGGCCCTGCCTCTCTTGCCACTAAATCCCAAGTCTCTGGTGTCCCTTGTGTTGTCGAGAAGCCTTTGGACTCCACTTTGCACTTCTGGCCCATTGTCCTTAGTTGATCTTCCTGTAGGAGCTTGTCGACCCATAAGCTGAATTTGTGGAAGAGTGCCCTTGATCTGCTTCTTGTCATTGCTCCTGGTGGCACTACTGGTGTGGATACTTCCTGTAGATGCATGTCCTGAAGCTGGTAGCTTATCTGGTCCAAGTTTCCTTGTGTAGAAGTTGAATTCTTGTGCACTCGGCTGGATCGGCTGTACCGGCTGGAATGTACGAGGTACTGGCCGTGATGCCTTCAGGACCAGCCAAGTTGATCCCGGAGTTGGTGGCATCACCAAGGGGACCGGCGGTGTCATCCACATCACCACTAAGTGTGCCGGAAGCTTGGGCCTATCCGCCGGAAATACTGACCGGTCTGGTCCTATTGGTCGAGGGTCCGGCGGTACTGCTTGGTCCGGCAGACGTGCCAGATGGTCCGGCTGTCTCGGGCAAGCTTCCTGGTCGGCCAGTTTGGTCTTCTGGCTGGATGTACGACCTGATGTCCTCATCAACACCAATGATCAGTTTAAAATGATCATTTTAACTAGCTAATCAACTTGACATGTACGCAATAAATCCTCTTTAACATTTGATTTAGAGCTAAAAACGACATGATTCAAACGCCCACGTTAATCTAGTTCAACTTTCAATATTGTGACAACATTTGAGACTGAAATAGCTACGACAAAGCCTTTAAAAAATCCAATCTATCCCAATCGGCGTGATGCCGTGCATTATGTTTCATTTGTAAACCTTTGGTCAACGAACACCAATGATCAGTTTAAAGTGATCATTTTAACTAGCTAATCAACTTGACATGTATGTACTAAATCATCTTTAACATTTGATTTAGAGCTCAAAATGAATACCCACGTTAATCGAGTTCAATTTTCAATATTGTGACAACTTTTGAGACTGAAAGAGCTACGAAAAAACCTTTCAAAAAATCAAATATATCCCATTCTGCGGGATGCCATGCATTATGCTTCATTTGTAAACCTTTGCTCAAAGAACACCAATGATAATTTTGAAATGCTAATTTTTACTAGCTAATCAACTTGACATGTCCGCACTAAATTGTTTTTAACATTTTATTTAAGGCTCAAAATGACATCAATCCAACGCCTATGTTAATCTAGTTCAATTTTCAATATTGTGACAAAATTTGAAACAGAAAGAGCCACGGAAAAGCCTCCAAGTAATCCAATCTATCATGGACTATGCGATGGCGTGCACTATGCTTCATTTGTAAACCTTTCCTCAATGAGCACCAATTATCAGCTTAGAATGCTCATTTTAAGTAAGTGATCAACTTGACATGTCTGCACTAAATCATCTTTAACTTTTCATTTAGGGCTCAAAATGACATGCATCCAACGTACACATTAATCGCACTCAAGTTTCAATATTGTGACAACATTTGAAACCGAAAGAGCTATGACAAAGCCTCCAAGTAATCCAATGTATCCGAAACTGCGTGATGCCTTTCATTATGCTTCATTTATAAGCCTTTAATCAAGTAGCACCAATAATCAGTTTAGAATGATCATTTTAACTGGCCGATCAACTTGACATGTACGCAAAAATTCATCGAAAACATTTGATTTGAAGCACAAATGACATGAATCGAGCGCCCACGTTAATCTAGTTAAATTTTAAATATTGTGAAAACATTTGAAAGTCAAACAGCTACAATAAAACCTCCAACTAATCCAATCCATCATAAACTACGTGATGCCATGCATTATGCTTCATTTGTTAAGCGTTACTCAGTGAGCACCAATGATCAGTTTAGAATGATCAATTTAACTACCGATAAACTTGACATGTCCGCACTATATCATTAGTAAATTTTGATTTAGAGTTCGGAATGACATGAATCAAATACCCACGTTAAGCTAGCACAAATATTGTGATTAAATTTATGGCCGAAACAGCTACGACGAAGCCTCCAACTAATCCAATGTATCCCAAACTGTGTTATGCCATGCATTATGCTTCATTTGTAAACTTTTGCTCAATGAGCACCAATGATTAGTTTACAATGATCATTTTAGCTTGCCTATCAACTTGACATGTACGCACTAAATCGTTCGTAGCTTTTGATTTAGAGTTCGGAATGATAGGAATCTAACGCCCACATTAAGCTAACTAAAGTTTCTGTTGTGACACCATTTGAGACTTCAAGAACTACTACAAAGCCTTTACTCAAGGAGCACTAATGATCAGTTTACAATGATCAGTTTACAATGATCAGTTTAGAATGATCACTTTAGAATGATCAGTTTAAAATTATAAGTTTATAATGATCACTTTAACTGGCCAATCAACTTGACATGTCCGCACTAAATCGTCCGAAACTTTTGATTTAGAGTTCGGAATTACGCGAATCCAACGCCCACGTTTAGGTAGCTCAATATTCTATAATATGTCAAAATCTAAGACCAAAATAGAAATGAAAAATCCTTCAAGTAATCCAATCTATCCTGAATTGCGTGAAGCCATGCATTATGCTTCATTTGTAAACCATTGCGTAGTCAGCACCAATGATCAGTTTAGAATGATGATTTTAACTAGATGATCAACTTAAAATGTCCGCACTAAATCATGTTTAACATTTGATTTAGAGCTTAAAATGACATGAATCCAATGGCCACGTTAATCTAGTTCAATTTTCAATGTTGTGACAACATTTGAGATTGAAAGAGCTTTGACAAAGCCTCCTAGTAATCTAATCTATCTCAAAATGCGTGATGCCATGGATTAGGCATCATTTATAAACCTTTGCTCAATGAGCAAAAATGAGAAGTTTAAAATGAACATTTTAACTAACTGATCAACTTGACATGTCTGCACTAAATCGTTTTTAACTTTTGATTTAGAGCTCAAAATGACGTGAATCCAACGCCCACATTAATCTCGCTCAATTTTCAATATTGTGACAACATTTGAGATTAAAGGAGCTACGATATAGCCTCTAAGTAATTTAATGAATCCCAAACTGTGTGATGCCATGCATTATGCTTCATTTAAAAGCCTTTACTCAAGTACCACCAATAATCAGTTTGTAATGATCATTTTAACTGGCCGATCAACTTGAAATGTCCCCAAAAAAATTGTCCGTAACATTTGATTTAGAGGTCAAAATGATATGAATTGAATGCCCACGTTATTCTAGCTCAATTTTCTATATTGTGACAACATTTGAGACTGAAAAAGTTACAATAAAGCCTCCAAGTAATCCAATTTGTCCTAAACTGTGTGATGCAAAGCATTATGCTTCATTTCTAAAGCTATGCTCAATAAGCACAAATCATAAGTTTAGAATGATTAATTTAACTAGCCGAATGTCCCCACTAAGTCCTCCATAACATTTGATTAAAAGTTTGGAGTGACATGAGTCCAATGCCCACGTTAAGCTAGCTCAAATATTGTGAGTAAATTTAAGGCAGAAATAGCTCAACAAAGCCTCCTAGTAATCCAATCTATCCCAAACAGCACGATGCCATGCGTTATGCTTCATTTGTAAACATTTGCTCAATGAGCACCAATGATCAGTTTAGAATAATCATTTTAACTGGCCTATCAATTTGACATGAACGCACTAAATCGTTCGTAACTTTTGATTTAGAATTCGGAATGATAGGAATACAATGCCCACATTAAACTAGCTCAATTTTCTGACATTATTTGAGACTGCAAGAACTACCACAAAGCATTCAAGTAATCCAATCTATCCTAAAATGCATGACGCCATGCATTATGCTTAATTTAGTACCTTTTTTCAAGGAGCACTAATGATCAGTTTAAAATTGTAAGTTTAGAATGATCACTTTAACTGGCCGATCAAGTTGACATGTCCACACTAAATCGTCTGAAACTTTTGATTTAGAGTTCGGAGTTACACGAATCCAACGCCCACGTTAGGCTAGCTCAACATACTATATTATGACAAAATTTAATACCAAAATAGCAACGACAAAGCTTCCAAGTAATCCAACCAATCACAAACTGCTTGAAGCCATGCATTATGCTTCATTTGTAAACCATTGCTCAATCAGCACCAATGATCAGTTTAGAATGATGATCTTAACTAGATGACCAACTTGACATGTCCGTAGTAAATCGTTTTTAACATTTTATTTAGAGCTCAAAATGACATTAATCCAACACCCACGTTAATCTAGTTCAATTGTGACAACATTTGAGATTGAAAGAGCTACGATAAAATCTCCAAGTAATCCAATCTATCCCAAATTGCGTGATACAATGCATTATGCTTCATTTGTAATCTTTTGCTCAATGAGCACCAATGATCATTTCAACTAACTGATCAACTTGACATGTCTACACTAAATCGTATTTACCTTTTGAATTAAAGCTCAAAATGACATGTATCCAACGGCCACATTAATCTCGCTCAATTTTCAATGTTGTGACAACATTTGATACTAAAAGAGCTACGACAAAGCCTCCAAGTAATCTAATCTATCCAAAACTTTGTGAAGCCATGTATTATGCTTAATTTGTAAATCATTGCTCAAGAGTACCAACGATCAGTTTAGAATGATCATTTTATCTAGATGATGAACTTGAGATTTCCACACTAAATCGTCTTTAACATTTGATTTAGAGCTCAAAATGAAATGAATCCAACGCCCATGTTAAGCTAGCTCAATTTTCCATATTGTGACAACATTTAAAACTCAACACGCTACGACAAAGCCTCCAAGTAATCCAATGTATCTCAAACTGCGTGATACCATGCATTATGCTTCCTTTGTAAACCTTTGCTCAATCAGCACCAATGATCTGTTTATAATGATCATATTAACTTGAGATGTACGTACTAAATCGTTCGTAACTTTTGATTTAGAGTTTGGGATGACAAGATCGAAAGCTCACATTAAGCTAGCTCAATTTTCTATACTGTGACAACATTTGAGACTGTAAGAACTACCACAAAACATTTAAGTAATCCAATCTATCCTAAACTATGTGATGCCATGCATTATGCTTAATTTAGTAGCCTTTACTCTAGGAGCAATAATGCTCAGTTTAGAATGATAAGTTTAGATTGATCACTTTAACTGGCCAATCAACTTGACATGTCCGCACTAAATTGTCCAAAACTTTTGATTTAGAGTTCAGAGTTACACGAATCCAATGCCCATGTTAATCTAGCTCAATATTCTATATTATGACAAAGTCTATGATCAAAATAGCTACGCAAAAACCTGCAAGTAATCCAATCTATCCCAAACTGTGTGAAA
The DNA here is from genome assembly GCA_018901935.1 of Pugionium cornutum. Lineage (NCBI taxonomy): Eukaryota > Viridiplantae > Streptophyta > Magnoliopsida > Brassicales > Brassicaceae > Pugionium > Pugionium cornutum. Next base: position 22,020,056 of record CM032162.1, on the reverse strand, counting down.
CCAAGCATTATGCTTCATTTGTCAACCATTGCTCAATCAGTTTGGAACGATGATTTTACCTGGCTGATCAACTTTACATGTCCACACTAAATCGTCTTTAACATTTGATTTAGAGCTCTTTACATGAATCTAAGGCCCACGCAAATCTAGTTCAAATTTCAATATTGGGACAACATTTGAGACTAAAAGAGCTACGACAAATCCTCCAAGTAATCCAATCTATCCCAATCTACGTGATGCCATGCATTATGCTTCATTTTAAACTTTTGCTTAATGAGCACCAATGATAAGTTTAAAATGATCGCTTTAACTAGCTGATCAACTTGACATGTCCGAACTAAAGCATCTTTAACTTTTGATTTAGAGTTCAAAATGACATGAATCCAATGCCTACATTAATCTCGTTCAATTTTCAATATTATGACAACATTTGAGACTAAATGAACTATGACAAAGCCTCTAAGTAATCAGGTATCCCAAACTTATTGATGTCATGCATTATGATTCATTTATAAGCCTTTATTCAAGTACCACCAATAATCAGTTTAGAATGATCATTTTAACTGGCTGATCAACTTCACATGTCCGCACTAAATCGTTCATAACATTTGATTTAGAGCTCAAAATGACATGAATCGAACGCCCACGTTAATCTAACTCATTTTCAATATTGTGGAAACATTTGACACTAATAGAGTTAGGAGAAAGCCTTTAAAAAATCCAATCTATCCCAATCGGCGTGATGCCATGCATTATGTTTCATTTGTAAACCTTTGGTCAACGAACACCAATGATCAGTTTAAAATGATCATTTTAACTAGCTAATCAACTTGACATGTATGTACTAAATCAACTTTAACATTTGATTTAGAGCTCAAAATGACATGAATCCAATACCCACGTTAATCGAGTTCAATTTTCAATATTGTAACAACTTTTGAGACTGAAAGAGCTACGAAAAAACCTTTCAAAAAATGAAATATATCCCATTCTGCGGGATGCCATGCATTATGCTTCATTTGTAAACCTTTGCTCAAAGAACACCAATGATAATTTTAAAATGATAATTTTAACTAGCTAATCAACTTGACATGTCCGCACTAAATTGTTTTTAACATTTTATTTAAGGCTCAAAATGACATCAATCCAATGCCTATGTTAATCTAGTTCAATTTTCAATATTGTGACAAAATTTGAGACAGAAAGAGCCACGGAAAAGCCTCCAAGTAATCCAATCTATCATGGACTATGCGATGGCGTGCACTATGCTTCATTTGTAAACCTTTCCTCAATGAGCACCAATTATCAGCTTAGAATGTTCATTTTAAGTAACTGATCAACTTGACATGTCTGCACTAAATCATCTTTAACTTTTCATTTAGGGCTCAAAATGACATGCATCCAACGTACACATTAATCGCACTCAAGTTTCAATATTGTGACAACATTTGAAACCGAAAGAGCTATGACAAAGCCTCCAAGTAATCCAATGTATCCGAAACTGCGTGATGCCTTTCATTATGCTTCATTTATAAGCCTTTAATCAAGTAGCACCAATAATCAGTTTAGAATGATCATTTTAACTGGCCGATCAACTTGACATGTACGCAAAAATTCATCGAAAACATTTGATTTGAAGCACAAATGACATGAATCGAGCGCCCACGTTAATCTAGTTCAATTTTCAATATTGTGACAACATTTGAAAGTCAAACAGCTACAATAAAACATCCAACTAATCCAATCCATCATAAACTACGTGATGCCATGCATTATGCTTCATTTGTTAAGCGTTACTCAGTGAGCACCAATGATCAGTTTAGAATGATCAATTTAACTACCGACAAACTTGACATGTCCGCACTAAATCATTAGTAAATTTTGATTTAGAGTTCGGAATGACATGAATCAAATACCCACGTTAAGCTAGCACAAATATTGTGATTAAATTTATGGCCGAAATAGCTACGACGAAGCCTCCAACTAATCCAATGTATCCCAAACTGTGTTATGCCATGCATTATGCTTCATTTGTAAACTTTTGCTCAATGAGCACCAATGATTAGTTTACAAGGATCATTTTAGCTTGCCTATCAACTTGACATGTACGCACTAAATCGTTCGTAGCTTTTGATTTAGAGTTCGGAATGATAGGAATCTAACGCCCACATTAAGCTAACTAAAGTTTCTGTTGTGACACCATTTGAGACTTCAAGAACTACTACAAAGCCTTTACTCAAGGAGCACTAATGATCAGTTTACAATGATCAGTTTAGAATGATCACTTTAGAATGATCAGTTTAAAATTATAAGTTTATAATGATCACTTTAACTGGCCAATCAACTTGACATGTCTGCACTAAATCGTCCGAAACTTTTGATTTAGAGTTCGGAATTACGCGAATCCAACGCCCACGTTTAGGTAGCTCAATATTCTATAATATGTCAAAATCTAAGACCAAAATAGAAATGAAAAATCCTTCAAGTAATCCAATCTATCCTGAATTGCGTGAAGCCATGCATTATGCTTCATTTGTAAACCATTGCGTAGTCAGCACCAATGATCAATTTAGAATGATGATTTTAACTAGATGATCAACTTAAAATGTCCGCACTAAATCATGTTTAACATTTGATTTAGAGCTTAAAATGACATGAATCCAATGGCCACGTTAATCTAGTTCAATTTTCAATGTTGTGACAACATTTGAGATTGAAAGAGCTTTGACAAAGCCTCCTAGTAATCTAATCTATCTCAAAATGCGTGATGCCATGGATTAGGCATCATTTATAAACCTTTGCTCAATGAGCAAAAATGAGAAGTTTAAAATGAACATTTTAACTAACTGATCAACTTGACATGTCTGCACTAAATCGTTTTTAACTTTTGATTTAGAGCTCAAAATGACGTGAATCCAACGCCCACATTAATCTCGCTCAATTTTCAATATTGTGACAACATTTGAGATTAAAGGAGCTACGATATAGCCTCTAAGTAATTTAATGAATCCCAAACTGTGTGATGCCATGCATTATGCTTCATTTAAAAGCCTTTACTCAAGTACCACCAATAATCAGTTTGTAATGATCATTTTAACTGGCCGGTCAACTTGACATGTCCCCAAAAAAATTGTCCGTAACATTTGATTTAGAGGTCAAAATGATATGAATTGAATGCCCACGTTATTCTAGCTCAATTTTCTATATTGTGACAACATTTGAGACTGAAAAAGTTACAATAAAGCCTCCAAGTAATCCAATTTGTCCTAAACTGCGTGATGCAAAGCATTATGCTTCATTTCTAAAGCTATGCTCAATAAGCACAAATCATAAGTTTAGAATGATTAATTTAACTAGCCGAATGTCCCCACTAAGTCCTCCATAACATTTGATTAAAAGTTTGGAGTGACATGAGTCCAATGCCCACGTTAAGCTAGCTCAGATATTGTGAGTAAATTTAAGGCAGAAATAGCTCAACAAAGCCTCCTAGTAATCCAATCTATCCCAAACAGCACGATGCCATGCGTTATGCTTCATTTGTAAACATTTGCTCAATGAGCACCAATGATCAGTTTAGAATAATCATTTTAACTGGCCTATCAATTTGACATGAACGCACTAAATCGTTCGTAACTTTTGATTTAGAATTCGGAATGATAGGAATACAATGCCCACATTAAACTAGCTCAATTTTCTGACATTATTTGAGACTGCAAGAACTACCACAAAGCATTCAAGTAATCCAATCTATCCTAAAATGCATGACGCCATGCATTATGCTTAATTTAGTAGCCTTTTTTCAAGGAGGACTAATGATCAGTTTAAAATTGTAAGTTTAGAATGATCACTTTAACTGGCCGATCAAGTTGACATGTCCACACTAAATCGTCTGAAACTTTTGATTTAGAGTTCGGAGTTACACGAATCCAACGCCCACGTTAGGCTAGCTCAACATACTATATTATGACAAAATTTAATACCAAAATAGCAACGACAAAGCTTCCAAGTAATCCAACCAATCACAAACTGCTTGAAGCCATGCATTATGCTTCATTTGTAAACCATTGCTCAATCAGCACCAATGATCAGTTTAGAATGATGATCTTAACTAGATGACCAACTTGACATGTCCGTAGTAAATCGTTTTTAACATTTTATTTAGAGCTCAAAATGACATTAATCCAACACCCACGTTAATCTAGTTCAATTGTGACAACATTTGAGATTGAAAGAGCTACGATAAAATCTCCAAGTAATCCAATCTATCCCAAATTGCGTGATACAATGCATTATGCTTCATTTGTAATCTTTTGCTCAATGAGCACCAATGATCATTTCAACTAACTGATCAACTTGACATGTCTACACTAAATCGTATTTACCTTTTGAATTAAAGCTCAAAATGACATGTATCCAACGGCCACATTAATCTCGCTCAATTTTCAATGTTGTGACAACATTTGATACTAAAAGAGCTACGACAAAGCCTCCAAGTAATCTAATCTATCCAAAACTTTGTGAAGCCATGTATTATGCTTAATTTGTAAATCATTGCTCAAGAGTACCAACGATCAGTTTAGAATGATCATTTTATCTAGATGATGAACTTGAGATTTCCACACTAAATCGTCTTTAACATTTGATTTAGAGCTCAAAATGAAATGAATCCAACGCCCATGTTAAGCTAGCTCAATTTTCCATATTGTGACAACATTTAAAACTCAACACGCTACGACAAAGCCTCCAAGTAATCCAATGTATCTCAAACTGCGTGATACCATGCATTATGCTTCCTTTGTAAACCTTTGCTCAATCAGCACCAATGATCTGTTTATAATGATCATATTAACTTGAGATGTACGTACTAAATCGTTCGTAACTTTTGATTTAGAGTTCGGGATGACAAGATCGAAAGCTCACATTAAGCTAGCTCAATTTTCTATACTGTGACAACATTTGAGACTGTAAGAACTACCACAAAACATTTAAGTAATCCGATCTATCCTAAACTATGTGATTCCATGCATTATGCTTAATTTAGTAGCCTTTACTCTAGGAGCAATAATGCTCAGTTTAGAATGATAAGTTTAGATTGATCACTTTAACTGGCCAATCAACTTGACATGTCCGCACTAAATTGTCCAAAACTTTTGATTTAGAGTTCAGAGTTACACGAATCCAATGCCCATGTTAATCTAGCTCAATATTCTATATTATGACAAAGTCTATGATCAAAATAGCTACGCAAAAACCTGCAAGTAATCCAATCTATCCCAAACTGTGTGAAACCAAGCATTATGCTTCATTTGTCAACCATTGCTCAATCAGTTTGGAACGATGATTTTACCTGGCTGATCAACTTTACATGTCCACACTAAATCGTCTTTAACATTTGATTTAGAGCTCTTTACATGAATCTAAGGCCCACGCAAATCTAGTTCAAATTTCAATATTGGGACAACATTTGAGACTAAAAGAGCTACGACAAATCCTCCAAGTAATCCAATCTATCCCAATCTACGTGATGCCATGCATTATGCTTCATTTTAAACTTTTGCTTAATGAGCACCAATGATAAGTTTAAAATGATCGCTTTAACTAGCTGATCAACTTGACATGTCCGAACTAAAGCATCTTTAACTTTTGATTTAGAGTTCAAAATGACATGAATCCAATGCCTACATTAATCTCGTTCAATTTTCAATATTATGACAACATTTGAGACTAAATGAACTATGACAAAGCCTCTAAGTAATCAGGTATCCCAAACTTCTTGATGTCATGCATTATGATTCATTTATAAGCCTTTATTCAAGTACCACCAATAATCAGTTTAGAATGATCATTTTAACTGGCTGATCAACTTCACATGTCCGCACTAAATCGTTCATAACATTTGATTTAGAGCTCAAAATGACATGAATCGAATGCCCACGTTAATCTAACTCATTTTCAATATTGTGGAAACATTTGACACTAATAGAGTTAGGAGAAAGCCTTTAAAAAATCCAATCTATCCCAATCGGCGTGATGCCATGCATTATGTTTCATTTGTAAACCTTTGGTCAACGAACACCAATGATCAGTTTAAAATGATCATTTTAACTAGCTAATCAACTTGACATGTATGTACTAAATCAACTTTAACATTTGATTTAGAGCTCAAAATGACATGAATCCAATACCCACGTTAATCGAGTTCAATTTTCAATATTGTAACAACTTTTGAGACTGAAAGAGCTACGAAAAAACCTTTCAAAAAATGAAATATATCCCATTCTGCGGGATGCCATGCATTATGCTTCATTTGTAAACCTTTGCTCAAAGAACACCAATGATAATTTTAAAATGATAATTTTAACTAGCTAATCAACTTGACATGTCCGCACTAAATTGTTTTTAACATTTTATTTAAGGCTCAAAATGACATCAATCCAATGCCTATGTTAATCTAGTTCAATTTTCAATATTGTGACAAAATTTGAGACAGAAAGAGCCACGGAAAAGCCTCCAAGTAATCCAATCTATCATGGACTATGCGATGGCGTGCACTATGCTTCATTTGTAAACCTTTCCTCAATGAGCACCAATTATCAGCTTAGAATGTTCATTTTAAGTAACTGATCAACTTGACATGTCTGCACTAAATCATCTTTAACTTTTCATTTAGGGCTCAAAATGACATGCATCCAACGTACACATTAATCGCACTCAAGTTTCAATATTGTGACAACATTTGAAACCGAAAGAGCTATGACAAAGCCTCCAAGTAATCCAATGTATCCGAAACTGCATGATGCCTTTCATTATGCTTCATTTATAAGCCTTTAATCAAGTAGCACCAATAATCAGTTTAGAATGATCATTTTAACTGGCCGATCAACTTGACATGTACGCAAAAATTCATCGAAAACATTTGATTTGAAGCACAAATGACATGAATCGAGCGCCCACGTTAATCTAGTTCAATTTTCAATATTGTGACAACATTTGAAAGTCAAACAGCTACAATAAAACCTCCAACTAATCCAATCCATCATAAAGTACGTGATGCCATGCATTATGCTTCATTTGTTAAGCGTTACTCAGTGAGCACCAATGATCAGTTTAGAATGATCAATTTAACTACCGACAAACTTGACATGTCCGCACTAAATCATTAGTAAATTTTGATTTAGAGTTTGGAATGACATGAATCAAATACCCACGTTAAGCTAGCACAAATATTGTGATTAAATTTATGGCCGAAATAGCTACGACGAAGCCTCCAACTAATCCAATGTATCCCAAACTGTGTTATGCCATGCATTATGCTTCATTTGTAAACTTTTGCTCAATGAGCACCAATGATTAGTTTACAATGATCATTTTAGCTTGCCTATCAACTTGACATGTACGCACTAAATCGTTCGTAGCTTTTGATTTAGAGTTCGGAATGATAGGAATCTAACGCCCACATTAAGCTAACTAAAGTTTCTGTTGTGACACCATTTGAGACTTCAAGAACTACTACAAAGCCTTTACTCAAGGAGCACTAATGATCAGTTTACAATGATCAGTTTAGAATGATCACTTTAGAATGATCAGTTTAAAATTATAAGTTTATAATGATCACTTTAACTGGCCAATCAACTTGACATGTCCGCACTAAATCGTCCGAAACTTTTGATTTAGAGTTCGGAATTACGCGAATCCAACGCCCACGTTTAGGTAGCTCAATATTCTATAATATTTCAAAATCTAAGACCAAAATAGAAATGAAAAATCCTTCAAGTAATCCAATCTATCCTGAATTGCGTGAAGCCATGCATTATGCTTCATTTGTAAACCATTGCGTAGTCAGCACCAATGATCAGTTTAGAATGATGATTTTAACTAGATGATCAACTTAAAATGTCCGCACTAAATCATGTTTAACATTTGATTTAGAGCTTAAAATGACATGAATCCAATGGCCACGTTAATCTAGTTCAATTTTCAATGTTGTGACAACATTTGAGATTGAAAGAGCTTTGACAAAGCCTCCTAGTAATCTAATCTATCTCAAAATGCGTGATGCCATGGATTAGGCATCATTTATAAACCTTTGCTCAATGAGCAAAAATGAGAAGTTTAAAATGAACATTTTAACTAACTGATCAACTTGACATGTCTGCACTAAATCGTTTTTAACTTTTGATTTAGAGCTCAAAATGACGTGAATCCAACGCCCACATTAATCTCGCTCAATTTTCAATATTGTGACAACATTTGAGATTAAAGGAGCTACGATATTGCCTCTAAGTAATTTAATGAATCCCAAACTGTGTGATGCCATGCATTATGCTTCATTTAAAAGCCTTTACTCAAGTACCACCAATAATCAGTTTGTAATGATCATTTTAACTAGCCGATCAACTTGACATGTCCCCAAAAAAATTGTCCGTAACATTTGATTTAGAGGTCAAAATGATATGAATTGAATGCCCACGTTATTCTAGCTCAATTTTCTATATTGTGACAACATTTGAGACTGAAAAAGTTACAATAAAGCCTCCAAGTAATCCAATTTGTCCTAAACTGCGTGATGCCAAGCATTATGCTTCATTTCTAAAGCTATGCTCAATAAGCACAAATCATAAGTTTAGAATGATTAATTTAACTAGCCGAATGTCCCCACTAAGTCCTCCATAACATTTGATTAAAAGTTTGGAGTGACATGAGTCCAATGCCCACGTTAAGCTAGCTCAAATATTGTGAGTAAATTTAAGGCAGAAATAGCTCAACAAAACCTCCTAGTAATCCAATCTATCCCAAACAGCACGATGCCATGCGTTATGCTTCATTTGTAAACATTTGCTCAATGAGCACCAATGATCAGTTTAGAATAGTCATTTTAACTGGCCTATCAATTTGACATGAACGCACTAAATCGTTCGTAACTTTTGATTTAGAATTCGGAATGATAGGAATACAATGCCCACATTAAACTAGCTCAATTTTCTGACATTATTTGGGACTGCAAGAACTACCACAAAGCATTCAAGTAATCCAATCTATCCTAAAATGCATGACGCCATGCATTATGCTTAATTTAGTAGCCTTTTTTCAAGGAGCACTAATGATCAGTTTAAAATTGTAAGTTTAGAATGATCACTTTAACTGGCCGATCAAGTTGACATGTCCACACTAAATCGTCTGAAACTTTTGATTTAGAGTTCAGAGTTACACGAATCCAACGCCCACGTTAGGCTATCTCAACATACTATATTATGACAAAATTTAATACCAAAATAGCAACGACAAAGCTTCCAAGTAATCCAACCAATCACAAACTGCTTGAAGCCATGCATTATGCTTCATTTGTAAACCATTGCTCAATCAGCACCAATGATCAGTTTAGAATGATGATCTTAACTAGATGACCAACTTGACATGTCCGCAGTAAATCGTTTTTAACATTTTATTTAGAGCTCAAAATGACATTAATCCAACACCCACGTTAATCTAGTTCAATTGTGACAACATTTGAGATTGAAAGAGCTACGATAAAATCTCCAAGTAATCCAATCTATCCCAAATTGCGTGATACAATACATTATGCTTCATTTGTAAACTTTTGCTCAATGAGCACCAATGATCATTTCAACTAACTGATCAACTTGACATGTCTACACTAAATCGTATTTACCTTTTGAATTAAAGCTCAAAATGACATGTATCCAACGGCCACATTAATCTCGCTCAATTTTCAATGTTGTGACAACATTTGATACCAAAAGAGCTACGACAAAGCCTCCAAGTAATCTAATCTATCCAAAACTTTGTGAAGCCATGTATTATGCTTAATTTGTAAATCATTGCTCAAGAGTACCAACGATCAGTTAGAATGATCATTTTATCTAGATGATGAACTTGAGATTTCCACACTAAATCGTCTTTAACATTTGATTTAGAGCTCAAAATGACATGAATCCAATGCCCATGTTAAGCTAGCTCAATTTTCCATATTGTGACAACATTTAAAACTCAACACGCTACGACAAAGCCTCCAAGTAATCCAATGTATCTCAAACTGCATGATACCATGCATTATGCTTCCTTTGTAAACCTTTGCTCAATCAGCACCAATGATCTGTTTATAATGATCATATTAACTTGAGATGTACGTACTAAATCGTTCGTAACTTTTGATTTAGAGTTCGGGATGACAAGATCGAAAGCTCACATTAAGCTAGCTCAATTTTCTATACTGTGACAACATTTGAGACTGTAAGAACTACCACAAAACATTTAAGTAATCCAATCTATCCTAAACTGTGTGATGCCATGCATTATGCTTTATTTAGTAGCCTTTACTCTAGGAGCAATAATGCTCAGTTTAGAATGATAAGTTTAGATTGATCACTTTAACTGGCCAATCAACTTGACATGTCCGCACTAAATTGTCCAAAACTTTTGATTTAGAGTTCAGAGTTACACGAATCCAATGCCCATGTTAATCTAGCTCAATATTCTATATTATGACAAAGTCTATGATCAAAATAGCTACGAAAAAACCTGCAAGTAATCCAATCTATCCCAAACTGTGTGAAACCAAGCATTATGCTTCATTTGTCAACCATTGCTCAATCAGTTTGGAACGATGATTTTACCTGGCTGATCAACTTTACATGTCCACACTAAATCGTCTTTAACATTTGATTTAGAGCTCTTTACATGAATCTAAGGCCCACGCTAATCTAGTTCAAATTTCAATATTGGGACAACATTTGAGACTAAAAGAGCTACGACAAATCCTCCAAGTAATCCAATCTATCCCAATCTACGTGATGCCATGCATTATGCTTCATTTTAAACTTTTGCTTAATGAGCACCAATGATAAGTTTAAAATGATCGCTTTAACTAGCTGATCAACTTGACATGTCCGAACTAAATCATCTTTAACTTTTGATTTAGAGTTCAAAATGACATGAATCCAATGCCTACATTAATCTCGTTCAATTTTCAATATTATGACAACATTTGAGACTAAATGAACTATGACAAAGCCTCTAAGTAATCAAGTATCCCAAACTTCTTGATGTCATGCATTATGATTCATTTATAAGCCTTTATTCAAGTACCACCAATAATCAGTTTAGAATGATCATTTTAACTGGCTGATCAACTTCACATGTCCGCACTAAATCGTTCGTAACATTTGATTTAGAGCTCAAAATGACATGAATCGAATGCCCACGTTAATCTAACTCATTTTCAATATTGTGGAAACATTTGACACTAAAAGAGTTAGGAGAAAGCCTCCAAGTAATCTAATCTATCCCAAACTGCGTGATGCCACTCATTATTCCTCATTTGTAAAGCTTTGCTCAATGCGAACCAATGATAAGTTTAGAATGATCAATTTAACTACCCTATAAACTTAACATGTCCACACTAAATCGTCCGTAACTTTGGATTTAGAGTTCGGAATGACATGAATCCGATTCCCACGTTAAGCTAGCTGAAATATTGTGATTAAATTTAAGGCCAAAACAGCAACGACAAAGCCTCCAAGTAATCTAATCTATCCCAAACTGCGTGATGTCATGCATTATGCTTCATTTGTATACCTTTGCTCAATGACCACCAATGATCAGTTTAGAATTATCATTTTAACTGGCCTATCAACTTGACATGTACGAACTAAATCGTTTGTAACTTTTGATTTAGAGTTCGGAATGACAAGAATCCAACAACCACATTAAGCTAGCTCAATTTTCTATATTGTGACAACATTTGATACTGCAAGAACTACCAGAAAGCCTTCAAGTAATCCAAACTGCGTGATGCCATATTTTATGCTTAATTTAGTAGCCTTTACTCAAGGAGCACTAATGTTCATTTTAGAATGATCAGTTTAAAATTATATGTTTAGAATGATCTCTTTAACTAGCCGATCAACTTGACATGTCTACACTAAATCGTCCGAAATTTTTGATTTAGAGTTTGGAATTACACGAACCCAACGCCCACGTTAAGCTAACTCAATATTCTATAATATGATAAAATTTAAGACCGATATAGCAATGACAGAGCCTCCAAATAATCCAATCTATCCCAAACTGCATGAAGCCATGCATTATGCTTCATTTGTAAACCATTGCTCAATCAACAGCAATGATCAGTTTAGAATGATGATTTTAACTAGATGATCAACTTTACATGTCTCCACTACATCGTCTTTAACATTTTATGTAGAGCTCACTATGACATGAATCCAATGCCCACGTTAAGCTAGCTCAATTTTCCATATTGTGACAACATTTAAGATTGAAAAAGTTACGACAAAGCCTCCCAGTAATACAATGTATCTCAAACTGCGTGATGCCATGCCTTATGCTTCATTTGTAAAGGTTTGCTCAATGAGTACCAGTGATCAGTTTTTAATGACCATTTTAGTTGCCCGATCAACTTGACATGTACGCACTAAATTGTTCGTAACTTTTGGTTTGGAGTTCGGATTCACAGGATTCCATTGCGCAAATTAAGCTAGCTCAATTTTCTATATTGTGACAACATTTGAGACTGCAAGAAGTACCACAAAGCCTTCAACTAATCCAATCAATCCTAAGCTGCGTGATACCATGCATTATGCTTAATTTAGTAGCCTTTACTAAAGGAGCACTAATGATTAGTTTAGAATGATAAGTTTAGAATGATAAGTTTAGAATGATAAGTTTAGAATGATAAGTTTAACAGGTCGATCCACTTGACATGTCCGCACTAAATTGTCTAAAACTTTTGATTTAGATTTCAGAATTACACGAATCTAACGTCCACATTAAGCTAACTCAATATTCTATGTTATGATAAAATTTAAGACCAAAATAGCAATGACAAAGCTTCCAAGTAATCCAATCTATGCCAAACTGCGTTATATCATGCATTATGCTTTGTTTGTAAAATTTATGTCAATGAGCACCGATGATCAGTTTAAAATGATCAACTTGAAATGTTTGCACTAAATCATCTTTAAATTTGGATTTAGAGCTCAAAACGACATGAATCCAACAGCCATATTAATCTCACTCAATTTTCAATATTGTGATAACATTTGAGACTGAAAGAGCTATGACAAAGCCTCCAAGTAATCCAATGTATCCCAAACTGTGTGATGCCATGTATTATGCTTCATTTATAAGCCTTTACTCAAGTACCACCAAGGATCAGTTTAGAATGATCATTTTAACTGGCTGATCAACTTGACATGTCCGCACTAAATCGTTGGTAACTTTTGATTTAGAGTTCAGAATGACACGAATCCAACGACCACGTTATGTAGCTCCATTTTCTATTTTTTAATAAAAATAACAATTAACATTGAGGCAACAAGAGTTAGTTAACATCATTTTTGGAAAATTCTAGAAGCCAATTTATTCTGGTTTTTTAAATTCAATAAATGAATAAGTGAAGATTACGACTTTGTGATTATGAATGGATCAAAAATAAAAGCTGAAGAAGGAAAAGAATAGCATCAATTCTAAGGTCAGTGGCAACTACTACCGCTGCAGTAGCCGTCGGTTCGGTGATTCACGTCGCGCTCGCGTTCTTCTTCCTCTACAAACCCTATATCTCAGTCACTCAACTTCTCTTTCCTTTCCCGATCGTCTCCACGTTGGTTGTGGCTTGCACGAAGCTTTGCTAGCTCTACCAAGACGACCGTTCTCGCTTTTGATTGTAATCAATGTCAGGTTTCGATAAAAAAAACTAGACTTTTGATATACCACATTTCCAATTTTAGCTTTCTCCCTTTCCTAATTCGTTGCTTGTATCTAACAAAACAATCGATTAACTGGAGGATCAAGTCATGCCTCATCTCCTTGTAAGTCTTTTTCTTTCTTATCTTGATTTCGGATGGTCTTTAAATATATTCAATCACTGATCGATTCACACAACAGATTTGGGATTCAGCAACTGAGAACTTATGATGTTTGTGTTTGATATGTTGATGTTGTTCCCCGACTGAGTTTATCGTGGATATGAAATGCGAGGATTAATACCGAAATAGTTATGACAAAGCCTCCAAGTAACCCAATCTCTTAAAAACATCGTGCAGCCATGTATTATGATCAATTTTAACTAGTTGATCAACTTGACATATCCGCACTAAATCGTCAGTAAATTTTGATTTAAAGTTCAGAATGACACGAATCGTTAAGATAGCTCAATTTTCCATATAGTGACAACATTTGAGACTTAAAAAGCTACGAAAAAGCGTTCAAGTAATCCAATGTATCCCAAAATACGTGATTACATGCATTATGCTTTATTTATAAGCCTTTACTCAAGGAGCACCAATGATCAGTTTAGAATGATCATTTTAACTGGCCGATCAACTTGACATATTCACACAAAATCTTCCGTAACTTTTGCTTTTTACTTCAAAAGACATAAATCATAGGCCCACGTTAAGCTAGCTCAATTTTCAAAATTGTCACAAAATTTAAGTCCGAAATAGCTATGACAAAGCCTCCAAGTAATCCAATCTATTCGAAACTATGTGATGTCATTCATTATGCTTCATTTATAAGCCTTTACTCAAATTTCCATAATGTGACAATATTTGAGACTGAAAAAGCTAGGAAAAAATTTCCAAGTAATCCAATGTATCCCAAACAGCTTGATGCCATGCATTATGCTTCAGTTATAAGCCTTTACGCAAGCAGCACCAATGATTAGTTTAGAATGATCATTTTAACTGACCGATCAACTTGACATGTCCGCACAAAATCATCTGTAACTTTTGATTTAGAGATTGGAATGACTGGAATCCAATGCCCACATTAAGCTAGCACAATTTTCTATATTGTGGAAACATTTGAGACAGAAAGTGCTACGACAAATTCTCCAAGTAATCCACTGTATCCCAAACTGCGTTATACCGTGTATTATTCTTCATTTATAAGCCTTTACTCAAGGAGCACCAATGATAAGTTTAGAATGATCATTTTAACTGCCCAGACATGCCCCAACTAAATCATCTATAACTTTTGATATAGAGTTCAAAATTACACGAATCTAACACCAACGTTTAGCTAGCACATATTTGAATATTGTGACGACATTTGAGAATTAAATTTCTACGACAAAGCCTCCAAATAATCCAATGTATCCCAAACAGCGTGATACCATGCATTTTACTTCATTTTAAGCTTTTATTCAAGTAGCACCAATGACCATTTTAAAATTATCATTTTAATTGGTCAAAACACTTGACATGTCTGCACTAGTTAATCCATTACTTTTTATTTAGAGTTAAAAATGGCACAAATCCAACGCCCACGTTAAGCTAGCTCAATTTTCTATACTATGACAAAATGGAAGATCGAAATAGCTACCAAAAAGCCTCCAAGTAATCCAATGTATCCCAGACAGCGTGATGCCATGCATTATCGATCATTTATAAGCCTTTACAAAAGGAGCACCAATGATTAGTTTGGAATGATCATTTTAACTGGCCGATCAACTTGACATGTCCACTATAAATCATCTTTAACTTCTGATATAGAGATGAAAATAACATGAGTCCAACTCCCACGTTAAGCTAGCTCAATTTTCCATATTGTGACAACATTTGAGATTGGAAGATGTACGAAAAAGCCTCCAGGTAATCCAGTCTATCCCAAAATACGTGATTACCTACATTATGCTTCATTTATAAGCCTTTACTCAAGCAGCACCAATGATCAGTTTAGAATGATCGTTTTAACTGGCCGATTGACATATCCCAGCTAAATCATCTATAACTTTTGATTTAGAGTTCAGACTGATACGAACCCAACGCCAACGTTAAGCCAGCTCATTTGCCATATTGCAAAAATATTTGAGAGTGAAAGATCTATGTAAAACCGTCCAACTAATCCAACATATCCAAAACTGCGTGATGCCATGCATTATGCTTCATTTATAAGCCTTTACTTAAGGAGGACAAATGATCAGTTTAGAATGATCATTTTAACTGGTCGATCAACTTGACATTTCCGCACTAAATCGTTTTTAAATTTTGATTTAGAACTCAAAATATCATGAGTCCGACGCCCACATTAAGCTAGCTCTATTTTCAGTATTGTGACAACATTTGAGACTGAAATAGCTACGACAAACTCCAAGTAATCCAATGTATCCCAAAGCACGTGATACCATGTATTATGCTTCATTTATAAGCCTTTATGCAAGGAACACCAATGATCAGTTTAGAAAGATCATTTTAACAAGCCAATCAACTTGACATGTCCGCACTAAATCGTCCGTAACTTTTCATTTAGAGTTCAAAATGACACGAATCCAATGACCACATTAAGCTAGCTCATTTGCCATATTGCGACAATATTTGAGAGTGAAAGGGCTATGTAAAACCCTCTAAGTAATCCAATGTATCTGAAACTGCGTGATGCCATACATTATGCTCGTTTCTAAACCTTTACTCAAGGAGCACAAATGATCAGTTTAGAATGATCATTTTAACTCGCCGATAAACTTGACATGTGAGCACTAAATCGTCGTTAACTTTCGATTTAGAGCTCAAAATAGCATGAGTCCAACGCCCACGTTAAGCTAGCTCGATTTTCCATATTGTGACAACATTTGAGACTGAGAGAGCTACGACCAAGCTTCCAAGTAATCCAATGTACCCCAAACAGCGTGATGTTATAAGCATTTATGCAAGGAGCACCAATGATCAATTTAGAATGATCATTTTAACTGGCCAATAAACTTGACAAGTCCACACTAAATAGTCTGTAATTTTTGAATTAGAGTTCAGGATAACACGAATCCAATGACCACGTTAAGCTAGCTCATTTTCCATATTGTCAAAACATTTGATACTGAAAGAGGTACGTAAAACCCTCCAAATAATACAATGTATCACAAACTGAGTGATGCCATGCATTATTCTTCATTTATAAGCCTTTCCGCAAGGAGCAACAACGATCACTTTAGAATGATCATTTTCACTGGCCAATCAACTTGACATGTTTGTACTAAATCGTTCGTAACTTTTCATTTAGAGTTCATAATGTCACGAATCTAGCGCCCGCGTTAATCTAGCTCATTTTCCATATTGTGACAAAATTTGAGAGTGAAAGAACTGTGTAAAACCCTACAAGTAAACCAATGTATCCCAAACTATGTGATGCCATGCATTATGCTTCATTTATAAGCCTTTACTTATGGAGCACAAATTATCACTTTAGAATGATCAGTTTAACTCGCCGATCAATTTCACATATCCGAACTAAATCGTCTTTAACTTTGGATTTAGAGCAAAAAATAACATGAGTCCAATGCCCACGTTAAGCTAGGTCAATTTTCCATATTGTTCCAATATTCAAAACTTAAAGAGCTACGAAAAAGCCTCCAAGTAATCCAATGTATCCCAAACAGTGTGATGTTATAAGCATTTACGCAAGGATCACCAATGATCAGTTTAGAATTATCATTTTAACTGGCCAATAAACTTGACATGTCCACACTAAATCGTCTGTAACTTTTGAATTAGAGTTCAGAATAATACGAATCCAAACCCCACGCTAAGCTAGCTCATTTTCCATATTGTGACAACATTTGATACTGAAAGAGGTACGTAAAACTCTCCAAATAATCCAATGTATCCCAAACTGAGTGATTGCATGCACTATTCTTCATTTATAAGCCTTTCCGCAAGGAGCACCAATAATCAGTTTACAATGATCATTTTAACTGGCCAATCAACTTGACATGTCTGCACTAAATCATTCGTAACTTTTCATTCAGAGTTCATAATGTCACGAATCCAGCGCCCACGTTAATCTAGCTCATTTTCCATATTGTGACAAAATTTGATAGTGAAAGAGCTGTGTAAAACCCTGCAAGTAATCCAATGTATCCCGAACTGCATGATGCCATGCATTATGCTTCATTTATAAGCCTTTACTTATGGAGCACAAATGATCACTTTAGAATTATCATTTTAACTCGCCGATCAATTTGATATATCCGAACGAAATCGTCTTTAACTTTGGATTTAGAGAGCAAAATAACATGAGTCCAATGCCTACTTAAGCTGAGTCAATTTTGCATATTGTGCCAATATTTGAGACTTAAAGAGATACGAAAAAGCCTCCAAGTAATCCAATGTAACCCAAACAGCGTGATGTTATAAGCCTTTATGCAAGGAACACTAATGATCAGTTTAGAATGATCATTTTAACTAGCATATCAACTTGACATGTCTGCACTAAATCATTGGTAACTTTTGAATTAGAGTTCAAAATTACACGAATCCAACACCCATGTTAAGCTAGCTAAATTTTCCATATTGTGACAACATTTGAGACTCAGAGAGCTACGACAAAGGATTCAAGTAATCCAATGTATCCCAAACATTGTGATGTTATAAGCCTTTATGCAAGGATCACCACTGATCTGTTTGGAATGATCATTTTAACAGGCCAATCAACTTGACATGTATGCACTAAATCGTCCGTATCTTTTGATTTAGAGTTCAAAATGACACGAATCCAACGGCCACATTAAGGTAGCTCATTTTCCATATTGTGACAAAGTTTGAGAGTGAAATAGCTATGTAAAACCCTCAAAGTAATCCAACATATCCCACACTGCGTGATACCATGCATTATGCTTCTTTAATAAGCCTTTACTTAAGGAGCACAAATGATCAGTTTAGAATGATCATTTTAACTGGCCGATCAACTTGATATGTCCATACTAAGTCGTCTTTAAATTTTGATTTATAGCTCAAAATAACATGAGTCCAACGCCCACGTTAAGTCAGGTCATATTGTGACAACATTTAATGCTAAAAGAGCTACGACAAAGCCTCCAAGTAATCCAATCTATCCCAAACTGCGTGATGCCACACGAATCCATCGCACACGTAAAGCTAGCTCAATTTTCTATATAGTGAAAAAATTTAAGGCGTAAATAGCTACGACAAAGCGTACAAGTTATCCAATCCATTCCAAACTACGAGATGCCATGCAATATTCTGCATTTATAAGCCGTTCCTCAAGGAGCACCAATGATAAGTTTAAAATGATCATTCTAACTAGCTGATCAACATGACATGTCCGCACTAAATCGTCTTTAATGTTTGATTTATAGCTCAAAATGATATGACTCCGACAACCACGTTAAGCTAGCTCAATTTTCCATATTGTGAGAACATTTGAGACTGGAAGAGGTACGTAAAAGCCTCCAAATAATCCAATGTATCCCAAACTGTGTGATGCCATGCATTATGCTTCATTTATAAGTCTTTACTTAAGGAGAATCAATTATTAGTTTATAATGATCATTTTAACTTGCGGATCAACTTATCATGTCCCCACTAAATCGTATATAACTTTTGATTTAGAGTTCCGATTGACACGAATCCAACAGTCACGTTAAGCTAGCTCAATTTTCTATATACTGACAAAATTTAAGATGGAAATAGCTATGAATTACAAACTATTCCAAACTGCGAGATGCCATGCATTATGCTTCATTTATAAGCCTTTATTTAAGGAACACAAATGATCAGTTTAGAATGATGATTTTAACTGGCTGATCAACTTGACATGTATTCACTAAATCGGCTTTAACTTTTGGTTGAGAGCTAAACATAACGTGAGTCCAACGCCCACGTTAAACTAGCTCAGTTTTCCATATTGTGACAACATTTGAGACTGAAAGAGCTACGGAAAAGCCTACAAGTAATACAATGTATCCCAAAGTACGTGATGCCATGCATTATTCCTCATTTATAAGTGTTTATTAAAGGCGCACCAATGATCAGTTTAGAATGATCATTTTAATTGGCCGATCAATTTTACATGAACGCACTAAATTGTCCGTAACTTTTTATTGAGAGTTCAAAATGACACAAACCAAACACCCATGTTAAGCTAGCTCAATTTTCAATATTGTGACATAATTTAAGTTTGAAATAGCTATGATAAAGCCTCCAAGTAATCCAATCTATCCCAGACTGTGTGATGTCATGAATTATGCTTCATTTAGAAGCTTTTACTTAAGGAGCACCAGTGATCAGTTTCGAATGATCATTTTAACTGGCCGACCAACTTGTCATGTCAGCACTAAATCGGTTTTAACTTTTGATTTAGAGCACAAAATAACATGAGTCCAACGCCCACGCTAAGATAGCTCGATTTTCCATATAGTGACAACATTTGAGACTGAAAGAGCTACGAAAAAGCCTCCAAGTAATCCAATGTATCCCAAAGAGCGTGATGCCATGCATTATGCATCATTTATAAGCCTTTACTTAAGGAGAACCAATAATTAGTTTAGAATGTTCATTTTAACTGGCCGATCAACTTGACACATCCCCACTAAATTGTCCGTAAATTTTGATTTATAGTTCAAAATGACATGAATCCAACGCCCACGTTAATGTAGCTTAATTTTCTATGTTGTGACAACATTTGAAACTAATAGAGCTGTCATAAAGCCTTGAAGTAATCCAATGTATCCCAAACTGCGTGATGCCATGCGTAATGTTTCATTTATAAGCCTTTACTCAAGGAGCACCAATTATCAGATTAAAATGATCATTTTAACTAGCTGATCAACTTGATACGTCCACACTAAATCTTCTATAACTTTTGATTTAGAGTTCAGAATGACACGAATCCAATGGCTACTTTAAGCTAGCTCAATTTTCTATAACGTGACAACATTTGATACTGAAAAAACTATGCCAAAGCCTCCAAGTAATGCAATGTAGCCCAAACTGCGTGATGCCAAGCATTATGCTTCATTTATAAGGCTTTACTCAAGGAGCACCAATGATAAGCTTAGAATGATCATTTTAACAAGCTGATCAAGTTGACATGTCCGCACTAAACCATCTTTAATTTTTGATTTAGAGCTTAAAAAGACATGAGTCTAACGCTCACGTTAACCTAGCTCAATTTTCCATATTGTGACAACATTTGAGGCTAAAAGTGCTACCTTAAAGCGTCTAAATAATCCAATGTATCCCAAACTGCGTGATGCCATGCATTATGATTCATTTATAAGCCATTGCTTAAGGAGCACCAATGATCATTTAAGTGGCCGATCTATTTGACATGTCCGTTGGTAACTTTTGATTTAGAGCTCAAAATGACATGAATCCAATGCCCACGATAAGCTAGCTCAATTTTCCTTAATGTGACAACACTTGAGACTAAAATGGCTACAAAAAAGACTCCAAATAACCAAACGTATCGCAAACTGCAAGATGCCATGCATTATGCTTCATTTATAAGTCATTACTCAAGGAGCACCAATGATATGTTTAGAATGATCCTTTTAATTAGCTGATCAACTTGGCTTTTCCACACTAAATCCTCTTTAACTTTTGATTTAGAATTCAAAATAACATGAGTCCAATGCCAATGTTAAGCTAGCTCAATTTTCTTTATTGTGACAATATTTGAGAGTGAAAGAGCTACGAAAAACCCTCCAAATGTATCCCAAAGAGCGAGATGCCATGCATAATGCTTCATTTATAAGCTTTACTTATGGAGCACAAATGATCAGTTTAGAATGATCATTTTAACTAGACGATCAACTTGACATGTCTGCATTAAATCATCCGTAACTTTTGATTTACAGTTCAATATGACACAATTCCAATGCCCACGTTAATCCAGCTCAATTTTCTATATTCGGACAAAATTTAAGTCCAAAATAGCATCGAATAAGCCTCTAAGTAATCCAGTGTATCCCAAACTGTGTAATGCCTTGCATTATTCTTTATTTTTAAGCCTTTACTCAAGTAGCACCAATGATCAATTTAGAATAATCATTTTAACTAGCTGATCAACTTGACATGTCCGATAACTCATTTTTAACTTTTGATTTAGAGTTCGAAATGACAAGAATCCAACCTGCACATTAAGCTAGCTCAATTTTCTATATTGTGACAAATTTTAAGACCAAAATAACAATGAAAATGCCTCCAAGTAATCCAATATATTCCAAACTGCGTGATCCAATGCATTATTCTTCATTTATATGGCTTTACTTAAGGAGCACCAATGATCAGTTTCGAATGATCCTTTTAACAAGCTGATCAACTTGACATGTCGCACCAAATCGTCTTTAACTATTGATTTATAGCTCAAAATAACATAAGTCCAATGCCCACATAAAAATAGCTCAATTTTTAATATTGCTACAACATTTGAGACTGAAAGACCTATGCAAAAGCCTCCAAGTAATCCAATGTATCCCAAACTGCGTGTAGCCATGCATTTTGCTTCATTTATAAGCCTTTACCGAAGGAGCACTAATAATCAGTTTAGAATAATCATTTTAACTGGCCAATCAATTTGACATGTCCTCACTAAATAGTCTGTAACTTTGGTTTTAGGGTTCAGAATGACACGAATCCAACGCCCACGTTGAGCTAGATAAGTTTTCCATATTGTAACAACATTTGAGATTGAAAGAGGTACGTAAATGCCTCAAAATAGTCCAATGTATCCCTAACAGAGTGATGCCATGCATTATGCTTTGTTTATAAGCCTTTACGTAAGGAGCACCAATGATTAGTTTAGAATGATCATTTTAACTGGCCAATCAACTTGACATGCCCCCCACTAAATCGTCCGTAACTTTTGATTTAAAGTTTTGAATGACACGAATCCAACACCCACGTTAAGCTAGCTCAACGTTCCATATTATGACAACATTTGAGAGTGAAAGAGCTATGAAAAATTCTCCAAGTAATCCAATGTATCCCAAGGCACGTGATGCTATGCATTATGCTTCAATTATAAGGCATTACTGAAGGAGCACTAATGATCATTTTAACATGCTGATCAACTTGATATGTCCGCAATACATCTTCTGTAACTTAGCAATTTATCAAATATATTCCTAACAGCGTGATGCCATGCATTACACTTCATTTATAAGCCTTTATTCAAGGAGCACCAATGATCAGAGAATGATCACTTTAATTAGCTGATCAACTTGACATGTCCGCATTAAATCATCATTACTTTTTATTTAGGGCTCAGGATGACATGAATCCAAAGCGCACGTTACTCTAGCTCAATTTTCCATATTGTGAAAATATTTTAGACAAAAAGAGCTAGACAAAGCATCAAAGTAATGCTATCTATCCCAGAGTACGTGATGCCATGCATTATCCATCATTTATAAGCCTTTACTCAAGGAACATAAATGACCAGTTTAGAATGCTCCTTTTACGTGGTCAATCAAGTTGACATGTCCGCATTAAATTGTCCATAATTTTTGATTTAGAGGTCAGAATGATATGAATCCAACAGCCACGTTAACGTAGCTAAATTTTTCGTATTGTGATAAAATTTAAGATCAAAATAGCTTTACAAAGCCTCCAATTAATTCAATCTATCCTAAACTACGTGATGCCATGCATTATACTTAATTTATAAGCCTTTATTCAAGGAGCACCAATGATCAGTTTAGAATGATCATTTTAACTAGCTGATCAACTTGACTGTCCACACCAGATCGTCTTTTACTTTATATTTAGAGCTTAAGATGACATGAATCCAACGCCCACGTTAAACTAGCTCAATTATCCATATTGTGACAACATTTGAGATTGAAAGAGCTAGACAAAGCCTCAAAGTAATGCAATATATCCCAAATTGCGTGATGACATATATTATGCTTCATTTATAACCCTTTACTTAAGAAACAACAATGACCAGTTTAGAATGACCATTTTAACTGGCCGATCAACTTGACATGTCCGAACAAAATTGTCTATAACTTTTGATTTAGACTTCAAAATTACATGAATCCAACACCAACGTTAAGGTAGGTCAGTTTTCGATATTGTGACAATATTTAAGATCAAAATAGCTATGAAAAAGCATCCAAATAATTCAATCTATCCCAAACTGTGTGATGCTATGTATTATGCTTCATTTATACTCCTTTACTCAATGAGCACCAATGATCAGTTTAGAATGATTATTTTACATAGCCAATCAACTTGACATGTTTGCACAATTCGTCTTTAACTTTTGATTTAGAGCTCAAAATGACATGACTCCAACACCCACGTTAACCTACCTCAATTTTCCATATTTTGACAACATTTGAGACTGAAAGAGATACGACAAAGCTTCCAAGTAATCCAATGTATCCCAAACTGCGTGATGCCATGCATTATGCTTCATTTATAAGCATTTACTCAAGGAGTACCAATGATCAGTTTAGAATGATCATTTTAACTAAACGATCGACTTGACATGTCCACACTAAATCGTTCGTAACATTTGATTTAGAGTTCAGGGTGACATGAATCCCATGCTTACGTTAAGGTAGCTCAATATTCTATATTTTGCTAACCTTTAAGACTAAAATAGCTATGAAAAAGCCTCCAAGTAATCCAATCTATCACAAACTGCGTGATGCCATGCATTATGCTTCATTTGTAATCATTTGCTACATGAGCACCAATGATCACTTTAGAATGATAACTTTAAGTAGCCGATAAATTTGACATATCCACATTAACTCGTCAGTAACTTTTGATATGAATGACATGAATCCCACACTCACGTTAAGCTAGCTCAATTTTCTATATTATGACAAAATTTAATATCGAAAGAGCGATGACAAAGTCTCCAAATAATCCAATCTATCCAGAACTGCGTGCTGCTAGGCATTATGCTATATTTATAAGCATTTACTCAAGGAGCACCAATGATCATTATTGAATGATCATTTTAACTATTTGACCAACTTGACATGTCCGCACTAAATCGTCTTTTAGTTTTTATTTAGAGCTCAAGATGACATGAATCCAACGCCCACGTTAAGCTAGCTAGCTTTTTCCTTATTGTGACAACATTTGAGACTGAAAGAGATAGACAAAGCCTTAAAGTAATGCAATTTATCTTAAACTGCGTGATACCATGCATTATGCTTCATTTACAAACCTTTACTCAGGGAGCACCAATGAACAATTAAAATGATCATTTTAACTCGCTGATCAACTTGACACGTCCGCACTAAATCGTTTGTAACTTTTGATTTAGAGTTCAAAATGACACGAATCCAACACCCACGTAAATCTAGCTTAGTATTCTATATTGTGACAAAATTTTAGATGGAAATAGCTATGACAAAGCCTCCAAGTAATCCAACCTATCCCAAAACTGCGTGATGCCATGCTTCATGCTTAGTTTATAAGTCTTTCGCAAGGAGAACCAATTATAAGTTGACAATGATCATTTTAACTAGCTGATCAATTTGACATGTACGCACTAAATCGTCTTTCACTTTTTATTTAGAGCTCAAGATGAAATGAATCCAATGCCCCCGTTAAGCTAGCTCAATTTTCCATATTGTGACAACATTTGAGACAGAAATTGCTAAACAAAGCATCAAAGTGTGACACAAATTGTCCGTTACTTTTGGCCGATCAACTTGTCATGTCTGCACTAAATCGTCTGTTACTTTTGATTTAGAGTTCAGAATGACACGAATCCAACGCCCACGTTAAGCTAACTCAATTTTTGATATTGTGAGAAACTTTAAGACGAAATAGCTAAGACAAAGCCTCCAATCCAAACCACGTGATGTCATGCATTATACTGCATGTATAACCTTTTGCTCAATGACCACCAATGATCAGTTTAGAATAATCATTTTAACTAGCTGATCAACTTGACATTTGCGCGATAAATCGTCTTTAACTTTTTATTTACAGCTCAAGATGACATGAATCCAACGCCCACGTCAAGTTAGCTCAATTTTCTATATTGTGACAATATTTAAGATAGAACTATGTCAGAAAACCAGCCAAGTAATCCAATTTATCCCAAACTATGTGATGTTATGCATTATGTTTCATTTATACGCCTTTACTCAATGAACACCAATGATCAGTTTAGATAATCATATTACCTAGCTGATCAACTTGAGATGTGCACACTAAATTGTCTTTAACTTTTTTTTTAGAGCTCAAAATAACATGAATCAGACGCTCACGTTAACCTAGCTCAATTTCACATATTGTGGCAACATTTGAAATAGAAAGATATACGACAAAGCCTCCATGTAATCCAATCTATCCCAAACTGCGTGATGCCATGCATTATGCTTTATTTATACGCCTTTTACTCAATGAGACCCAATGATCAGTTTAGAATGATCATTTTAACTAGCTGATCAACTTGACATATCCACACTAAATCGTCTTTTACTTTTTATTTAGAGCTCAAGATGACATGAATCCAACGCCCATGTTAAACTAGCTCAATTTTACATATTGTGAAATTATTTGAGATTAAAAGAGTTACAAAGCATCAAAGTAGTGCAATCTATCCCAAACGGCGTGATGCCATGATTTATACTTGATTTATAAGCTTTACTCAAGGAGCACCAATTACCAGTTTAGAATGATCATTATAACTGGCCGATGAACTTGACATGTCCGCACGAAATCGTCCATAATTTTGATTTAAATGTCAGAATGACACGAATCCAACACCCACGTTAAGCTAACTTAATTTTCTATATTGTGAAAAAATTAACACAAAAATATCTGCGACAAAGCCTCCAAGTGATCAAATGTATCCCAAACTACGTGATTCCATGCATTATGCTTCATTTATATGCCTTTACTCAAGGAGCACCAATGACCAGTTTAGAATGATCATTTTAACAGGCCATTCAACTTGACATGTCCGCACTAAATCGTCCATAACTTTTGTTTTATAGTTCAAAATGACACGAATACGACACCCACGTTACGCTATCTCATATTTATATTGTTACAAAATTTAAGATTGAAATAGCTATGCAAAGCTTCCAAGTAATTCAATCTATCCCAAACAGCGAGATGCCATGCATTCTGCTTAATTTGTAATCCTTTACACGTAGCACCAATGATCATTTTAACTAGCTGATCAACTTGACATTTCAGTACTAAATCGTCTTTTAATTTTTATTTAGAGCTCAAGATGACATTAATCCAACGCCCACGTTAAGCTAGCTCAATTTTCCAGATTTTGAAAACATTTTTCCGAACTCAAGGAGCCCCAATGACCTGTTTAGAATGATCATTTTAACTGGCCGATCAACTTGCCATGTCTAAACTAAGTCGTCCATAACTTTTTGATTTAGAGGTCAGAATGACACGAATCAAACGCCAACGTTATGCTTCCATATTGTGACAACATTTAAGACTGAAACAGATAGGACAAAGCCTCCAAGTAATCCAATGTATCCGAAACTGCGTGATGCCATGTGTTATGCTTCATTTATAAGCTTTCATTCAAGGAGCACCAGTGATAAGTTTAGAATGACCATTTTAAAATGCCAATCAACTTGAAATTTCCGCACTAAATCATCCATAACTTCTGATTTAGAGTTTAAAATGATACGAATCCAACACCAATGTTAAGGTAACTAAGTTTTCTATATAGTCACAATATTTAAGATCGAAATAGCTATGAAAAAGCCGCCCAGTAATGCCATCTATCCCAAACTGCGTGATGCCATTCATTATGCTTCATTTATAAGCCTTTACTTAAGGAACACAAATGACCAGTTTAGAATGATCATTTTAATTGGCTGTTCGACATGAAATGTCCGCACTAAATCGTCCATATTTTTTTATTTAGAGGTCAGAATGACACGAATCCAATATCCACGTTAAGGTAGCTCAAATTTTCGTATTGGGATATAATTTAAGATCAAAATAGCTATGCAAATCCTCCAATTAATTCAATCTATCCCAAAATGCATGATGCCATGCATTATACTTAATTTATAAGCCTTTATTCAACGAGTACCAATGATCAGTTTAGAACGATCATTTTAACTAGCTGATCAACTTGATATTTCCAAACCAAATCATCCTTTACTCTATATTTAGAGCTCAAGATGACATGAATCCAATGCCCACGTTAAGTTAGCTCAATTATTCATATTGTGACAACATTTGAGATTCAAAAAGCTAGAAAAAGTTCAAATTAATGCAATATATCCCAAACTGCGTGATGACATATATTATGCTTCATTTGTAAGCCTTTACTTAAGGAACACCAATGACCAGTTTAGAGTGACCATTTTAACTAGCCGATCAACTTGACATGTCTGCACTAAATCGTCTATAACATTTGATTTAGACTTCAAAATGACACGAATCCAACACCAACGTTAAGGTAGGTCAATTTTCGATATTGTGACAATATTTAAGATCAAAATAGCTATGAAAAAGCCTCCAAGTAATCCAATTTATCCCTAACTGTGTGATGCTATGCAATATGCTTCATTTATACGCCTTTAATCAATGAGCACCAATGATCAGTTTAGAATGATTATTTTACCTAGCTGATCAACTTTTTATTTAGAGCTCAAAATGACATGACTCCAACGCCCACGTTAACCTAGCTCAATTTTCCACATTGTGACAACATTTGAGACTGAAAGAAATACAACAAATCTTTCAAGTAATCCAATGTATCCCGACCTGCGTGATGCCATGCATTATGCTTCACTTAAAAGCCTTTACTCAAGGAGTACCAATGATCAGTTTAGAATGATCATTTTAACTGAACGATCAGCTTGACATGTGCACACTAAATTGTTCGTAACTTTTGATTTAGAGTTCAGGTTGACATGAATCCCACGGTTACATTAACCTATCTCAATATTCAATATTTTGATAAAATTTAAGTCCAAAATAGCTATGACAAAGCCTCCAAGTAATCAAATCTATCACAAACTGCATGATGCCATGCATTATGCTTCATTTGTAATCCTTTGCTACATGAGCACTACTGATCACTAAAGAATGATAAATTTAAGTAGCTGATAAATTTGACATATCCACATTAAATCGTTCATAACTTTTGATTTAGAGTTCAAAATGACACGAATCCCACACCCACGTTAAGCTAGCTCACTTTTCTATATTATGACAAAATTTAATATCAAAAGAGCGATGACAAAACCTCCAAATAATCCAATCTACCCCAAACTGCATGCTACCATGCATTATGCTTTATTTATAAGCATTTACTCAAGGAGCAGAAATGATCATTTTAGAATGGTCATTTTAACTATTTGATCAACTTGACATGAATTGAGCTAGCTTAACATGAAATGAATCCAACGCCTCCGTTAAGCTAGCTCAATTTTCCATATTGTGACAACATTTGAGACAGAAATAACTAAACAAAGCATCAAAGTATGACACAAATCGTCTGTTACTTTTGGCCGATCAACACTTCATGTCTGCACTAAATCGTCTGTTACTTTCGATTTAGAGTTCCTAATGACACGAATCCAACCCCCACGTTAAACTTACTCAATTTTCTATATTGGGAAAAAATTTAAGACCGAAATAGCTAATACAAAGCCTCCAAGTAATCCAATCTATTCCAAACCACGTGATGTCATGCATTATGCTGAATGTATAACCCTTTACTCAAGGACCACCAATGATCGGTTTAGAATAATCATTTTAATTAGCTGATCAACTTGACATGTGCGTATTAAATCGTCTTTAAATTTTTATTTACAGGTCAAGATGACATGAATCCAACGCCCACATTAAGTTAGCTCAATTTTCTATATTGTGACAATATTTAAGATCAAAATAGCTCAGAAAACCGGCCAAGTAATCCAATCTTTCCCAAACAAAGTGATGTTATGCATTATGCTTCATTTATACGCCTTCAATGAGCACCAATGATCAGTTTAGATTATCATTTTACCTAGCTGATCAACTTGAGATGTCCATACTAAATTGTCTTTAACTTTTGATTTAAAGCTCAAAATAACATGAGTCCAACGCCCACGTTAACCTAGCTCAATTGCACATATTGTGACAACATTTGAAACTGAAAGAGATACGACAAAGCCTCCATGTAATCAAACCTATCCCAAACTGCGCGATGCCATGCATTATGCTTCATTTATACGCCTTTACTCAATGAGCACCAATGATCAGTTTAGAATGATCATTTTACCTAGCTGATCAACTTGACATGTCCACACTAACTCATCTTTGACTTTTGATTAAGAGCTCAAAATGACATGAATCCAACGCCCATATTAAGCTAGATCCATTTTCCATATTGTGAAAATATTTGAGTCTAAAAGAGCTAGGCAAAGCTTCAAAGTAATGCAATCTATCCCAAACTGCGTGATGCCATGCATAATGCTTTATTTATATTCTTTTACTCAAGGAGCACCACGGATCAGTTTAGAAAGATCATTTTAACTAGCTGATCAACTTGACATGTCCGCACTAAATTGCCTTTAACTTTATGTTTACAGCTCGAGAAGACATGAATCCAACACCCACATTTAGTAAGCTTAATTTTCCATATTGTGATTAAATTTAAGATCAAAATAGCTCTGCAAAGCCTCTATGTAATCCAATCTATCCCAAACTGTGTGATGCCATGCATTATGCTTAATATATAAGCCTTTACTCAAGGAGCACCAATGATAAGGTTAGAATAATCATTTTAACTAGCTGATCAACTTGACATGTCTGCACTATATAGTCCATAATTTTGATTTCAATGTGAGATGCCATGAATCCAATGCCCATGTTAAGCTAGCTCAATTTTTACATATTGTGAAAATATTTGAGACTAAAAGAGCTAGACAAAGCATCAAAGTAATGCAATCTATCCCAAAATGCGTGATGCCATGCAATATGCTTCATTTATAAGCTTCATTTACTCAGGGAGCACCAATTACCAGTTTGGAATAATCATTATAACTGGCGGATCAACTTGAAATATCCGCACTAAATCATCCATAATTTTTATTTAAATGTCGGAATGACACGAATCCGACGTCCACGTTAAGCTAACTCAATTTTCTATATTGTGACGAATTTTAAGACAAAAATATCTACGACAAAACCTCTAAGTGATCAAATGTATCCCAAACTACGTGATGCCATGCATTATGATTCATTTATATGCCTTTACTCAAGGAGCACCAATGATCAGTTTAGAATGATCATTTTAACAGGCCGATCAACTTGACATGTCCGCACTAAATTGTCCATAACTTTTGATTTGTAGTTCAAAATGACACAAATACGACACCCACGTTAAACTATCTCAAATTTTATATTGTTACAAAAAATTTAAGAGTGAAATAGATATTCAAAGCCTCCAAGTAATCCAATCTATCCAAAACAGCGAGATAGCTTCATTTTCCATATTGTGAAAACATTTTTCCGAACTCAAGGAGCACTAGTGACCAGTTTATAATGATCATTTTAACTGGACGATCAACTTGCCATGTCTAAACTAAGTCGTCCATAACTTTTAATTTTGAGGTCAGAATGGCACGAATCCAATGCCCACGTTAAGCTTCCATATTGTGACAACATTTGAGACTGAAAGAGATACGACAAAGCCTCCAAGTAATCCCATGTATCCCAAATGCGTGATGCCATGTATTATGCTTCATTTATAAGCCTTCAATCAAGGACCACCCGTGATAAGTTTAGAATGATCATTTTAAAAGGTCGATCTACTTGACATGTCCGCACTAAATCGTCCGTAATTTTTAATTTAGATTTCAGAATGACACGAATCGAACACCCACGTTAAGCTAACTCAATTTTCTATTATGTGGCAAAATTTAAGACCAAAATAGGTACAACGAAGTCTCAAAGAAATCCAAGTTATTCCAAACTGTGTGATGCCATGCATTATGTTTCATTTATAAGCATTTACTCAAGGAGCACAAATGATCAGTTTAGAATGATCATTTTTAGTAGATGATCAACTTCATATGTTCGTACTAAGTCGTCTTTAACTTTTTATTTAGAGCTGAAGATGACATGAATCCATCACCCACATTAAGCAGGCTCAGTTTTCGTTATTTTGAAAACATTTCAAACTGAAAAAGCTAAACAAAGCATTAAATGCACTCTATCCCAAACTGTGTGATGCCATGCATTATGCTTCATTTATAAGCCTACAAGTTATCCAATCTATCCCAAACTGTATGATGCTATGCATTATGCTTCATTTATACGCCTTTCCTCATTGAGCACCAATGATCAGTTTAGAATGATCAGTTTAACTGGCCAATCAACTTGAAATGTCCGCACTAAATCGGCCGTAACTTTTGATTTTGATTACAAAATGACACGAATCGAACACCCACGTTAAGGCAGCTAAATTTTCTATATTATGACAGAATTTAAGATCGAAATAGCTATGAGAGAGCCTCCAAGTAATCCAATCTATCGCAAACTACATGATGCTATTCATTAAGCTTCATTTATATGCCTTTACTCAATGAGAACCAATGATCAATTTAGAATGATCATTTTAACTAGCTGATCAACTTGACATGTCTGCACTAAATCATCTTTAGCTTTTGATTTAGAGCTCAAAATTACATGATTACAATGCGCACGTAGCTTAATTTTTCATATTGTGAGCCTTTACTCAAGGAGCACCAATGATCACTTAAGAATGATCATTTTAACTAGCTGATCAACTTGACATGTCCGCAACTTTTTGGAGTTCAAAATGACTCGAATCCAACACCCACATTAAGGTAGCTCAATTTTCTATATTTGAAAAACTTTATGATCAAAATAGCTAGACAAAGCATCAAAGTAATGCATTCTTTCCCAAAGTGTATGATGCCATGCATTATGCTTCATTTATGTGCCTTTACTCAATGAGCACCAATGAGCAATTTAGAATTGTCGTTTTACCTAGCTGCTCAACTTGACATGTCCACACGAAATTATCTTTGACTATTGAATTAGAGTTCAAAATGACATGAATCCAACACCCACATTAAGCCAGCTCAATTTTCAATATTCTGAAATTTTTGATCGAAATAGCTATGACAAAGCCTCCAAGTAATCCCATCTATCCCAAACTGGGTAATGCTATGCATTAGGCTTCATTTATAAGCCTTTACTCAATAAGTACCAATGATTAGTTTACACTGATCATTTTAACTAGCTGATCAACTTGACATGTCCGCACTATATCGTCTTTAACTGTTGATTTAGAGCTCAAAACGACATGAGTCCAACACACACATTAAGCTAGCTCAATTTTCTATATTGGGACAAAATTTAATACCGAAATAGCTACGACAAAGCCTCAAAGTAATCCAATCTATCCCAAACTACGTGCTACCATGCATCATTCTTCATTTATAAGCCTTTGCTGAAGGATCACCAATGATCAGTTTAGAATAATCATTTTAACTAGCTGATCAACTTGACATGTCCGCACTAATTTGTTTTTAACTTTGTATTTAGAGCTCAAGATGACATGAATCCAACACGCACGTTAAGTTATCTCAATTTTCCATATTGTGAAAATATTTGAAAACAAAAGAGTTAGACAAAACATCAAAGTAATGCAATCTATCCCAAACTACGTGATGCCATGCATTATACTTCATTTAAAAGCCTTTACTCAAATAGAACAAATGATTAATTTAGAATGATCATTTTAACTAGCCAATCAACTTGACATGTCCGCACTAAATCGTCTGTAACTTTTGATTTAAAGTTCCAAAATAATACGAATCCAACACCCACGTTAAGCTAGCTCAATTTTCTATATTGTGACAAAATTTAAGGTCAAAATAGGTATGCAAAGCCTCCAAGTAATCCAGTCTGTCCCAAACTGCGTGATGCCATG
This sequence comes from Pugionium cornutum, assembly GCA_018901935.1. Lineage (NCBI taxonomy): Eukaryota > Viridiplantae > Streptophyta > Magnoliopsida > Brassicales > Brassicaceae > Pugionium > Pugionium cornutum. Next base: position 21,986,363 of record CM032162.1, on the reverse strand, counting down.
TATTATGCTAGCTCAATTTTCCATATTGTGGACACATTTAAGATTGAAAGAGCTAGACAAAGCCTCAAAGTAATGCAATCTATCCCAAACTCCGTGATGCCATGCATTATGCTTCATTTAAAAGGCTTGACTCAAGGAGCACCAATGATCAGTTTAGAATGATCATTTTAACTGGCCGATCAACTTGACATGTCCGCACTAAATCGTCTCTAACTTTTGATTTAGAGTTCAAAATGAAACGAATCCAACACCCACGTTAAGAAAGCTCAAGTTTCTATATTGGGACAAAATTTAGTATTGAAATAGCTGTCCAAAAGCCTCCAAGTAATCCAATCTATCCCAAACTGCGTGTTGCCATGTATCATGCTTAATTTATAAGCGTTTACGCAAGCGCACCAATGATCAGTTTAGAATAATTATTTTAACTAGCTCATCAACTAGACTTGTCTGCACTAATTCAGTTTTTACTTTTTATTTAGAGCTCAAGATGACATGAATCCAACGCCCACGTTAAACTAGCTCAATTTTCCATATTGTGACAAAATTTGAGATTCAAAGAGCTAGACAAATCCTCAAAGTAATGCAATATATCCCAAACTGCATGATACCATGCATTATGCTTCATTTATAGGCTTTTACTCAAGGAGCACCAATGATCAATTTAGAATGCTCAATTTAAATAACCGATCAGCTTGAAAAGTCTGCACCAATGATCAGTTTAGAATGATTATTTTAACTAGGTGATCAACTTGACTTTGCGATGCATTATGCTTAATTTATAAGCCTTTACTCAAGTAGCACCAATGATCAATTTAGAATGATTATTTTAAATAGCTGATCAACTTGACTTGTCCGCACTAAATCAGGTTTTACATTTTATTTCGAGCTCAAGATGACATGAATCCAATGCCCACGTTAAGTTAGTCCAATTTTCCTTATTTTGAAAGTATTTGAGATTGAAAGTTCTAGAGAAAGCTTCAAAGTAATGCAATCTATCTCAAACTACGTGACACCATGCATTATATTTCATTTATAAGACTTTGCTCAAGGAGAACTAATGATCAGTTTAAAATGATCATTTTAACTAGCCGATCAACTTGACATTTCCTCACTAAATTGTCTGTAACTTTTGATTTAGAGTTCAAAATGACACGAATCCAGCACCCACGTTAAACTATCTCAATTTTCTATATTGGGAAAAAAATTAAAGATCGAAATAGCTATCACAAAGCCTCCAAGTAATCCAATCTATCCCGAACTGTGTGTTGCCACGCATTATGCTTATTTTATAAACCCTTACTCAAGGAGCACCAATGATTAGGTTAGAATGATTATTTTAACAAGCTGATCAACTTGTCTCGTCTGCACTAAATCGGCTTTTACTTTTTATTTAGAGCTCAAGATGACATGAATCCAACGCCCAGGTTAAGCTAGCTCAATTTTCCATATTATGACAAAATGTGAGAGTGAAAGAGCTAGACAAAGCCACAAAGTAATGCAATCTATCCCAAACTGCGTGATCCCATCCATATACTTCATTTATAAGCCTTTACTCAAGGAGCACAATTGATCAGCTTAGAATGCTCCTTTTAAATAACCGATAAACTTTACATTTTTGCACTAAATTGTTCGAGACTTTAGATTTAGAGTTCCAAATGACACGCATCCAGCAACCATGTTAAGGTAGCTCAATTTTCTATATTGTGACAAAATTTATTATCAAAATAGCAAGACAAAGCCTCCAAGTGATCCAATCTACCCAAAACTGCATGATGCTATGCATTATACTTCGTTTATACGCCTGTACTCAATGACCACAATTGATCAGTTTAAAATGATCATTTAACTGGCCAATCAACTTGACATGTCCGCACTATATCATCCGTAGCTTTTGATTAATAGTTCAAAATGACACGAATCAACCACCCACATTAAGCTAGCTACTCTCTCTATATATTGTGACAAAATTTTACATCAAAATAGCTACGAAAAAGCCTCCAAATAATCCAATCTATCTTAAACTATATGATGTCATGCATTATTCTTAATTTATAAGCCTTTACTCAAGGAGCACCAATGATCAGTTTAAAATGATCATTTTAACTGGCTGATCAACTTTACATGTCTGCACTAAATTGGTTTTTTCCTTTTTATTTGGAGCTCAATATTATATGATCCAATGCCAATGTTAGGCTAGCTCCATTTTCCAAATTGTGACAACATTTGAGAATGAAAGAGCTAGAAAAAGCCTTAAAGTAATGCAATCTATACCAAACTGCATGATGCCATGCATTATGCTTCATTTAAGCCTTTACTAGATGAGCACCAATGATCAGTTTAGAATGATAATTTTAACTAGCTGATCAACTTGACATGTTCGCACTAAATCGCATTTTACTTTTTATTTAGAGTTTCAGATGATATTATTCCAATGCCCATGTTAAGTGCTCAATTTTCTATAATGTGAAAACATTTGAGACTGAAAGAGCTATACAAAGCCTCAAAATAAAGCAATCTATATCAAACTGGGTGATGCCATGCATTATAGTTCATTTATAAGACTTTACTCAGGGAGAACTAATGATCAGTTTATAATGATCATTTAACTAACTGATCAACTTCACATGTGCGCACTAAATTGTCTTTAACTTTTGATTAGATCTTAAAATGACATTATTCCAACGCCCATGTTAAAATATCTCAATTTTCCATATTGTGACAACATTTGAGGTTGATAGAGCTACAAAAAAACCTGCAAGTAATCCAATGTATCTCAAACTGCATGATGCCTTGCATTTTGCTTCATTTATAACCATTTACTCAAGGAGCACCAATAATCAGTTTAAAATAATCATTTGAACTGGGAGATCAACTTGACATGTCCGCACTAAATCATCCGTCACTTTTTATTTAGACTTCAAAATGACACGAATCAAACACCCACGTTAAACTAGCTCAATTGTCAATATTATGACAAAATATAAGATTGAAATAACTATCCAAATCCTCCAATTAATCCAATCCATCCCAAACTGTGTGATGCCTTGCATTATGCTTATTTTATAAGCCTTTACTCATGGAGCAACAATGATCCGTTTAGAATGATCAATTGAACTATCTGATCAACTTAATATGTCCGCACTAAATCACCTTTTAATTTTAATTTAGAGCTCATGATGACATGAATCCAACGCCCACGTTAAGCTAGCTCAATTTTCCAAATTGTGAAAACGTTTGAGATTGAAGGAGCTATACAAAGCCTCAAAGTAATGCAATCTATCTCAAACTACATGATGTCATGCATTCTACTTCATTCATAATCCATTACTCAAGTAGCACTAATGATCAGTTTAGAATTATCATTTTAACTGGCCGATCAACTTGACATGTCCACACTAAATCGTCCATAACTTTTGATTTAGAGTTCTGAATGACACAAATCCAACACCCACATTAAGCTAGCTCTGTTTCATATAGTCCGACAAAATTTAACATCGAATTAGCTAAGAAAAAGCCTCCAAGTAATCCAATCTATCCCAAACTCTGTGTTGCCATACATTATGCTTAATTTATAAGCCTTTACTCAAGGAGCACCAATGGTCAGTTTAGAATGACTATTTTAACTAGCTAATCAATTTGACTTGTCTCCACTAAGTCATCTTTTACTTTTTATTTAGAGCACAAGATGACATGAATCCAATGCCCACGTTAAGCTAGCTCAATTTTTCATATTGTGAAAACATTTCAGATTGAAAGAGTTAGACAAAGCCTCAAAGTCATGCAATCTATCTCAAACTACGTGATGCCATGCATTATATTTCATTTATATCCTTTCCTGAAGGGGCAATAATGATGAGTTTAGAATGATCATTTTAACTGGAAGATCAACTTGACATGACCGCACTAAATCGTCTGTAACTTTTGATTTAGAGTTCAAAATGACACGAATCCAACACCCACGTTAATCTAGCTCAATTTTCTATATTCAGAAAAACTTTAAGATGGAAATAGCAATCACAAAGCCTCCAAGTAATCCAATCTATCCCAAACGGCGTGTTGCCATGCATTATGCTTAATTTATAAGCCTTTACTCAAGGAGCACCAATGATCAGTTTAAAATGATCATTTTAACTGGCTGATAAACTTTACATGTCAGCACTAAATTGGTTTTTACTTTTTATTTGGAGCTCAATATTATATGAATCCAACGCACATGTTAGGGTTGCTCAATTTTCCATATTGTGACAACATTTGAGAATGAAAGAGCTAGAAAAAGCCTCAAAGTAATGCAATCTATACCAAACTGCGTAATGTCATACATTATGCTTCATTTAAAAGCCTTTACTAGAGGAGCACCAATGATCTGTTTAAAATGATAATTTTAACTAGCTGATCAACTTGACATGTTCGCACTAAATCGCATTTTACTTTTTATTTAGAGCTGAAGATTACATTAGTACAATTTCCACGTTAAACTAGCTCAGTTTTCCATATTCTAAAAACATTTGAGATTGAAAGAGCTAGACAAAGCCTCAAACTAACGCAGTCTATCTCAAACTGGGTGATGCCATGCATTATAGTTCATTTATAAGACATTACTCAAGGAGAACTAATGATTAGTTATAATGATCATTTAACTAACTCGTCAACTTCACATGTCCGCACTAAATTGTCTTTAAATTTTGATTAGAGCTTAAAATAACATTAGTCCAAGGCCCACGTTAAACTATCTCAATTTTCTATATTGTGACAACATTTGAGGCTGAAAGAACTAGAAAAAACCTCCAAGTAATCTAATGTATCTCAAACTCCATGATGCCTTGCATTTTGCTTCATTTATAAGCCTTTACTCAAGGAGCACCAATAATCACTTTAAAATAATCATTTGAACTGGCCGATCAACTTGATATTTCCAAACTAAATCGTCCGTCACTTTTTATTTAGGCTTCAAAATGACATGAGTCAAACATCAACGTTAAGCTAGTTCAATTTTAAATATTATGACAGAATATAAGATCGAAATAACTATCCAAAGCCTCCAAGCAATCCAATCTATCTCAAACTGCGTGATGCCTTGCATTATGCTTAATTTATAATCCTTTACTCAAGGAGCAACAATGAACAGTTTAGAATGATCAGTTTAACTAGCTGATCAACTTGATAGGTCTGCACTAAATCGTATTTTACTTTTAATTTAGAGTTGAAGATGAAATGAATCCAAAGCCCATGTTAAGCTAGCTCAATTTTCGATATTGTGAAAACTTTTGAGATTGAAGGAGCTAGGCAAAGCCTCAAAGTAATGCAATCTATCTCAAACTGCGTGATGCCATGCATTCTACTTCATTTATAATCTTTTACTCAAGGAGCACTAATGATAAGTTTAAAATGATCATTTTAACTGGCCGATCAACTTGACATTTCCGCACTAAATCATCCGTAACTTTTGATTTAGAGCACAAGATAACATGAATCCAACACCCACGTTAAGATAGCTCAATTTTCCATATTCCGAAAACATTTGAGAGTGAAGGAGTTAGACAAAGCCTCAAAGTCTTGCAATCTATCTCAAACTATGTGATGCCATGCATTATATTTCAGTTTTAAAAAATCATTTGAACTGGCAGATACACTTGACATTTCCGCACTAAATCATCCGTCACTTTTTATTTAGACTTCAAAATGACACGAATCAAACAATCACGTTAAGCTAGCTCAATTGTCAATATTATGACAAAATATAAGATCGAAATAACTATCCAAAGCCTTCAAGTAATCCAATCTATACAAAACTATGTGATGCCTTGCATTATGCTTAATTTATAAGCCTTTACTCATGGAGCAACAATGATCCGTTTAGAATGATCAATTTAACTAGCTTCAATTTGATATGTCTGCACTAAATCGCCTTTTAAATTTAATTTAGAGCTCAAGATGACATGAATCCAACACCCACATTAAGCTAGCTCAATTTTCCATATCGTGAAAACGTTTGAGATTGAAGGAGCTAGACAAAGCCTCAAAGTAATGCAATCTATCTCAAACTGTGTGATGCCATGCATTCTACTTCACTTATAATCCTTTACTCAAGTAGCACTAATGATCAGTTTCGAATGATCATTTTAACTGGCCGATCAAATTGACATGTCCGCACTAAATCATCCGTAACTTTTGCTTTAGAGTTCTGAATGACACAAATCCAACACCCATGTTAAGCTAGCTCATTTTTCTAGAGTCGGACAAAATTTAACATCGAAATAGCTGCGATAAAGCCTCCGATTAATCAAATCTATCACAAACTCTGTGTTGCCATACATTATGCTTAATTTATAAGCCTTTACTCAAGGAACACCAATGATAAGTTTAGAATGATTATTTTAACTAGCTAATCAACTTGACTTGTCTCCACTAAGTCAGCTTTTACTTTTTATTTAGAGCACAAGATGACATGAATCCAACGCCCACGTTAAGCTAGCTCAATTATTCATATTGTGAACACATTTGAGATTGAAAGAGTTAAACAAAGCCTCAAAGTCATGCAATCTATCTCAAAGTACGTGATGCCATGCATTATATTTCATTTATATCCCTTTACTAAAGGAGCACTAATGATGAGTTTAGAATGATCATTTTAACTGGCCGATCAACTTGACTTGTCCGCACTAAATCGTCCGTAACTTTTGATTTAGAGTTCAAAATGACATGAATCCAACACCCACGTTAATCTAGCTCAATTTTCTATATTCAGAAAAAATTTAAGATCGAAATAGCTATCGCAAAGCCTCGAAGTAATCCAATCTATCCCAAACTGCGTGTTGCCATGCATTATGCTTAATTTATAAGCCTTTACTCAAGTAGCACTAATGATCAGTTTAAAATGATCATTTTAACTGGCTGATAAGCTTTACATCTCTCCACTAAATTGGTTTTTTCTTTTTATTTGGAGCTCAATATTATATGAATCCAACGCCAATGTTAGGATTGCTCAACTTTCCATATTGTGACAACATTTGAGAATGAAAGAGCTAGAAAAAGCCTCAAAGTAATGCAATCTATAGCAAACTGCATGATGTCATGCATTATGCTTCATTTATAAGCCTTTATTAGAGGAGCACCAATGATCAGTTTAGAATGATAACTTTAACTAGCTGATCAACTTGACATGTTCACACTAAATTGCATTTTACTTTTTATTTAGAGCTGAAGATGACATTAGTCCAATGTCCACGTTAAGCTAGCTCAATTTTCCATAATGTGAAAACAATTGAGATTGAAAGAGCTAGACAAAGCCTCAAAGTAACGCAGTCTATCTCAAACTGGGCGATGCCATGCATTATAGTTCATTTATAAGACTTTACTCAAGGAGAACTAATGATCACTTTAGAATGATCATTTTAACTAACTGATCAACTTCACATGTCCACACTAAATTGTCTTTAACTTTTGATTAGAGCTTAAAATGACATTAGTCCACCGCCCATATTAAGCTATCTCAATATTCCATATTGTGACAATATTTGAGGCTGAAAGAGCTACAAAAAACCTCCAAGTAATCAAATGTATCTCAAACTGCATGATGCCTTGCATTTTGCTTCATTTATAAGCCTTTACTCAAGGAGCACCAATAATCAATTTAAAATAATCATTTGAACTGGCCGATCAACTTGATATTTCCAAACTAAATCGTCCGTCACTTTTTATTTAGGCTTCAAAATGACATGAGTCAAACATCAACGTTAAGCTAGTTCAATTTTAAATATTATGACAGAATATAAGATCGAAATAACTATCCAAAGCCTCCAAGCAATCCAATCTATCTCAAACTGCGTGATGCCTTGCATTATGCTTAATTTATAATCCTTTACTCAAGGAGCAACAATGAACAGTTTAGAATGATCAGTTTAACTAGCTGATCAACTTGATAGGTCTGCACTAAATCGTATTTTACTTTTAATTTAGAGTTGAAGATGAAATGAATCCAAAGCCCATGTTAAGCTAGCTCAATTTTCCATATTGTGAAAACTTTTGAGATTGAAGGAGCTACGCAAAGCCTCAAAGTAATGCAATCTATCTCAAACTGCGTGATGCCATGCATTCTACTTCATTTATAATCTTTTACTCAAGGAGCACTAATGATAAGTTTAAAATGATCATTTTAACTGGCCGATCAACTTGACATGTCCGCACTAAATCGTCCGTAACTTTTGAGTTAGAGCACAAGATAACATGAATCCAACACCCACGTTAAGATAGCTCAATTTTCCATATTCCGAAAACATTTGAGAATGAAGGAGTTAGACAAAGCCTCAAAGTCTTGCAATCTATCTCAAACTATGTGATGCCATGCATTATATTTCATTTATAAGTCTTTACTCAAGTACCAACAATGATCAGTTTAGAATGATCATTTTAATTGGCCGATCAACTTGACATGTCCCCACTAAATCGTCTGTAACTTGTGATTTATAGTTCAAAATGACACGAGTCCAACACCCATGCTAAGCTACCTCATTTTTTTATATAATAACAAAAATTAAGATCAAAATACCAATGAGAAAGCCTCCGAGTAATCCAATATATCCCAAACAACATGATACCCTGCATTATGCTTAATTTATAAGCCTTTACTCAAGGAGCACCAATGATCTGTTTAAAAGGATCATTTTTACTGGCCGATCAACTTGGCATGTACGCACTATATCATCCGTAACTTTTGATTTAGAATTCAAAATGACACGAGTCCAACGCTCACGTTATGCTAGCTCAATTTTCTATATTGTGACAAAATATATGACAAAAATAACTACGCAAAAGCCTCTAAGTTATCCAATCTATCCCAAACTGCGTGATGGCATGCATTATGCTTCATTTATAAGGCTTTACTCAAGCAGCACCAATGATTAGTTTAGAATGATCACTTTAACTAGCCTATTAACTTGACTTGTCCGCACTAAATTGTCTTTAACTTTTTATTTTGAGCTCAAGACGACATTAGTCCAATGCCCACATTAAACTAGCTCAATTTTCCCTATTGTGCAAACATTTGGGAGTGAAAGAGCTAGACAAAGCATCAAAGTAATGCTATCTACCCAAAATTGTGTGATGCCAGGTATTATGTTTCTTTTGTAAGCCTTTACTCATGGAGCACCAGTGACCAGTTTAAAATAATCATTTCAACTTGCCGATCAACTTGACATATCCACACTAAATCGTCCATAACGTTTAACTTAGACTTCATAATGACACTAATCCAACGCCCACGTTAAGCTAACTGAATTTTCTACATTGTTACAAAATTTAAGACCAAAATGGCTAGGAAAAAGCCTCCAAATAATGCAATATATCAAAAATTGCGTGATGTCATGCATTATGCTTCATTTATAAGCGGTTACTCAAGGGTTACCAATGACCTCCTTAGAATGATCATTTAACTGAACGATCCACTTGACATGTCCACACTAAATCATCCTTAACTTTTAATTTAGAGGTCAGAATGGCTCGAACCTAACATCCACGTTAAGCTAACTCAATTTTCTATTCTGTGACAAAATTTAAGACCAAAATAGCTACGTCAAAGCTTTCAAGTAATCCAGTCTATCCCAAACTACGTGATGCCATGCATTATACTTCATTTATAAGCCTTTAATCAAGGAGCACTATTAGTTTAGAATGATCATTTTAACTAGCTGATAAACTTGACATGTTTGCACTAATTAGTCTTTAACTTTTTACTTAGATCTCAAGATGATATGAATCCAACATCCATGTTAAGCTAGTTCAATTTTCCATATTGTGAAAACATTTGAGAGTGAAAGAGTTAGACAAAGCATCAAAGTAATGCAATCTATCCTTATGTAAGCATGGCCAGCAAGGAACCACAACCTAAGGAGCAGCTTGAACAGGAGGAGGAAGAAGCCACTAAAGATGCTAAGGCGCAGCTAGAACCCGCGGATATTGGAGATGAAAGCCTACAAATCTTCAATGGCCCCATTACCCTATCCAGGGAAGCCAAACTTAAGACAACACTACAACACCTTCTCAAAACTATTTAGGCCAGTTTAGTGTGTGATAATCCAACCACATTCGTTGTGATTCAAGCCATTTAATCCTCACCAAGAGAGGTGCTCTGGATTGTACTCTTTTTCCTTGTTCTTAGTTTTGTCCCAATGGGTATTCTAAGATAGGTTTTTAATGAGGCAAGCCCAAGGTACTTTACCACAGCCTCTTGGTGAATCAATGCCCATTCTATCTCATCATCCACGAAATAAGAGAGGAAGAATCAAGTCAAAACATTATTTACTTTTTAGTCTTTGTAATTCCCTAAGTATTTCCTTTAATGTTTTGGTAGAATTTTAGGAGTCATTTTCAATTTCCTAGACTACTATTAGTACTCTCTTGTATCCTTCTTTCTGGATCATCAAACATTTTAATAGCAAATATCCTTCTTAAACTCGTTTGATTATCCTCTTGAATAAGTAATTTTAGAGCACTTTCTCATTCCTCTCAAGAGCCGAAAGTCTAATGGATCTTCATCACCCTTGAAAGTTTCAATTTGATACACCCCTTGTCCAACGTGCCTGGCATTTTTCATTCACACAGAGCAAGCAGATAGTCCAAGGATTTTCCACCATCCTTGAGAAGTCTCATCCACTTCCCCTTGTTCTCGGATCCATGCACTGACGATCTCACACATTCGCAAGTTACACCATCATTTAACCCATTCCGCAACTTCAATCCATTCATCCACTCTTCCACAAACATTTGGAGCTCATAAGGGGCTTGATCCTCATCAGAATCACATAAAATGGTATCAGAGCCCACTCCAAACCAGGTTGAATCTCTACAAACCCGTTTGCACCCTTTCGTATTCTTGCAAAAACGTTTTGTAACATTTAGCCTTCTTTTTGCGATTTGTTTTAAAATGTTTCTTGGTTTGTTTCTTATTTAAACTTAATCTTAGGTCTTTGAAGAACCTGGAAATTAACTTGAAAATAGTTTAGAACTGATTTTGAAAGGGCAAAACTTGTGAAACACCCAATCGGCACCATTGAGGTTCTAAGAAACTGGTTTTGTTAATCCGAGTTTATCACCTTTTTTTTGAATATTTTAGAGATTAAAACCTGAATGAAACTCGTTCATAAGACTTAATAGAACCAGTAATAGCAATTAAAATGTTTTAAAACGAATCTAGAGTTGTTAGACTCACCCATTTCAAAACCGGAGTTCAAAGGGTCTAGAACATGCTTTGCTAGGGTTTGTCTTTGTTCTTGTGTCTTTGTTTCAGCGAATTGTTGTGTCAGTTTCTGTGTTTTACTTCAAACGTTTTACTTGTCTAGATGTCTTAATTTGTCAGGTACCATGGTCGGAACCAACAATAATGGAGAAGAATCCTCAAACTCCAACAAACAACTCTTTGATTCCTTTAAAGCCATGATGGATGAAAGTATGGCAACCATGAGAGCTGAAATAGAAAGATCCATCAATCACCGAATTAGGATAAACCATCCACCTTTTGATACTGAGCAATAATACAGTCACTCCTCTAAGTCACAACACCCTAGGAAAAGGCGGCCAAGAGATGACCAACCGAATAAGAATAACCAACCCAATCCTCACGACCCTTTGTCAGGCCTTAAAATTAAGATTCCCTCTTTCCATGGAACCAATGACCCTAAGGAGTATCTAGAGTGGGAAAAGAAGATAATAATAGTCTTTGAATACACGCAGGATAGTAGGGTTAGAGTAGCACCAACCACATTTAAAGATTATGCCTTAAGTTGGTGGGATCAATTAGTTCTTCTGGGAGAAGGGATGGGGATTTGCCTATAGATTCGTGGAACCAGATGAAAATAACCATGAGGAAAAGGTTTATACCTAGAGAATACCATAGGGAACTTCACTTTAATCTTAGAAACCTATCTCAAGGATCTAGAACCATAGAGGAGTACTTTAAGGAGATGGAAACCTTATTGGTTAGGGCTGATGTTCAAGAGGATAGTGAAGCCACTATGGCTAGGTTTATGGGTGGCCTTAATAGGGGAATCATATATAGGCTAGAGGTTCACCATCATGTCAAAATAGAAAAACTTCTCCATAAGGCTATCATGTTCGAAAAACAACTTAAGACGAAAAAACCTAAACCTGGATTTAGTTCTACTAGGTTTGGCCAATCTAAGGAGGATAGTTCTAGCCAAGATTAGAAGCCTTTCACTAAACCTAAGGTAGAATATTCAAAACTGAAGGGAATGGATATGGGTTCTAGCACCAAAACTAGAGAAGTTCAGTGTTTTAAGTGCAAGGGCTTTGGTCACTACTCTAGGGAATGTACCAATAAGAGACCTACAGTTATTAGGGCTAATGGTGAGGTAGAATTAGAGGATGACCATTCGGATGCTGAGTCCTTGAAAGAAAATGTAGACATGCCCCATGCTGGACAACTCTTAGTCACTAGGAAAACTCTAAACTAACAAACTAGGACAGAAAATAATGAGCAAAGAGAGAACCTATTCCACACTCACTGTCTAGTTAAGAGTAAGGTATGTAGCTTAGTGATAGATGGAGGTAGCTGTACCAATGTAGCTAGTGAGATTATGGTAGAGAAGTTAGGACTTGAGATTATAAAGAGGTCTAAGCCCTATAAGTTCCAATGGCTTAATGATGAGGGTGAGCTAGAAGTAGAGAACGAGGTTCTAGTTCCTTTGTCCATAAGAAAATATGAAGATGAGGTTTTGTGTGATTTTTTACCCATGGAAGCTGGTCACATCTTGTTAGGTAGACTTTGGCAATCGGATAGAAGGGTTATTCATGATTGGTTTATAACTAGGTACTCATTTGAGTTTAAGGGAAAGAAACATATTCTAGTACCTTTATCCCCACAAGAGGTTCATTTAGATCAGAGAGCTTTAAAGAAAAACAAAACCCAATCCGAACCCGAAAGCAAACCCCATGCCGACTTTTACTTTTTATTTAGAGCTCAAGATGACATGAATCCAACGCCCAGGTTAAGCTAGCTCAATTTTCCATATTATGACAAAATGTGAGAGTGAAAGAGCTAGACAAAGCCACAAAGTAATGCAATCTATCCCAAACTGCGTGATCCCATCCATATACTTCATTTATAAGCCTTTACTCAAGGAGCACAATTGATCAGCTTAGAATGCTCCTTTTAAATAACCGATAAACTTTACATTTTTGCACTAAATTGTTCGAGACTTTAGATTTAGAGTTCCAAATGACACGCATCCAGCAACCATGTTAAGGTAGCTCAATTTTCTATATTGTGACAAAATTTATTATCAAAATAGCAAGACAAAGCCTCCAAGTGATCCAATCTATCCAAAACTGCATGATGCTATGCATTATACTTCGTTTATACGCCTGTACTCAATGACCACAATTGATCAGTTTAAAATGATCATTTAACTGGCCAATCAACTTGACATGTCCGCACTATATCATCCGTAGCTTTTGATTAATAGTTCAAAATGACACGAATCAACCACCCACATTAAGCTAGCTGCTCTCTCTATATATTGTGACAAAATTTTACATCAAAATAGCTACGAACAAGCCTCCAAATAATCCAATCCATCTTAAACTATATGATGTCGTGCATTATTCTTAATTTATAAGCCTTTACTCAAGGAGCACCAATGATCAGTTTAAAATGATCATTTTAACTGGCTGATCAACTTTACATGTCTGCACTAAATTGGTTTTTTACTTTTTATTTGGAGCTCAATATTATATGATCCAATGCCAATGTTAGGCTAGCTCCATTTTCCAAATTGTGACAACATTTGAGAATGAAAGAGCTAGAAAAAGCCTTAAAGTAATGCAATCTATACCAAACTGCATGATGCCATGCATTATGCTTCATTTAAGCCTTTACTAGATGAGCACCAATGATCAGTTTAGAATGATAATTTTAACTAGCTGATCAACTTGACATGTTCGCACTAAATCGCATTTTACTTTTTATTTAGAGTTGCAGATGATATTATTCCAATGCCCATGTTAAGTGCTCAATTTTCTATAATGTGAAAACATTTGAGACTGAAAGAGCTATACAAAGCCTCAAAATAAAGCAATCTATATCAAACTGGGTGATGCCATGCATTATAGTTCATTTATAAGACTTTACTCAGGGAGAACTAATGATCAGTTTATAATGATCATTTAACTAACTGATCAACTTCACATGTGCGCACTAAATTGTCTTTAACTTTTGATTAGATCTTAAAATGACATTATTCCAACGCCCATGTTAAAATATCTCAATTTTCCATATTGTGACAACATTTGAGGCTGAAAGAGCTACAAAAAAACCTGCAAGTAATCCAATGTATCTCAAACTGCATGATGCCTTGCATTTTGCTTCATTTATAACCATTTACTCATGGAGCACCAATAATCAGTTTAAAATAATCATTTGAACTGGGAGATCAACTTGACATGTCCGCACTAAATCATCCGTCACTTTTTATTTAGACTTCAAAATGACACGAATCAAACACCCACGTTAAACTAGCTCAATTGTCAATATTATGACAAAATATAAGATTGAAATAACTATCCAAATCCTCCAATTAATCCAAACCATCCCAAACTGTGTGATGCCTTGCATTATGCTTATTTTATAAGCCTTTACTCATGGAGCAACAATGATCCATTTAGAATGATCAATTGAACTATCTGATCAACTTAATATGTCCGCACTAAATCGCCTTTTAATTTTAATTTAGAGCTCATGATGACATGAATCCAACGCCCACGTTAAGCTAGCTCAATTTTCCAAATTGTGAAAACGTTTGAGATTGAAGGAGCTATACAAAGCCTCAAAGTAATGCAATCTATCTCAAACTACATGACGTCATGCATTCTACTTCATTTATAATCCATTACTCAAGTAGCACTAATGATCAGTTTAGAATTATCATTTTAACTGGCCGATCAACTTGAAATGTCCACACTAAATCGTCCATAACTTTTGATTTAGAGTTCTGAATGACACAAATCCAACACCCACATTAAGCTAGCTCTGTTTCATATAGTCCGACAAAATTTAACATCGAATTAGCTAAGAAAAAGCCTCCAAGTAATCCAATCTATCCCAAACTCTGTGTTGCCATACATTATGCTTAATTTATAAGCCTTTACTCAAGGAGCACCAATGGTCAGTTTAGAATGATTATTTTAACTAGCTAATCAATTTGACTTGTCTCCACTAAGTCATCTTTTACTTTTTATTTAGAGCACAAGATGACATGAATCCAATGCCCACGTTAAGCTAGCTCAATTTTTCATATTGTGAAAACATTTCAGATTGAAAGAGTTAGACAAAGCCTCAAAGTCATGCAATCTATCTCAAACTACGTGATGCCATGCATTATATTTCATTTATATCCTTTCCTGAAGGGGCACTAATGATGAGTTTAGAATGATCATTTTAACTGGAAGATCAACTTGACATGACCACACTAAATCGTCTGTAACTTTTGATTTAGAGTTCAAAATGACACGAATCCAACACCCACGTTAATCTAGCTCAATTTTCTATATTCAGAAAAACTTTAAGATGGAAATAGCAATCACAAAGCCTCAAAGTAATCCAATCTATCCCAAACGGCGTGTTGCCATGCATTATGCTTAATTTATAAGCCTTTACTCAAGGAGCACCAATGATCAGTTTAAAATGATCATTTTAACTGGCTGATAAACTTTACATGTCAGCACTAAATTGGTTTTTACTTTTTATTTGGAGCTCAATATTATATGAATCCAACGCACATGTTAGGGTTGCTCAATTTTCCATATTGTGACAACATTTGAGAATGAAAGAGCTAGAAAAAACCTCAAAGTAATGCAATCTATACCAAACTGCGTAATGTCATACATTATGCTTCATTTAAAAGCCTTTACTAGAGGAGCACCAATGATCTGTTTAAAATGATAATTTTAACTAGCTGATCAACTTGACATGTTCGCACTAAATCGCATTTTACTTTTTATTTAGAGCTGAAGATTACATTAGTACAATTTCCACGTTAAGCTAGCTCAGTTTTCCATATTCTAAAAACATTTGAGATTGAAAGAGCTAGACAAAGCCTCAAAGTAACGCAGTCTATCTCAAACTGGGTGATGCCATGCATTATAGTTCATTTATAAGACATTACTCAAGGAGAACTAATGATTAGTTTATAATGATCATTTAACTAACTCGTCAACTTCACATGTCCGCACTAAATTGTCTTTAAATTTTGATTAGAGCTTAAAATAACATTAGTCCAAGGCCCATGTTAAACTATCTCAATTTTCTATATTGTGACAACATTTGAGGCTGAAAGAACTAGAAAAAACCTCCAAGTAATCTAATGTATCTCAAACTCCATGATGCCTTGCATTTTGCTTCATTTATAAGCCTTTACTCAAGGAGCACCAATAATCACTTTAAAATAATCATTTGAACTGGCCGATCAACTTGATATTTCCAAACTAAATCGTCCGTCACTTTTTATTTAGGCTTCAAAATGACATGAGTCAAACATCAACTTTAAGCTAGTTCAATTTTAAATATTATGACAGAATATAAGATCGAAATAACTATCCAAAGCCTCCAAGCAATCCAATCTATCTCAAACTGCGTGATGCCTTGCATTATGCTTAATTTATAATCCTTTACTCAAGGAGCAACAATGAACAGTTTAGAATGATCAGTTTAACTAGCTGATCAACTTGATAGGTCTGCACTAAATCGTATTTTACTTTTAATTTAGAGTTGAAGATGAAATGAATCCAAAGCCCATGTTAAGCTAGCTCAATTTTCGATATTGTGAAAATTTTTGAGATTGAAGGAGCTAGGCAAAGCCTCAAAGTAATGCAATCTATCTCAAACTGCATGATGCCATGCATTCTACTTCATTTATAATCTTTTACTCAAGGAGCACTAATGATAAGTTTAAAATGATCATTTTAACTGGCCGATCAACTTGACATGTCCGCACTAAATCATCCGTAACTTTTGATTTAGAGCACAAGATAACATGAATCCAACACCCACGTTAAGATAGCTCAATTTTCCATATTCCGAAAACATTTGAGAATGAAGGAGTTAGACAAAGCCTCAAAGTCTTGCAATCTATCTCAAACTATGTGATGCCATGCATTATATTTCAGTTTTAAAAAATCATTTGAACTGGCAGATACACTTGACATTTCCGCACTAAATCGTCCGTCACTTTTTATTTAGACTTCAAAATGACACGAATCAAACAATCACGTTGAGCTAGCTCAATTGTCAATATTATGACAAAATATAAGATTGAAATAACTATCCAAAGCCTTCAAGTAATCCAATCTATACAAAACTATGTGATGCCTTGCATTATGCTTAATTTATAAGGCTTTACTCATGGAGCAACAATGATCCGTTTAGAATGATCAATTTAACTAGCTTCAACTTGATATGTCTGCACTAAATCGCCTTTTAAATTTAATTTAGAGCTCAAGATGACATGAATCCAACACCCACATTAAGCTAGCTCAATTTTCCATATCGTGAAAACGTTTGAGATTGAAGGAGCTAGACAAAGCCTCAAAGTAATGCAATCTATCTCAAACTGTGTGATGCCATGCATTCTACTTCACTTATAATCCTTTACTCAAGTAGCACTAATGATCAGTTTCGAATGATCATTTTAACTGGCCGATCAAATTGACATGTCCGCACTAAATCGTCCGTAACTTTTGCTTTAGAGTTCTGAATGACACAAATCCAACACCCATGTTAAGCTAGCTCATTTTTCTAGAGTCGGACAAAATTTAACATCGAAATAGCTACGATAAAGCCTCCAATTAATCAAATCTATCACAAACTCTGTGTTGCCATACATTATGCTTAATTTATAAGCCTTTACTCAAGGAACACCAATGATAAGTTTAGAATGATTATTTTAACTAGCTAATCAACTTGACTTGTCTCCACTAAGTCAGCTTTTACTTTTTATTTAGAGCACAAGATGACATGAATCCAACGCCCACGTTAAGCTAGCTCAATTATTCATATTGTGAACACATTTGAGATTGAAAGAGTTAAACAAAGCCTCAAAGTCATGCAATCTATCTCAAAGTACGTGATGCCATGCATTATATTTCATTTATATCCCTTTACTAAAGGAGCACTAATGATGAGTTTAGAATGATCATTTTAACTGGCCGATCAACTTGACTTGTCCGCACTAAATCGTCCGTAACTTTTGATTTAGAGTTCAAAATGACATGAATCCAACACCCACGTTAATCTAGCTCAATTTTCTATATTCAGAAAAAATTTAAGATCGAAATAGCTATCGCAAAGCCTCGAAGTAATCCAATCTATCCCAAACTGCGTGTTGCCATGCATTATGCTTAATTTATAAGCCTTTACTCAAGTAGCACTAATGATCAGTTTAAAATGATCATTTTAACTGGCTGATAAGCTTTACATCTCTCCACTAAATTGGTTTTTTCTTTTTATTTGGAGCTCAATATTATATGAATCCAACGCCAATGTTAGGATTGCTCAATTTTCCATATTGTGACAACATTTGAGAATGAAAGAGCTAGAAAAAGCCTCAAAGTAATGCAATCTATAGCAAACTGCATGATGTCATGCATTATGCTTCATTTATAAGCCTTTATTAGAGGAGCACCAATGATCAGTTTAGAATGATAAATTTAACTAGCTGATCAACTTGACATGTTCACACTAAATTGCATTTTACTTTTTATTTAGAGCTGAAGATGACATTAGTCCAATGTCCACGTTAAGCTAGCTCAATTTTCCATAATGTGAAAACAATTGAGATTGAAAGAGCTAGACAAAGCCTCAAAGTAACGCAGTCTATCTCAAACTGGGCGATGCCATGCATTATAGTTCATTTATAAGACTTTACTCAAGGAGAACTAATGATCACTTTAGAATGATCATTTTAACTAACTGATCAACTTCACATGTCCGCACTAAATTGTCTTTAACTTTTGATTAGAGCTTAAAATGACATTAGTCCACCGCCCATATTAAGCTATCTCAATATTCCATATTGTGACAATATTTGAGGCTGAAAGAGCTACAAAAAAACCTCCAAGTAATCAAATGTATCTCAAACTGCATGATGCCTTGCATTTTGCTTCATTTATAAGCCTTTACTCAAGGAGCACCAATAATCAATTTAAAATAATCATTTGAACTGGCCGATCAACTTGATATTTCCAAACTAAATCGTCCGTCACTTTTTATTTAGGCTTCAAAATGACATGAGTCAAACATCAACGTTAAGCTAGTTCAATTTTAAATATTATGACAGAATATAAGATCGAAATAACTATCCAAAGCCTACAAGCAATCCA
The DNA here is from genome assembly GCA_018901935.1 of Pugionium cornutum. NCBI lineage: Eukaryota > Viridiplantae > Streptophyta > Magnoliopsida > Brassicales > Brassicaceae > Pugionium > Pugionium cornutum. The sequence goes on along the minus strand of CM032162.1, from coordinate 21,966,980 downwards.
ATCTATCTCAAACTGCGTGATGCCTTGCATTATGCTTAATTTATAATCCTTTACTCAAGGAGCAACAATGAACAGTTTAGAATGATCAGTTTAACTAGCTGATCAACTTGATAGGTCTGCACTAAATCGTATTTTACTTTTAATTTAGAGTTGAAGATGAAATGAATCCAAAGCCCATGTTAGGCTAGCTCAATTTTCCATATTGTGAAAACTTTTGAGATTGAAGGAGCTACGCAAAGCCTCAAAGTAATGCAATCTATCTCAAACTGCGTGATGCCATGCATTCTACTTCATTTATAATCTTTTACTCAAGGAGCACTAAAGATAAGTTTAAAATGATCATTTTAACTGGCCGATCAACTTGACATGTCCGCACTAAATCGTCCGTAACTTTTGATTTAGAGCACAAGATAACATGAATCCAACACCCACGTTAAGATAGCTCAATTTTCCATATTCCGAAAACATTTGAGAATGAAGGAGTTAGACAAAGCCTCAAAGTCTTGCAATCTATCTCAAACTATGTGATGCCATGCATTATATTTCATTTATAAGTCTTTACTCAAGTACCAACAATGATCAGTTTAGAATGATCATTTTAATTGGCCGATCAACTTGACATGTCCCCACTAAATCGTCTGTAACTTGTGATTTATAGTTCAAAATGACACGAGTCCAACACCCACGCTAAGCTACCTCATTTTTTTATATAATAACAAAAATTAAGTTCAAAATACCAATGAGAAAGCCTCCGAGTAATCCAATATATCCCAAACAACATGATACCCTGCATTATGCTTAATTTATAAGCCTTTACTCAAGGAGCACCAATGATCAGTTTAGAAGGATCATTTTTACTGGCCGATCACCTTGGCATGTCCGCACTATATCATCCGTAACTTTTGATTTAGAATTCAAAATGACACGAGTCCAACGCTCACGCTATGCTAGCTCAATTTTCTATATTGTGACAAAATATATGACAAAAATAACTACGCAAAAGCCTCTAAGTTATCCAATCTATCCCAAACTGCGTGATGCCATGCATTATGCTTCATTTATAAGGCTTTACTCAAGCAGCACCAATGATTAGTTTAGAATGATCACTTTAACTAGCCTATTAACTTGACTTGTCCGCACTAAATTGTCTTTAACTTTTTATTTTGAGCTCAAGACGACATTAGTCCAATGCCCACATTAAACTAGCTCAATTTTCCCTATTGTGCAAACATTTGGGAGTGAAAGAGCTAGACAAAGCATCAAAGTAATGCTATCTACCCAAAATTGCGTGATGCCAGGTATTATGTTTCTTTTGTAAGCCTTTACTCATGGAGCACCAGTGACCAGTTTAAAATAATCATTTCAACTTGCCGATCAACTTGACATATCCACACTAAATCGTCCATAATGTTTAACTTAGACTTCGTAATGACACTAATCCAACGCCCACGTTAAGCTAACTGAATTTTCTACATTGTTACAAAATTTAAGACCAAAATGGCTAGGAAAAAGCCTCCAAATAATGCAATATATCAAAAATTGCGTGATGTCATGCATTATGCTTCATTTATAAGCGGTTACTCAAGGGTTACCAATGACCTCCTTAGAATGATCATTTAACTGAACGATCCACTTGACATGTCCACACTAAATCATCCTTAACTATTAATTTAGAGGTCAGAATGGCTCGAACCTAACATCCACGTTAAGCTAACTCAATTTTCAATTCTGTGACAAAATTTAAGACCAAAATAGCTACGTCAAAGCTTTCAAGTAATCCAGTCTATCCCAAACTACGTGATGCCATGCATTATACTTCATTTATAATCCTTTAATCAAGGAGCACTATTAGTTTAGAATGATCATTTTAACTAGCTGATAAACTTGACATGTTCGCACTAATTAGTCTTTAACTTTTTACTTAGATCTCAAGATGATATGAATCCAACATCCATGTTAAGCTAGTTCAATTTTCCATATTGTGAAAACATTTGAGAGTGAAAGAGTTAGACAAAGCATCAAAGTAATGCAATCTATCCTGATGTAAGCATGGCCAGCAAGGAACCACAACCTAAGGAGCAGCTTGAACAGGAGGAGGAAGAAGCCACTAAAGATGCTAAGGCGCAGCTAGAACCCGCGGATATTGGAGATGAAAGCCTACAAATCTTCAATGGCCCCATTACCCTATCCAGGCAAGCCAAACTTACGACAACACTACAACACCTTCTCAAAACTATTTAGGTCAGTTTAGTGTGTGATAATCCAACCACATTCGTTGTGATACAAGCCATTTAATCCTCACCAAGAGAGGTGCCCTGGATTGTACTCTTTTTCCTTGTTCTTAGTTTTGTCCCAATGGGTATTCTAAGATAGGTTTTTAATGAGGCAAGCCCAAGGTACTTTACCACAGCCTCTTGGTGAATCAATGCCCATTCTATCTCATCATCCACGAAATAAGAGAGGAAGAATCAAGTCAAAACATTATTTACTTTTTAGTCTTTGTAATTCCCTAAGTATTTCCTTTAATGTTTTGGTAAAATTTTAGGAGTCATTTTCAATTTCCTAGACTACTATTAGTACTCTCTTGTATCCTTCTTTCTGGATCATCAAACATTTTAATAGCAAATATCCTTCTTAAACTCGTTTGATTATCCTCTTGAATAAGTAATTTTAGAGCACTTTCTCATTCCTCTCAAGAGCCGAAAGTCTAATGGATCTTCATCACCCTTGAAAGTTTCAATTTGATACACCCCTTGTCCAACGTGCATGGCATTTTTCTTTCACACAGAGCAAGCAGATAGTCCAAGGATTTTCCACCATCCTTGAGAAGTCTCATCCACTTCCCCTTGTTCTCGGATCCATGCACTGACGATCTCACACATTCGCAAGTTACACCATCATTTCACCCATTCCGCAACTTCAATCCATTCATCCACTCTTACACAAACATTTGGAGCTCATAAGGGGCTTGATCCTCATCAGGATCACATAAAATGGTATCAGAGCCCACTCCAAACCAGGTTGAATCTCTACAAACCCGTTTGCACCCTTTCGTATTCTTGCAAAAACGTTTTGTAACATTTAGCCTTCTTTTTGCGATTTGTTTTAAAATGTTTCTTGGTTTGTTTCTTATTTAAACTTAATCTTAAGTCTTTGAAGAACCTGGAAATTAACTTGAAAATAGTTTAGAACTGATTTTGAATGGACAAAATTTGTGAAACACCCAATCGGCACCATTGAGGTTCTAAGAAACTGGTTTTGTTAATCCGAGTTTATCACCTTTTGTTTGAATATTTTAGAGATTAAAACCTGAATGAAACTCGTTCATAAGACTTAATAGAACCAGTAATAGCAATTAAAATGTTTTAAAACGAATCTAGAGTTGTTAGACTCACCCATTTCAAAACCGGAGTTCAAAGGGTCTAGAACATGCTTTGCTAGGGTTTGTCTTTGTTCTTGTGTCTTTGTTTCAGCGAATTGTTGTGTCAGTTTCTGTGTTTTACTTCAAACGTTTTACTTGTCTAGATGTCTTAATTTGTCAGGTACCATGGTCGGAACCAACAATAATGGAGAAGAATCCTCAAACTCCAACAAACAACTCTTTGATTCCTTTAAAGCCATGATGGATGAAAGTATGGCAACCATGAGAGCTGAAATAGAAAGATCCATCAATCACCGAATTAGGATAAACCATCCACCTTTTGATACTGAGCAATAATACAGTCACTCCTCTAAGTCACAACACCCTAGGAAAAGGCGGCCAAGAGATGACCAACCGAATAAGAATAACCAACCCAATCCTCACGACCCTTTGTCAGGCCTTAAAATTAAGATTCCCTCTTTCCATGGAACCAATGACCCTAAGGAGTATCTAGAGTGGGAAAAGAAGATAATAATAGTCTTTGAATACACGCAGGATAGTAGGGTTAGAGTAGCACCAACCACATTTAAAGATTATGCCTTAAGTTGGTGGGATCAATTAGTTCTTCTGGGAGAAGGGATGGGGATTTGCCTATAGATTCGTGGAACCAGATGAAAATAACCATGAGGAAAAGGTTTATACCTAGAGAATACCATAGGGAACTTCACTTTAATCTTAGAAACCTATCTCAAGGATCGAGAACCATAGAGGAGTACTTTAAGGAGATGGAAACCTTATTGGTTAGGGCTGATGTTCAAGAGGATAGTGAAGCCACTATGGCTAGGTTTATGGGTGGCCTTAATAGGGGAATCATATATAGGCTAGAGGTTCACCATCATGTCAAAATAGAAAAACTTCTCCATAAGGCTATCATGTTCGAAAAACAACTTAAGACGAAAAAACCTAAACCTGGATTTAGTTCTACTAGGTTTGGCCAATCTAAGGAGGATAGTTCTAGCCAAGATTAGAAGCCTTTCACTAAACCTAAGGTAGAATATTCGAAACTGAAGGGAATGGATATGGGTTCTAGCACCAAAACTAGAGAAGTTCAGTGTTTTAAGTGCAAGGGCTTTGGTCACTACTCTAGGGAATGTACCAATAAGAGACCCACAGTTATTAGGGCTAATGGTGAGGTAGAATTAGAGGATGACCATTCGGATGCTGAGTCCTTGAAAGAAAATGTAGACATGCCCCATGCTGGACAACTCTTAGTCACTAGGAAAACTCTAAACTAACAAACTAGGACAGAAAAGAATGAGCAAAGAGAGAACCTATTCCACACTCACTGTCTAGTTAAGAGTAAGGTATGTAGCTTAGTGATAGATGGAGGTAGCTGTACCAATGTAGCTAGTGAGATTATGGTAGAGAAGTTAGGACTTGAGATTATAAAGAGGTCTAAGCCCTATAATTTGCAATGGCTTAATGATGAGGGTGAGCTAGAAGTAGAGAACGAGGTTCTAGTTCCTTTGTCCATAGGAAAATATGAAGATGAGGTTTTGTGTGATTTTTTACCCATGGAAGCTGGTCACATCTTGTTAGGTAGACTTTGGCAATCGGATAGAAGGGTTATTCATGATTGGTTTATAACTAGGTACTCATTTGAGTTTAAGGGAAAGAAACATATTCTAGTACCTTTATCCCCACAAGAGGTTCATTTAGATCAGAGAGCTTTAAAGAAAAACAAAACCCAATCCGAACCCGAAAGCAAACCCCATGCCGACGGCACCACGAAACCGCAAACCAAGCTACCAGCCAAACAACGGACTAATTTTTTGATTAAGTCCAACCCAGTGAGTAACTTACCACACCTACTCCTTTTGATTACAGAATGATTTCATATTAACCAATCTATGCAGGACATTCCTAGCAAAATTCAACTTCTTTTGCAAGAATTTAAAGATGTGTTTCCGGAGGAGCAACCGCAAGGCTTACTACCAATCCGAGGAATTGAGCACCAAATTGACTTTCTACCAGGAGCATCTCTTCCCAGCAAGCCAGCCTACAGAACCAACCCCCTGGAGACCGAGGAGCTTGAACAGCAAATCACAGAACTCATGGAGAAAGGACATATCCACGAAAGTATGAGCCCGTGTGCTGTACCTATTTTGGTTGTCCCAAAAATGGATGGAAGCTGGAGAATGTGTGTTGATTGCAGAGCCATCAACAATATCATTGTAAAGAATCGCCATCCTATACCTCGATTAGATGATATGTTAGATGAATTGAATGGTTCTAGCATCTTCTCTAAGGTAGATCTTAAGAGTGGTTATCACCAAATTTGGATGAAAGAAGGTGATGAGTGGAAAACTGCATTTAAAACTAAACAAGGTTTATATGAGTGGTTAGTAATGCCTTTTTGCTTGACAAATGTACCTAGTACGTTCATGAGATTGATGAACCATATCCTTAGGGAATTCATAGGTCATTTTGTGGTAGTATACTTTGATGACATTCTATGTATTTATCCGAACCTTAGATGATCATGTAGGACACCTCAGAAGGGTTTTTGAAGTCCTTAGGAAGGATATCTTGTATGCCAATCTTAAGAAATGTACTTTTGGAAGAGATAACATTGTCTTCTTTGGTTTTCTTGTGAGTATAGATGTTATCAAGGTTGATGAGGAAAATATAAAAGCAATTAAGGAGTGGCTGAGTCCAAAGAATGTTGGGGAAGTAAGGAGCTTCCATGGCCTAGCTGGGTTTTACCGGAGGTTTGTCATGGACTTTAGCCCTGTAGCAGCTCCACTCAATGAAGTTATCAATAAGAATGTGGGATTTAAGTGGGAGCACGCAAGAGGAGGCATTCCAAACATTGAAAGACAAACTCACAAACTCCCTGGTGCTATCTCTTCCTAACTTTGATAAAACTTTTGAAATTGAATGTGATGCCTCAGGAGTTGGGATTGGTGCTATTTTCATGCAGGAAAGGAAGACCATAGCCTACTTTAGTGAGAAACTGGGAGGGGCCACACTCAATTATCCAACCTATGACAAATAACTATATGCGCTTGTGAGGGCCTTGCAAACATGGCAACATTATCTTTGGCCCAAAGAGTTTGTCATCCATACCGACCACGAGTCACTCAAACATCTCAAAGGGCAACAAAAGCAGAACAAAAGACATGCTAGGTGGTTCGAATTCATTGAGACCTTCCCTTATGTGATCAAATACAAGAAAGGTAAAGAGAATGTAGTAGCCGATGCTCTTTCTCGGAGGTATGTGCTCTTTAGAAGTTAAACTGCTAGGGTTTGATCAAATCAAATAGTTATATGCTACTGATACTTATTTTAAGGATATTTATGCTTCTGTTGAGAAGTTTCGTACTGGAAAATACTTTAAGAGTGAAAGCTTCTTATTTTATTATAATCGGTTATGTGTACCTAACTCCTCTTTGCGAGACTTGTTTGTTAAGGAAACACATTCAGGTGGTCTTATGGGTCACTTTTGCATGGAAAATACATTAAATGTATTGTAGGAACACTTCTTTTGGCCATACATGAGGAGTGATGTTGAGAAAGCTTTCCAAAGATGTGTAACTTGCAAGCAAGCCAAATCCAAAAGCACGGTTTGTATACCTCTCTTCCTATACCTTTGCACCCTTGGCATGATTTTCTATGGATTTTGTTGTTGGATTGCCTAGAACTAAGACTGGAAAGGGTTCAAAATTGTTTATGGGTTCAATCCCATCTCACCTTTGGATCTAATGCATTTACCTTTTAGTATAAGGACAAGCCATGATGGAAAGAAAAAGATTGAGTTGGTTAAAAAATTCATGAGAAGGCTCGGCTCAATATTGAAAGTAAGACTAAGATGTATTCTAAACAAGCCAATAAAGGCCAAAAGGAGTTAGCATTTGAGGAAGGAGACTTGGTGTGGATCCATTTGCAAAGATAGATTTTCGAGTGAAAGAAACTCCAAGCTAATGCCTTGAATTGATGGCCCATTGAAAGTCATCAAGAAGATCAATGACAATGCCTACCAGGTGGATCTTCAAGGTATCTTCCAAGTGAGTTCAAGCTTCAATATTACTGATTTGGTTCCATATTTTGCAGATGAAACAGATTTGAGGTCAAATCCTTCTCAACTGGGGGAGGATGATGTGAGCATTGCTAGGAAGGAACCACAACCTAGGGAGCAGCTCGAACCAGCGGATGAAAAACCCACTAAAGATGCCAAGGAGCAGCTAGAACCCGTGGATATTGGAGATGAAAGCCAACAAATATTCAATGGCCCTATTACCTGATCTAAGAAAGCTTAAGTTAAGACAACACTGCAGCACCTTCTCAACACAATTCAGGCTAGTTTAGTGTGTGATAATCCAACCACATAGGCTGTGATTCAAACCACCTAAACCTCACCAAGAGAAGTGCCTTGGATTTACTCTTTTTCCCTATTCTTAGTTTTGTCCGAACGGGTTTTCTACGTTAGGTTTTTTAATGAGGCAAGCCGAAGGTACTTTAGCACAACTTCTTGGTGAATCAAGGCCCATTCTATCTCATCATCCACGAAATAAGAGAAGAAGAATCAATTCAAAACATTATTTACATCTTAGTCTTTGTCTTAGTTGTCTTTGTAATTCACTAAGTATTTTCTTTAATGTTTTGGTAGAATTTTAGTAGTCATTTTCAATTTCCAAGACTACTATAAGTACTCAATTGTATCCTTATTTCTGGATCATGAAACATTTTAATACCAAATCTTCTTCTTAAACTCGTTTGATCATCCTCTTGAATAAGGAACTTTAGAACACTTTCTCATTCCTCTCCAAAGCCGAAAGTCTAAGGGATCTTCATCACCCTTGGAAGTTTCAATTCGATTTCCCCTTGTCCAATGTGCTTGGCATTTGTCATTCACACAGAGCAAGCAGATAGTCCAAGGATTTTTCACCATCCTTGAGAGGTCTCATCCAATTCCCCTTGTTCTTGGTTCCATCCACTTAAGATCTCACATATCCGCAAGTTACACCATCGTTTCACCCATTCTGCAACTTCAATCCATTCGTCCAATCTTCCACAACCATTTGGAGTTGATCAGGGGCTTGATCATCATAAGGATCATATCATATCCCAAAATGCATGATGCCATGCATTATTCTTCATTTTAAGCCTTTACTCAAGGAGCACCAATGACCAGTTTAGAATGATCATTTTAACAGGTCGATCAACTTGACATATCTGCACTAAATCGTTCGTACCTTTTAATTTAGAATTCAAAATGACATGAATCCAACACCCACGTTAATCTAGCTTGAGTTTCTATATTGAAGACCGAAATAGCTGCAAAAAAGCCTCCAAGTAATCCGATCTATCCGAAAATGTGTGATGCCATGCATTATGCTTCATTTATAAGCCTTTACTCAAGAAGCACCAATGATCAGTTTAGAATGATCATTTGAACTAGCTGATCAACTTGTAATGTCCGCAATAAATTGTTTTTACCATTTTATTTAGACCTCAAGATGACATGAATCCAATGCACACGTTAACCTAGCTCAATTTTCCATATTGTGAAAACATTTGAGACTGAATGTGCTAGACAAAGCATCAAAGGATGCAATCTATCCCAAACTTCATCATGTCATGCATTATTCTTCATTTATATGGCTTTACTAAAGGAGCACCAATGACCCGTTTATAATGATCATTTTCACTGGCCGATCAATTTGACATGTCCGTTGTAAATCGTCTGTACATTTTGATTTACATTTCAGAATGACACAAATCCAACGCACACATTAAACTAACTCAACTTTCCATTTTTTGAAGACATTTGAGACTAAAAGAGCTAGACAAAGCATCAAAGTAATGCAATCTATCCAAAACTGCGTTATGCCATGCATTATGCTTCTTTATAAGGCTTTACTCAAGAAGCACAATGACCATTTTAGAATGATCATTTTAACTATCCGATCAATTTGACATGTCCGCACTAAATCGTCCATAACTTTTAATTTAGAGTTCAAAATGACACGAATCCAACATGCACGTTAAGGTAACTAAGTTTTCTAGTTTAAAAGGATCATTTTAACTACCTGATAAACTTGACATATCCGCACTAAATCATCTTTAACTTTTTATTTAGAGCTCAACATGACATGAATCCAAAACCCACGTTAAGCTAGTTGAATTTTCCATATTCTGAAAACATTTGAGAGAAAAAATGCTAGACAATGCATCAAAGAAATGCAATCTATCCCATGTTGCGTGATACCATGCAATATTCTTCATTTATAAATCGTTCGTAACTTTTAATTTAGAGTTCATAATGACATAAATCCAATGGTCATATTAAGCTAACTCAATTTTCTATATTGTGACCAAATTTAAGACTGAAATAGCTACAACAAAGACTACAAGTAATCCAATCCATCCCAAACTGCGTGAATTCATACATTATGCTTCACTTTTAAGCCGTTACTCAAGGAGCAGCAATGATCAGCTTAGAATAATCATTTTAGCTAGCTGATCAACTTCACATGTCTGCACTAAATTGTACGTAAATTTTAATTTAGAGTTCAGAATGATATGAATCCAACATCCATGTTAAGCTAACTCAGTTTTCCATATCTTGACAAAATTTGATACCAAAATAATTACTAGAAAGCTTCCAAGTAATCCAATCTATCCCAAACTGCGTGATGCTATGCATATTCTTCATTTATAAGCCTTTACTCAAGGAGCACCAATGATCAGTTTCGAATGATCATTTTAACTAGCTGATCAACATGACATGTCTACACTAAATTGTCATTAATTTTTTATTTAGAGCTCAAGATGACAAGAATCCAATGCCCACGTTAAGTTAGCTCAATTTTTCATATTGTGAAAAGATTTGAGACTCACAGACCTATATAAAGCATCAAAGTAATGCAATCTATCCAAAACGGTGTGATGCCATGCATTATGCTTCTTTTATAAACCGTTACTTAATGAGCACCAATGACCAATTTACAATGATCATTTTAACTGGTTGATCAACTTGACATGTTCGCACTAACTCGTCCATAATTTTTAATTTAGAGTTCAGAATGACACAAATCCAATGCCCACGTTAAGCTAACTCAATTTTCTATATCGTGGAAAAACTTATGACCAAAATAGGTACGAGAAAGCCTCCAAGTAATCTAATCTATCCCAAACTGCGTGATGCCATTATGCTTCATTTATTAGCCTTTACTCAATGAGCACAAATGATTAGTTTAGATTGATCATTTTAACTGGCCGATCAACTTGACATGTACGCACTAAATCATTCGTAACTTTTAATTTAGAGTTCATAATGACACAAATCCAACGGTCATATTAAGCTAACTCAATTTTTTTATATTATGACATAGTTTAAGATCAAAATAGTTACAACAAAGACTCCAAGTAATCCAATCAATCCCAAACAGCGTGAAGTCATGCATTATGCTTCATTTTTAAGCCGTTACTCAAGGAGCACCAATGATCAGTTTAGAATAATCATTTTAACTAGCTGATCAACTTGACATGTCCGCACTAAACCGTCCTTAAATTTTTATTTAGAGCTCAAGATAACATGAATCCAACGCCAACATTAGACTAGCTCAATTTTCCATATTGTGAAAACATTTGGGACTGAAAGAGCAAGACAAAGAATCAAAGTAATGCAATCTATCCAAAACTGCGTTACGGCACATATTATGCTTCTTTTATAAGCCTTTCCTCAAGTAGCACCAATGACCAGTTTAGAATGTTCATTTTAACTGGCAGATCAACTTGACATGTCCACATTAAATCGTCCGTAACTTTACATTTAGAGTTCAAAATGACATGAATCCAACGTCCACGTTAATCTAACTCAGTTTTCTTTATTTTGACAAAATTTAAGACCAAAATAACCACGACAAAGTCTCCTAGTAATCCAATCTATCCCGAGCAGCGTGATGCCATGCATATGCTTCATTCATAACCATTTACTCAAGGAGAACCAATGATCAGTTTAGAATCATCATTTGAACTAGATGATCAACTTCAAATGTCCCCTCTAAATCGTATTTAACTTTTATTTAGAGCTCAAGATGACATGCATCCAACGCCCACGTTAAACAAGCTCAATTTTCCATTTTGGGAAAATATTTGAGAGTGAAAGAGCTAGTGATGAGGACATCAGGTCGTACATCCAGCCAGGAGACTAGACTGGCCGACCAGGAAGCTTGCCCGAGACAGCAGGACCATCTGGCGCGCCTGCCGGACCAGACAGTACCGCCGGACCCTCGACCTATAGGACCAGACCGGTCAACATCGCCGGCGGAGAGGCCCAAGCTTCCGGCACACTTGGTGGGGACGTGAATGACACCGCCGGTCCCCCTGATGACACCGCCGACTCGGGGATCAACTTGGCCGGTCCTGAAGTCATTCCGGCCAGTACCGCGCACAATCCAGCCGGTACAGGCCATCCAGCCGAGTACACGCACACTTCCACTTCTACACAAGAGGACTCGGAATAAATGAGCTACCAGCTCCAGGACATGCACTTAGAGGAAGTATCTACACCAGTGGTACCTCCAGGAGCAATGACAAGAAGCAGATCAAGAGCACTCTTCCACAAATTCAGCTTATGGGTCGACAAGCTTCTAGAGGAAGAGCAGCTAAGGACAATGGGCCAGAAGAGCAAATTAGAGTCCTAAGGCTTCTAAACAACACAAGGAACATCAGAGACTTGGGCTTTAGTGGCAAGAGAGGTCAGGGCCCAAAGATATTTAACCCTACTCCAAGTCGAAGACTAGGAGCAAGGCGCGTGCATGCCACAAGGACGGCCACCTTCCATTTCTTGGCCGTGAGGTGAGTTAAGGTAAGTTTACATTCGAATATATGCCTCTTTCTATTTTACAGGGTAGGATCTAGTTGCTTTACATTTTTGAGTCAAGAACATTTTAGGAATAGGTCCTTTTCGGTTATACACTTTTGTATTTTTTCCTTTTGTGCACTTTTGTAAACTTTCCTTTTTCTTATTTGAGTCAACCCTAGTAGGTCAAGCTGTCGAGCATATTAATAAGGCTCCTTCCAGCATTGTAGTTCGACAACCTTTTGATTATTAATAAAGTAGAACTTTTTCCCTACGAGCTTTCTCTCAAGAGAGACTTGTGCGCTTAGAACCTAGTTGAGACCAGCCCTCCTAGCTATAAGTTTGTGATTTATCACGAGGTTCATCACCCCTCGTGTGGTTCACTTCACCCTTCCATCGTTTATCAACCAGAAAACCCCTATCCAGAAGCCTAAGGTTGAGTTTCTCACCTAATCTTCTACAAACAGCCCACGCGCATACATCCTTGAATCAAGGCTTGTATCATTTTGCTATCAGAGCTTAAAGCTCCTAAACCAGGTTGTTTCTATCCTTTTGCTTGTTTTGTTTTGTGTTCTTGCATTAGTTTAAGTCGCATTCAAGAAAAATCAAAAAAATAACCTCAAACTCCAAACCGAGTGCATCTAGCCTCCTACGTGTATCACTAGGGTTTAGATTCACTTTTTGCATTGCATACACGTTTTCCTTTTGGTTTAAGTCATATTTCCTTTATTTTTAAGTCTAATTAAAAAGAAAAGAAAAAGAAAATAGAAAAGATACTAAAAGAATTCGAATTGGACAGCTAGCACAAGTTGTCTAGGAAGTTTTCTTTTTTTCGAATTTCCTTTCTTTAGAATTTTTCCTTTTGCATTTTTTCAAACCACATATAAAAAGAAAACTCTCCTAATAATTTAGGAGCACCCTAATTGTCTTCTTTCTTTGTAGCACACATGGGAGAAGAGAATAGAGACGCAGCTGAAGCCATGATGGCCATGTTCACCACACTCCAAACACAACTCGCATCCATAGGCGAGAGGTTGGAGCGCGTGGAGAGACCAGTAAGATTCCAGGCCATAAGGCACGTGAGAGCTGAGCCAGATCGTCCTGAGGGTCCTGAGTACCTTAGGACACGGCACGAACAGGAGGAACCCCAGCCAGATGGAGATGAGGACACGCAACCTCATAACTATCACCATAGGCCGAGAGGACCTCCACGGCAACCAGAGGCAGAAGATGATGGCTTTGAGCCATATGGTCTTCACCAGAGACCAAGAATGCCTCCTAGACGTCATGAGGATGGAGATGAACACACCTATAACCGGGTAATTCATCCTGATGTTAAACTAACTCCTCCAACTTTTGCAGGAAAAGTAGACCCCGAGGCTTACCTAGATTGGGAGAAGCAAATGGATCATATCTTTGATCACTACAACCAACCAGGACCTAGGAGAGTCTCAATGGCAGTAGCACAACTCACGGACAATGCCCTCATCTGGTGGGATCGTGAGGTATCTGACAGAAGGAGGAAGAGAATGAGGCCCGTAGACTCATGGGTCGACATGAAAGACCTCATGCGACAAAGGTATGTTCCACCCTTCTTCCATAGGGATTTGCAACGACGTTTTCGTACTCTTAAGCAGGGTACCAGATCAGTAGAGGAGTACTATGAAGAGTTCGAAAGGTTAAGGAACAGATTGGAGCTCAATGATGATGAAGAAGCATTGATGGCGGAATTCTTGGATGGACTCCAAGAAAGGATCAGCTGCAAGGTGGAAAGGCAAATCTACAACGACTTCAAGGACTTGTTCCACCTATCTGTGCAAGCTGAACAGCACATCAAACGTAAGAGCCAAGACATCCGCAGCAAGCCTAAGACACCTTGGGCACCAAGCAACATGCCTAAGACAGTGGACAAAGGCAAAAGCGTAGAGATCGAGTCAAGGTTCAAGAGAAGGCCTCCTGAACCCACCCGTGACCAGAGAGAGCCTGGTAAGTCTTCTAACCTTCAAAGATCACGTGACATTACTTGTTTCAAGTGCAGGGGACGTGGACACATCTCAAGGGAGTGCCCAAACAACCGAGTCATGCTGATTACTGAGGCAGGAGAATATGAGTCCCAAGATGAAGAGGAATATGGACCAGAAGGAGAATATGGTGACATTGAGTACCCTGATGTGGGGGAAGTGCTGGTCACTAGACGTATCCTCAGTGCAATTGTGGATCTTTCAGAGACCATCCAAAGGGAGAACATCTTCCACAGCCGTTGCACCATCAAGGGAAAGGTATGTAACCTCATCATAGATGGTGGTTCTTGCACTAACGTTGCTAGTGCGTATATGGTTGATAAGCTAGGTGTAGAAAGGACACGGCATCTTCGACCATATAGACTGAGATGGCTTGATGACAAAGTGGAGCTCAAGATTCATGAGCAAGTCACTGTGCCATTCAGTGTGGGCAAGTACCAGGATCAAGTCGTGTGCGACGTGGTGCCCATGCAAGCTGGCCATCTTCTGCTAGGAAGACCATGGCAGTTTGACAAAGAGACCAGGCATGATGGCAGAACCAATCTATACACCTTCGTGCATGACAAGAGAAAGGTCAGCCTAGCTCCTCTTACACCTGCCCAAGTACATGAGCTACAACTCCAAATGAGTAAGGAAAAGAAACTTGTCAAGACTAACTTTCTTATTCAACCTAGTCATGTCCGGAGAGCTTTAGCCTCAAAGGATTTAATGTTACAAATGGTTTTCAAGGAAGTTTTGAGTATAGAACAGGGACAGGTAGAGCTACCTCATGAAGTAGCAACACTCCTCAACAAATTCCAGGATGTATTTCCAGAGGAGATACCAGCAGGCTTGCCTCCTTTACGTGGCATAGAGCACCAGATTGATCTAGTGCCCGGAGCAGCCCTGCCCAACCGGCCAGCCTACCGGATGAGTCCAGAGGAGTCCAAGGAGCTTGAGAAGCAAGTCAAGGAGCTCCTGGAGAAAGGATATGTTCGAGAGAGCCTCAGTTCATGTGCTGTACCAGTGCTACTAGTGCCCAAGAAGGATGGAACTTGGCGCATGTGCGTGGACTGCCGAGCAATCAACAACATCACAGTCAAGTATAGGCATCCAATACCACGACTGGATGACATGCTAGATGAGCTGAGTGGAGCCACGGTCTTCTCCAAGATAGACCTCAAAAGTGGATACCACCAGGTAAGAATGAAGGAAGGTGATGAGTGGAAGACTGCTTTCAAGACAAAGCAAGGGCTCTACGAGTGGACAGTCATGCCATTTGGCTTGACTAATGCCCCAAGCACCTTCATGCGCCTTATGAACCAAGTTCTTAGGGCATACATCTGTAAGTTTGTGGTAGTTTATTTTGATGACATACTTGTTTATAGTATGTGCCTACGGGAACACCTCACACATCTTGAGATGGTCCTTAAAACCCTTCGACAAGAAGAGCTTTATGCCAATCTCAAGAAGTGCACATTTTGTACTGATAAGCTTGTCTTTTTAGGTTTTGTTGTGAGTTCACAGGGACTACAGGTTGATGAGGAGAAGATTCGAGCCATACAAGAATGGCCAAAACCAGGAAACATCAGCCAAGTAAGGAGCTTCCACGGACTGGCCAGCTTCTATACGAGATTCGTGCCCAACTTCAGCAGTATTGCCTCACCACTGACAGCAGTAGTGAAGAAGAACGTGGGATTCCGCTGGGGAGAAGCTCAGGAGAAGGCATTCCAGGCCTTGAAGGACAGCCTTACACACGCACCAGTGCTAGTCCTTCCCGACTTCAACAAGACGTTTGAAGTGGAGTGTGATGCCTCTGGAATAGGCATAGGAGCAGTGCTAACCCAAGGAGGGAGACCAGTGGCATACTTCAGTGAGAAGTTAGGTGGTGCCTCACTGAACTACCCCACTTATGACAAGGAGCTCTATGCCCTTGTCCGACCATTGGAGGCTTGGCAGCATTACTTGCTGTCCAAGGAGTTTGTGATCCACACTGATCACGAGACTCTCAAACACCTCAGAGGGCAAACCAATCTCAAGAGGAGACATGCCAGGTGGATGGAGTTCATAGAGACTTTCCCGTACATCATCAAGTACAAGAAGGGCAAAGACAATGTGGTAGCCGATGCACTATCAAGGAGGTTTGCCTTGATATCAACCATGGAGGCAAAGGTCCTAGGATTCGAGCACATCAAGGATCTATACAAGGATGATCCTGACCTTGCTGAGAGCTACAAGGAGTGTAGCACAGGGAGTCATGGCAAATTCTACATCCATGAGGGATTCTTGTTCCGAGAAAGAAGGCTGTGCATACCACAAGGATCACTAAGGGAGCTTATCATCCGAGAAGCTCATGGAGGAGGACTCATGGGCCACTTTGGTGTCGACAAGACTCTAGCAGTGGTCAAGGAGCACTTCTACTGGCCACACATCAAGAGGACAGTAGAAGCACATTGTGCAAGATGCATCACTTGCAAGAAGGCAAAGTCCCGAGTGCAACCTCACGGGTTGTATCTCCCACTGCCCATACCAACACATCCATGGGTGGACATCTCGATGGATTTTGTTCTAGGTCTGCCCAAGATCAACCACAAAGATGCAATCTTTGTAGTGGTGGACAGATTCTCCAAGATGGCACACTTCATCCCATGTGCCAATGTCAATGATGCCACACAAACAGCTGAGCTGTTCTTCAGGGAGATAGTACGGCTTCATGGAGTGCCAAGGACCATCGTATCAGATAGGGACACCAAGTTCCTCAGCCATTTCTGGAGGACCCTTTGGAGAAAGCTAGGCACGAAGCTACTCTTCTCAACCACTTGCCATCCTCAAACCGATGGCCAAACTGAAGTTGTCAACAGGACCCTATCAACTCTTCTCAGAACAACACTAGGGAAGAACCTAAAGACTTGGGTGGAGTGCCTGCCATTCATTGAGTTCGCCTACAACCGAGCCGTGCACTCAGCAACCAAGAAGACACCATTTGAAGTGTTATACGGCTTCAACCCTCTCACCCCATTGGAGCAAACACCACTGCCACCAGCTGAGATGACCAACCTCAACGGAGCATCCAAAGCAGAGGTCATAAGGAGGTTACACCAGAAGGTAGCAGAAAACTTGGAGAAGAGGACCGGACAGTACGTGACTCATGCCAACAAAGGAAGGAAGGAGGTGATCTTTCAACCAGGCGATTGGGTGTGGCTACACCTACGGCAGGAGAGGTTCCCAAACCTAAGGAGTTCAAAGCTAGCACCAAGAGGAGATGGACAATTCAGAGTGCTCGAGAGGATCAACAACAACGCCTACCGGATCGAGCTTCCAGGTGAGTTTAATGTGTCCAATACGTTCAATGTTACTGACTTGGCCCCTTTCCATGCAGATGATCCAGTTTTGAGGACAAAACCTACTGAAGAGGGAGGGAATGATGAGGACATCAGGTCGTACATCCAGCCAGGAGACCAGACTGGCCGACCAGGAAGCTTGCCCGAGACAGCAGGACCATCTGGCGCGCCTGCCGGACCAGACAGTACCGCCGGACCCTCGACCTATAGGACCAGACCGGTCAACATCGCCGGCGGAGAGGCCCAAGCTTCCGGCACACTTGGTGGGGACGTGAATGACACCGCCGGTCCCCCTGATGACACCGCCGACTCCGGGATCAACTTGGCCGGTCCTGAAGTCATTCCGGCCAGTACCGCGCACAATCCAGCCGGTACAGGCCATCCAGCCGAGTACACGCACACTTCCACTTCTACACAAGAGGACTCGGACCAAATGAGCTACCAGCTCCAGGACATGCACTTAGAGGAAGTATCTACACCAGTGGTACCTCCAGGAGCAATGACAAGAAGCAGATCAAGAGCACTCTTCCACAAATTCAGCTTATGGGTCGACAAGCTTCTAGAGGAAGAGCAGCTAAGGACAATGGGCCAGAAGAGCAAATTAGAGTCCAAAGGCTTCTCAACAACACAAGGAACATCAGAGACTTGGGCTTTAGTGGCAAGAGAGGTCAGGGCCCAAAGATATTTAACCCTACTCCAAGTCGAAGACTAGGAGCAAGGCGCGTGCATGCCACAAGGACGGCCACCTTCCATTTCTTGGCCGTGAGGTGAGTTAAGGTAAGTTTACATTCGAATATATGCCTATTTCTGTTTTGCAGGGTAGGATCTAGTTGCTTTACATTTTTGAGTCAAGAACATTTTAGGAATAGGTCCTTTTTCGGTTATACACTTTTGTATTTTTTCCTTTTGTGCACTTTTGTAAACTTTCCTTTTTCTTATTGAGTCGACCCTAGTAGGTCAAGCTGTCGAGCATATTAATAAGGCTCCTTCCAGCATTGTAGTTCGACAACCTTTTTGATTATTAATAAAGTAGAACTTTTTCCTACGAGCTTTCTCTCAAGAGAGACTTGTGCGCTTAGAACCTAGTTGAGACCAGCCCTCCTAGCTCTAAGTTTGTGATTTATCACGAGGTTCATCACCCCTCGTGTGGTTCACTTCACCCTTCCATCGTTTATCAACCAGAAAACCCCTATCCAGAAGCCTAAGGTTGAGTTTCTCACCTAATCTTCTACAAACAGCCCACGCGCATACATCCTTGAATCAAGGCTTGTATCAGCTAGACACAGCATCAAAGTAATGAAATCTAGACAAAGCATCAAAATTAAAGACTAAATCTTTTTGACTTTTTATTTAGAGCTAAAGATGACATGAATCCAACGCCCACGTTAAGCGCTCAATTTTCCATATTGTGAAAACATTTGAGATTGAAAGAGCACGACAAAGCATCAAAGTAATGCAATCTATCCAAAACTGCATAATGCCATACATTATGCTCTTATATAAGCTATTACTCACGGAGCAACAATGACCAGTTTAGAATGATCATTTTCACTGGCCGATCAACTTCACATGTCCGCACTAAATCGTTCGTACCTTTAAATTTAGAGTTAAAAATGACATGGATCGAACGTCCACATTAACATAAGTTATTTTCTATATTTTGACAAAATTTAAGACAAAAATAACTATGAAAAAGCCTCCAAGTAATCCAATCTATCCCAAATTGTGTGATGCCATGCATATGCTTCATTTATAAGCCTTTACTCAAGGAGAACCAATGATCTGTTTAGAATGATCATTTTAACTAGCTGATCAACTTGATATGCCCACAATAAATCGTCTTTAACTTTTTATTTAGAGCTCAAAATAACATGAGTCCAACGCCCATATCAACATAGCTCAATTTTCTATATTGTGAAAACAATTGAGACTGAAAGAGCAAGACAAAGCATCAAAGTTATGCAATCTATCCAAAACTGTGTTATGCCATGCATTCTGCTTCTTTTATAAGCTTTTACACAAGGAGCACGAATAACAAGTTTAGAATGATCATTTTAACGGGCCGATCAACTTGACATTTACACACTAAATCGTCCATAACTTTTAATTTAGAGTTCAAAATGACATGAATCCAACGTTCACGTTAAGCTAACTCAATATTCTATATTTTGACAAAATATAAGACCAAAATAACTGCGACAAATTCTCCAAGTAATCCAATATATCCCAAACTGTGTGATGCCATGCATGCATTCGCTTTATTTATAACCTTATACTCAAAAAGAACCAATGATCAGTATAGAATGATCATTTTAACTAGCTGATCAACTTGATATGTCCGCATTAAATTTTCTTTAACTTTTTATTTAGAGATCAAGATCACATGAATCCAACGCCCACATTAAGCTACCTCAGTTTTCAATTTTCTGAAAACATTTGAGGCTGAAAGAGCTAGACAAAGCATCAAAGTAAGGCAATCTAGACAAAGCATCAAAATTAAGGACTAAATCGTTTTTAACTTTTTATTTAGAGCTCAAAATGACATGAATACAACGCCCACGTTAAGTGCTCTAATTTCCATATTGTAAAAACATTTGACACTGAAACAGCTATGAAAAATCCTCCAATTAATCCAATATATCCCAATCTGCGTAATGCTATGCATTATGTTTCATTTATACGATTTTACTGAATGAGCACCAATGATCAGTTGAGAATGATCATTTTAACTACCTGATCAACTTGACATGTCCGCACTAAATCATCTTTAAATTTTGATTTAGAGCTCAAAATGACATGAATCCAACACAATTTCCCATATTGTGACAATATTTGAGACTGAAAAAGCTATGATAAAACCTTCAAGTAATGCAATATATCCCAAATTCCATGATTCCCTGCATTATGCTTCATTAAAAAGCCTTTACTCAAGGAGCACCAATGATCAGTTTGGAATAATCATTTTAACTTGCATGTCCACACTGCATCGTCCGTAACTTTTGATTTAGGGATAAAAATGACATGAATCCAACACCCACGTTAAGCAAGCTCAATTTTCTATATTGTGGCAAAATTTAAGACCGAAATACCTACAAAAATCCTCCAGGTAATCAAATCTATCCCAAAATGTGTGATGCCATGCATTATGCTTCATTTATAAGCCTTTACTCAAGGAGCACCAATGATAAGTTTAGAATGACCATTTTAATGCTGATCTACTTGACATGTCCGCACTAAATTGTCTTTAACTTTTGATTTAGAGCCTAAAATGACATGAGTCCAAAGACCACATTAAGCTAGCTGAATTTTCCATATTGCAAAAATTTGAGACTGAAAGATCTATGAAAAAGCCTCCAAGTAATCCAATGTATCCCAAAGTGTATGATGCCATGCATTACGCTTTATTTATTAGCCTTTACTCAAGGAGCACCAATGATCAGTTTAGAATGATCGTTATAACTGGTCGATCAACTTGACATGTCCGCACTAAATCGTCTGTAACGCTCACGTTAATCTAGCTCAATTTGGTATATTATGAAGACATTTTAGACAGAAAGAATGAACACAAAGCCTCCAAGTAATCCAATGTATCCCTAACTGCGTGAAGATATACATTATATTTCATTTATAAGTCTTTACTCAAGGAGCACCAATGACCTGTTTAGAATGACCATTTTAACTGACCGATAAATTTGACATATCCGCACTAAATCGTTCATAACTTTTGATTTAGAGTTCAAAATGACATGAATCTAACGCCCATGTTAAGCTAGCTCAATTTTCTATATTGTGACAATATTTTAGACTAAAAGCGCTACGACAAAGCCTCTAAGTAATCCATTGTATCCCAAACTGTGTGATGCCATGGATAATGCTTCATTTATAAGCCTTTACTCAAGCAGCACCAATGATCAGTTTAGAATGATCATTTTAAGTAGCTGATCAATTTGACATGTCCGCACCAAATCGTTTTTAACTTTTGATTCTGGTTTCAATAGGGCCCGAATCCAACACCCACGTTAACCTAGTTCAATTTTCTATAGTGTGAAAAAATTTAAGATCAAAATAGGTACGACAAAGGCTCCATGTAATCCAACCTATCACAAACTGTTTGATGCTATGCATTATGCTTCATTGATACGCCTTTACTCAATGAGCCCTAATGATCAGATTGGAATTATCATTTGAACTAGCTGATCAACTTGACATGTCCGCACTAAATTGTCTTTACTTTTGATTTTGAGCTCAAAATGAATTGATTCCAACACCCACGTTAAGCTAGCTCAATTTTCCATATTGTGACAATAATTGAGATTGAAAGAGTTACGACAAAGCCTTCAAGTAATCCAATGTATCTCCAACTCCCTGATGCGATGCGTTATGATTCACTTATAAATCTTTACTCAAGGAGCACCAATGAACAGTTTTGGAATGATCATTTTAACTAGGTGATCAACTTACGCTGCATCGTTCGTAACTTTTGATTGAGAGTTCAAAATGACACGAATCCAATGCCCACATTAAGTAAGCTCAATTTTCTATATTGTGACTAAATTTTAAGACTGAAATAGCTATGACAAACCCTCCATGTAATCCAATCGTTCCCAAAATGTGTGATGCCATGCATTATGCTTCATTGATAAGCATTTACTGAAGGAGCACCAATTTTAGAATGATCATTTTAACTAGCTGATCGACTTGTCATATCTGCACTAAATCATTTTTAACTTTTGATTTATAGCCTAAAATGACACTAGACCAACACCCATGTTAATCTAGCTCAATTTTCCATATTTTGCAACATTTGAGGCTGAACGAGCTACGAAAAAACCTCCAACTAATCCAATGTATCCCATAGTGCATGTTGCCATGCAACATGCTTAATTTATAAGCCTTTGCTCAAGGAGCACTAATGATGACTTTCGAATAATCATTTTAGCTGGTCGATCAACTTGACATGTCCCCACTAAATCATCCGTAACTTTTGATTTAAAGTTCAAAATGATAGAATCCAAAGCCCACATTAAGCAAGCTCAGTTTTCTATATTGTGACAAAATTTTAAGAGTGAAATAGCTATGACAAAGCCTTTAAGTAATCCAATCTATCCTAAAATGTGTGATGCCATGCATTGTGCTTCATTTATAAGCTTTTACTCAAGGAGCACCAATTTTAAAATGATCATTTTAACTAGCTGATCGAAATTTACATGTCCGCACTAAATCATTTTTAACTTTTGATTTAGAGCCTTAAATGACACTAGTACAACGTCCACGTTAAGCTGGCTCAATTTTCAGTATCGTGCAACATTTGAAATTGAAAGAGCTACGAAAATGCCTCCAAGTAATATAATGTATCCCATAGTGCATGATGCCATGCAATATGCTTATTTTATGAGGCTTTACTCAAGAAGCAGTAATGATGAGTTTAGAATGATCATTTTAAATGGTCGATCAACTTGACCTGTCCACTCTAAATTGTCCGTAACTTTTGATTTAGAATTCAGAATGACACGAATTCAATGCCCACGTTAAGCTAGCTCAATTTTCTATATAATGACAATATTTGGGACTGAAAGAGCTACGATAAAGCGTCCATCTAATCCAATGAATTCCAAACTGCGTCAATCCATGTATTATGCTTAATTTATAAGCTTTTACATAAGCAGCACCAATGATCAGTTTAGAATGATTTTGTTAACTAGCCGATCAACTTGACATATCCGAATTATATCGTTCATAACTTTTGATTTAGAGTTCAAAATGACATGAATCTAACGCCCACGTTAAGCTAGCTCAATTTTCTATATTGTGACAATATTTTAGACTGAAAGCGCTAGGACAAAGCCTCCAAGTAATCCATTGTATCCCAAACTGTGTGATGCCATGGATTATGCTTCATTTATAAGCCTTTACTCAAGCAACACCAATGATCAGTTTAGAATGATCATTTTAAGTAGCTGATCAACTTGACATGTCTGCACCAAATCGTTTTTAACTTTTGATTCAGGTTTCAATAGGGCACGAATCCAACACCCACGTTAACCTAGTTCAATTTTCTATAGTGTGAAAAAAATTTTAGATCAAAATAGGTACGACAAAGGCTCCATGTAATCCAACCTATCACAAACTGTTTGATGCTCTGCATTATGCTTAATTGATACGCCTTTACTCAATGAGCCCTAATGATCAGATTGGAATTATCATTTTAACTAGCTGATCAACTTGACATGTCCGCACTAAACTGTCTTTACTTTTGATTTAGAGCTCAAAATGAATTGATTCCAACACCCACGTTAAGCTAGCTCAATTTTCCATATTGTAACAATATTTGAGATTGAAAGAGTTACGACAAAGCCTTCAAGTAATCCAATGTATCTCAAACTCCTTGATGCGATGCGTTATGATTCACTTATAAATCTTTACTCAAGAAGCACCAATGAACAGTTTGGAATGATCATTTTAACTAGGCGATCAACTTGCACTGCATCGTTCGTAACTTTTGATTGAGAATTCAAAATGACACGAATCCAATGCCCACATTAAGTAAGCTCAATTTTCTATATTGTGACTAAATTTTAAGACTGAAATAGCTATGACAAACCCTCCATGTAATCCAATCGTTCCGAAAATGTGTGATGCCATGCATTATGCTTCATTGATAAGCATTTACTCAAGGAGCACCAATTTTAGAATGATCATTTTAACTAGCTGATCGACTTGTCATATCTGCACTAAATCGTTTTTAACTTTTTGATTTAGAGCCTAAAATGACACTAGACCAACACCCATGTTAATCTAGCTCAATTTTCCATATTGTGCAACATTTGAGGCTGAAAGAGCTACGAAAAAACCTCCAACTAATCCAATGTATCCCATAGTGCATGTTGCCATGCAACATGCTTAATTTATAAGCCTTTGCTCAAGGAGCACTAATGATGACTTTCGAATAATCATTTTAACTGGTCGATCAACTTGACATGTCCCCAATAAATCATCCGTAACTTTTAATTTAAAGTTCAAAATGATAGAATCCAAAGCCCACATTAAGCAAGCTCAATTTTCTATATTGTGACAAAATTTTAAGAGTGAAATAGCTATGACAAAGCCTTTAAGTAATCCAATCTATCCTAAAATGTGTGATGCCATGCATTATGCTTCGTATATAAGCATTTACTCAAGGAGCGCCAATTTTAAAATGATCATTTTAACTAGCTGATCAAAATTTACATGTCCGCACTAAATCGTTTTTAAGTTTTGATTTAGAGCCTTAAATGACACTAGTACAACGCCCACGTTAAGCTAGCTCAATTTTCAGTATCGTGCAACATTTGAGATTGAAAGAGATACGAAAATGCCTCCAAGTAATATAATGTATCCCATAGTGCACGATGCCATGCAAAATGCTTATTTTATGAGGCTTTACTCAAGAAGCAATAATGATGAGTTTAGAATGATCATTTTAAATGGTCGATCAACTTGACCTGTCCACTCTAAATCGTCCGTAACTTTTGATTTAGAATTCAGAATGACACGAATCCAACGACCACGTTAAGCTAGCTCAATTTTCTATATTATGGCAATATTTGAGACTGAAAGAGCTACGATAAAGCGTCCATCTTATCCAATGAATTCCAAACTGTGTCAATACATGCATTATGCTTAATTTATATGCTTTTACATAAGCAGCACCAATGATCAGTTTAGATTGATTTTGTTAACTAGCCGATCAACTTGACATGTCCGAATTAAATCGTTCGTAACTTTTGATTGAGAGTTCCAAATGATACAAATCCAACGTCTACGTTAAGCTAGCTCAATTTTATGTATTGTGACAAAATTCAAAATAAAATAGCTACGACAAATCCTCCAAGTAATCCAATATATTCCAAAATGTGTAATGCCATGCATTATGCTTCATTTATAAGCCTTTACTCAAGGAGCACCAATGATCAGTTTAGAAAGATCATTTTAACTGTCCGATCAACATGACATGTCCGCATTAAATCGTCTGTAACTTTCTATTTAGAGTTCAGAATGACACAAAACTAACACCCACGTTAAGCTAGCTCAATTTTCTATATTATGACATTATTTGACACTGATAGAGCTAAGACAAAGCCTCCAACTAATCCAATGTATCACTAACTACATGATTCCATGTATTATGCTTCATTTGTAAGCCTTTACTCAAGGAGAACCAATGATTAGTTTAGAATGATCATTTTATATGGCTGATCAACTTGTCATGTCCGCAATAAATCATCCGTAAATTTTGATTTAAAGTTCAGAATGACACGAATCCAACGCCCACGTTGAGCTAGCTCAATTTTCTATATTGTGACAACATTTGAGATTGAAATAGCTCTGAAAAAGCATGCAAGTAATCCAATGTATCCGTAACTTTGTGATGCAGTACATTAGGCTTCATTTATAAGCCTTTACTCAAGAAGCACCAGTGATCAGTTTAAAATGATCATTTTAACAGGCCGATCAAATAGACATGTCCGCACTAAATCGCTCATCACTTTTGATTTAGAGTTCAGACTAACAAGAATCCAATGCTCATGTAAGCTAGCTCAATTTTCTATATTGTGAAATCATTTTAGACTGAAAGAAGTATGACAAAGCCTCCAAGTAATGCAATGAATACCAAACTGTGTGTTGTCATGGATTATGTTTCTATAAGCCTTTACATAAGGAGCACCAATGATCAGTTCAGAATTATTTTAAGTAGTTGATCAACTTGACATTTCCACACTAAATCGTCTTTAACTTTTGATTTAGAAATCAAAAAGACATGAATCCAACGCCAACGTTAAGCTAGCTCAATTTTCCATAATATGACAACATTTAACACCAATAGAGCTAAGACAAGGCCTCCAAGTAATCCAATGTATCCCAAACTACGTGATGCCATGCATTATGCCTCATTTATAAGCCGTTAATCAATGAGCACCAATGATCAATTTAGAATTATCATTTTAACTGGCAGATCAATTTGACATTTTCGCACTAAATCGTCAGTAACTTTTGATTTAGGTTTCAAAACGGCACGAATCTAACACCCACGTTAAGCTACCTCAATATTCTATGTTCTGGAAAAATTTAAGATCGAAATAGCTACGGCAAAGCCTCCATGTAATCCAATCTATACCAAACTGTTTGATGCTATGCATTATGCTTTATTTATATGCCTTTACTTAATGAGCACCAATGATCAGTTTAGAATTATCATTTTAACTAGCTGATCAACTTGGCATGTCCGCACTAAATCGTTTTTAACTTTAGATTTAGAGCTCAAAATGAATTGAATCCAACATCCATGTTAAGCTAACTCAATTTCGATATTGTAACAGTATTTGAGATTGAAATAGCTATTACAAAGCCTTCAAGTAATCCAGTGTATCCCCAACTGCGTGATGCCATGCGTTATGTTTCATCCATACATAGCGATGTAAAAATAGACTTAAAAGTTTAGTGTTAACCCGGCCCGTTCAAATTCATGTAAACTCTAACCTTGAATTATTATATAGAAAAGTTATAGGATTAATTTAGGGTTAGATTTAAACTATTAGGGTTACAAAGGGGTTAGCCCTGTTATATTTTAACATTTTTTACCAAAGATGCAAATAATACCAAAAATGTAAAATAATGTTTCTCATCAAAATAGAAAATAATAATTTTTTTATCAATACTGAAATAATGTTTCCCGCCAAAACTGCAAATATTCGTTTTTGGCCAAAACCACAAAATGGCATTTTCTCACCAAATTCGGAAATGATATTTTCTCGCAAAAAACGTAAAAAAACGTTTTTACGCAAAATAGAATTTCTTATCGAAACTAAAAAATCTCATTTTGTCAGAACTGCAAAATAATGTTTTTTGGCAAAAATGGAGAATAACTTATTATTTTCATAATCGCAAAAAAAACATTTTCTTGCATAAATTATTAACATCATTTTTTCACCAAATCCGTATAATGAAATTTTGGAAAGTAACGTTTTCTAGCAAAAATTGCAAAACTAAATATTCTCGCTAAAATCTCAAAATCTCAAAATTATTTTTGTTAATTTAGAAAACTAATAATATAATTTATACAATATTTATATATAATTCGAATGTAAAATTATGTTCTATTATAAACATGTTACTTTTAACTTCCAAACTTTTTTGTTACAATTATTTTCATATGATATTCATAGTTCATAAAAAAAGTATTCTCTAATTACTAGAGAACCTGTTGTTCATACATTAAATAATTTAAATGTTCAAAATTATTTTCACTTACAATTTTATCTTGTAATTATTATAGTTATGGAAATATACATTAAAAATACTTTTTTAAAAACATGAATCCAAACACCAACAATCATGTAAACAAAAATATGATTTGGAATTTCAGTCAAAACTCTAAAAATTCAATATAAACCAAAAGTTAGAATCGGGCTAAAAAGATAAGTATACATTGGATGAAAGGGACTCTGAACTCTAAATCAAAAGTTACAAATGATTTAGTGCGGAAAAGTCAAGTTGATCGGCCAGTTAAAATTAGCATTCTAAACTTATCACAGGTGCTCCTTGAGTAAAGGCATATAAATAAAGCATAATGCATGTCATCACACAATTTTGGATAAATTGGATTACTTGGAGGCTTTTTCATAGCTCTTTCAGTCTCAAAGGTTGCATAATATAAAAAATTGAGCAAGCTTAACCTGGGCGTTGGACTCATTTCATTTTGAGCTCTAATTCAAAGGGTAAAGATTATTTAGTGCGCATATGTCAAGTTGATCAGGTAGTTAAAATGATAATTCTAAACGGATCATTGGGGCTCCTTGAGTATACGGTTATAAATGAAACATAATGCGTGGCATCACACATTTAGGTATAGATTGAATTACTTGAAGAATTTGTCGTAGGTATTTTGGTTTTAAGTTTTGTCGCAATATAGAAAATTGAGCTAGCATAATGTGGGCATTAGATTCGTGTCATTTTGAACTCTAACTTAAAAGCTACTGATGGTTTAGTGCGGACATGTCAAGTTTATCGGCCAGTTAAAATGATCATTTTAAACAGATCATTGGTGCTCATTAAGTAAAGGCTTATAAATGAAGCATAATGCATGGCATCACACTGTTTGGGATTCATTGGATTACTTTGAAGCTTTCTCGTAGCTCTTTCATTCTCAAATGTTGTCACAATATAGAAAATTGACCTATCTTATTGTGGACGTTGGATTCATGTCATTCTGAGCTCAAAATCAATGGTTACAGACAAATTAGCGCGGACATTTCAAGTTGATCGGCCAGTTAAAATGATCATTTTAAACTGATCATGGTTGCTCCTAGAGTAAAGGCTTATAAATGAAGCATAATGCATGGCATCACGAACTTTGGGATACATTGGATTACTTGTAGGCTGTTTTCATAGCTCTTTCAGTCTCAAATGTTCTATATTATGGAAAATTGAATTGGCTTAACGTGGGCATTGCACTCATTTCATTTTTGGCTCTAAATCAAAAGTTATGGACGACTTAGTGCAGACATGTCAAGTTGATCAGCCAGTTAAAATGATCATTCTAAATTGATCATTGGTGCTACTTGAGTAAAGACTTATAAATGAAGTGTAATGCAAGACATCACATAGTTTTGGATATATTGGATTACGTGGATGCTTAATGTGGGCATTGCACTCATGTCATTTTAGGCGCTAAATCAAAAGTTAAATACCATTTATTGCGGACTTGTCTAGTTGATCAGCTAGTTAAAAATTATCATTCTAAACTGATCATTGTTGCTCATTGAGTTAAGGCATATAAATGAAGTATAATGCATAACATCACGCAGTTCGGGATAAATTAAATTACCTGGAGGATTTGTTGTAGCTATTTCGGTCTTGAATTTTGTTAGAATATAGAAAATTGAGATAGCTTAACGTGGGTATTGGATTTGTGTCATTTTGAACTCTAACTTAAAAGTTACTGACGATTTGGTGTGGACATGTCAAATTAATCGGCCAGTAAAAATGATCATTCTAAACTGATCATTGGTGCTTCTTGAGTAAAGGATTATAAATGAAGCATAATGTGGGCATCATGCACTTTGGGATACATTTTATAGCGGACTTTGCCTTTTTTTAGGAATTTATCATATCCACTTCAGCTTAACACAAGAACCCCACATTATTTTGAGGCTTTTTTCGTAGCTCTTTCAGTCTGAAATATTCCACAACATGGAAAATTGAGCTAGCTTAACATGGGCGTATGACTGATGTCATTTTAGGCTCTAAATCAAAAGTTAATGACGATTTAGTGCAGACATGTCAAGTTCATCATATAGTTAACAATGATAGTTCTAAACTAATCATTTGTGCTCATTGAGTAAAGGCGTATAAATGAAGCATGATGCATAGCATCACACGGTTTGGCGTAGATTGGATTACTTGGAGGCTTTTTCGCTTCGATCTTATATTTTGTCACAATTTAGAAAATTGAGCTAGCTCAATGGGGGCGTTGGATTCCGGTCATTTTGAACTTTTAATCAAAAGTTACAGACGAATTACTGCGGACATGTCAAGTTGATCAATTAGTTAAAATAATCATTCTAAACTGATCTTTGGTGATCCTCCAGTAAAAGCTTATAAATGAAGCATAATGCATGGCATCACACACTTTGGGATACGTTGGATTACTTGGAGGCTGTTTTCATAGCTCTTTCAGTCTCAAATGTTGTCACAATATCGAAAATTGAGGAAGCTTAACGTGGGCGTTGGACTCATGTCATTTTGAGCTCTAATTGAAAAGCTAAAGATTATTTTGTGCGGACATGTCAAGTTTAGCAGCTAGTTAAAATGATCATTGGTGCTTCTTGAGTAAACGCTTATAAATGAAGCATAATGCATTGCATCACACATTCAGGGATAGATTGGATTACTTGAAGATTTTGTTGTATCTATTTTGGTCTTAAGTTTTGTCACAATATAGAAAATTGAGTAAAGGCTTATAAATGAACCATAATTCATGGTATCACGCAGTTTGGGATACATTTTATTACTTCGAAGCTTTGTCGTAGCTCTTAGTCTCAAATGTTGTCACAATATAGAAAATTCAGCTACCTTAATGTGGCATTGGATTCGTGTCATTCAGAACTATAAATCAAAAGTTACGGACGATTTAGTGCGGACATGTCAAATTGATCTGCCAGTTAAAATGATCATTCCAAACTGATCATAGGTGCTTCTAGAGTAAAGGATTATAAATTAAACATAATGCATGGCACCATGCACTTTGGGATACATTGGATTACTTGGAGGCTTTTTTCGTACCACGTTCGGTCTGAAATGTTCCAGAGTATGGAAAATAGAGTTAGCATAACGTGGCTGTATGACAATGTCATTTTAGGCTCTAAATCAGAAGTTAAAGACGATTTAATACAAACATGTCAAGTTGATCAGCTAGTTCAAATCATCATTCTAAACTTATCATTGGTGCTCTTTGAGTAAAGGCTTATAAATGAAGCATAATGCATGGCATCACACACTTTGGGATACATTGGATTACTTGGACGCTGTTTTCATATCTCTTTCACTCTCAAACGATGTCACAATATGGAAAATTGAGCAAGCTTAATGTGGGCGTTGGATTCGTGTCATTTTGAACTCTATATCAAAAGTTATTGACGATTTAGTGCGCACATGTGAATTTTATCGGCCATTTAGAATGATCATTCTAAACTGGACAATAGTGCTCCTTGAGTAAAGGCTTATAAAAGAAGCATAATTCATGGCATCACGCATTTTTGGATAGACTGCATTACTTTGATGCTTTTTCAAGCTATTTATGTCTCAAATGTTTTCACAATATGGAAAATTTAGCTAGCTAAACGTGTGTGATAGTTTCATGTCATCTTGAGCTCTAAATAAAAAGTTAAAGACGATTTACTGTGGACATGTCAAGTTGATCAGCTAGTTAAAAAGATCATTCTAAACTGAGCACTGGTGCTCCTTTAGTAATGGCTTATAAATGAAATATAATGCATGCCATCACACAGTTTGGATAGATTGCATTACTTTGTTGCTTTGTCTAGCCCTTTCAGTCTTAAATGTTTTTATAATGTGGAAAATTGAACAAGCTTAACGTGGGCGTTGAATTCATGTCATCTTGAGCTCTAAATAATAAAGTTAAAGACGATTGAGTGCGGACATGTCAAGTGATCAGCTAGTTAAAATGATCATTCCAAACTGATCAATTGTGCTCCTTTAGTAAAGGCTTATGAATTAAGCATAATACATGGGATCACGGAGTTTGGGATAGATTTGATTACGAGGAGGCTTTGTCGTAGCTATTTTGGTCTTAAACGTTGTCACAATATAGAAAGTTGAGTTAGCTTAACGTGGGCGTTGGATTCGTGTCATTCTGAACTCAAAATTAAAAGTTACGGACGATTTAGTGAAGAGATGTCAAGTTGATCGACCAGTTAAAATGATCATTCTAACGTGGTCATTGGTGCACCTTGAGTAATGGCTTGTTAAAGAAGCATAAAACATGGCATCACGCAGTTTGGAATAGATTGCATTACTTTGAGGCTTTGTCTAGCTCTCTCAAATGTTGTCACAATATGGAAAATTGAGTTAGTTTAACGTGGGCGTTGGATTCATGTCATATTGAGCTGAAAATTAAAATTAAAAGATGATTTAGTTAAGAAATGTCAAGTTGATCAGCTACTTAAAATGATCATTCTAAATTGATCATTGGTGCTCCTTGAGAAAAGGCTTATAAATTGAGCATAATGCATGGCATCACGCAGTTTTAGATAGATTGGATTATTTGGAGGCTTTTTCATAGCTATTTTGATAATAAATTTTGTCACAATATAGAAATTTGAGCTAGATTAACGTGGGTGTTGGATTCGTGTCATTTTGAATTTTAAATTTAAAGTTATGGACGATTTAGTACGGACATGTCAAGTTGATCGGCCAGTTAAAATGATTATTCTCAACTGATGACTAGGGCTCCTTGAGTAAAGGCTTATAAATGAAGGAGAATGCATGACATCACGCAATATGGGATAGATTGGATTACCTAGAGGCTTTGTCGTAGCTATTTCGGTCTTAAATTTTTGTCACAATATAGAAAATCGAGCTAGCTTAACATTGGTATTGGATTCGTGTCATTTTGAATTCTAAATCACCAGTTGTGATTTAGTGCCGATATGTCAAGTTGATCAGCCAGTTAAAATGATAATTTCAAACTAGTCATTGGTGCTTGAGTAAAGGCTTATAAGTGAAGGATAATGCATGACATCACGCAGTTTGGGTATTGCATTACTTTGATGAGTTGTCTAGCTCTTTCTGTCTCAAATATTTTCACAATATGGAAAATTGATTTAGCTTAATGTGCCCGTTGGATTCATGTCAACTTGAGCTCTAGATAAAAAGTTAAAGACGATTTAGTGAGGACATGTCAAGTTGATCTGCTAGTTAAAATGATCATTGTAAACTGATCATTGGTGCTCCTTAAGTAACCTTATAAATGAAGCATAACGCATTGCATCAAAGGGTTTAAGATATATTGTATTACTTGGAGGCTTTGTCTTACCTATTTTGGTCTTAAATTTTGTCACAATATATAAACTTGAGTTAGGTTAACATGCGCGTTGGATTTGTGTCACTCTAACTTTAAATTAAAAGTTACAGACGATTTAGTGCAGACATGTCAAGTTGATCGGCCAGTTAAAATGATCATTCTAAAGTGGTCATTGGTGTTCCTTGAGTAAAGGCATATTAAAGAAGCATAACACATGGCATCACACAGCTTGGAATAGATTGCATTTCTTTGAGGCTTTATCTAGCTCTCTCAAATGTTGTCACAATATGGGAATTTGTGTTAGCTTAACTTGGGCATTGGATTCATGTCATATTGTGCTCTAAATAAAAATTAAAAGACGATTAGTAAGGACTTGTCATGTTCATCAGCTAGTTAAAATGATCATTATAAATTGATCATTGGTCCTCCTTGAGTAAATGCTTATACATTAAGCATAATGCATGGCATCACGTAGTTTGGGATAGATTAGATTAACTGGAGGCTTTGTCACAGCTATTTCGGTCTTAAATTTTTTCACAATATAAAAACTTAAGCTAGCTTAAGGTGGGTATTGGATTCGTGTGATTTTGTATTTTAAATCACAAGTTACGGATGATTTAGTGCAGACATGTCAACTTGATGGGCCAGTTAAAATGATAATTCTAAACTGGTCATTGGTGCTCCATGAGTATAGACTTATAAATGAAACATAATGCATAGCATCACGCAGTTTGGGATATATTGCACTACTTTGATGCTTTGTCTAGCTCTTTCAGTCTCATATTCACAATATGGAAAATTGTACTAGCTTAATGTGGGTGTTGGATTCATGTCATCTTGAGTTCTAAATAAAAAGTTAAAGACGATATAGTGCAGACATGTCAAGTTGATCAGCTAGTTAAAATGATCATTCTAAACTGATCATTGGTCTTCCTTGAGTAAAGGCTTATAAATGAAGCATAATGCGTGACATCACGCACTTTGGGATACATTGGATTACTTGGAGGGCCTTGTCGTAGCGAATTCAGTCTAGAATATTGTCACAATATTGAAAATTGAGCTAGATTAACGTGGCCATGGGATTCATGTCATTTTGAGCTCTAAATCAATTGTTAACGACGATTTAGTGCGGAAATGTCAAGTTGATGAGCTAGTTGAAATGATCATTTTAAACTAATCATTGGTGCTCCTTGAGTGAAGGCTTAGAAAAAAAGCATGATGCATGGCATCACACAGTTTGAGATAGATTGGATTACTTGGAGGCTTGGTCTTACCTATTTTGGTCTTAAATTTTGTCACAATATAGAAAATTGAGTTAGCTTAATGTGCATGTTGGATTTGTGTCATTCTAACTCAAAATTAAAAGTTATGGACGATTTAGTGCAGACAAGTCAAGTTGATCGGCCAGTTAAAATGATCATTTTAAAGTCGTCATTGGTGCTCTTTGAGTAAGGACTTATAAATGAAGCATAATGCATGGCATCACGCAGTTTTGGATATATTGCATTACTTTGATGCTTTGTATAGCTCTTTTAGTCTCAAATATTTTCACAATATGGAAAATTGAGCTAGTTTAACGTGGGCGTTGGATAATGTCATCTTGAGCTCTAAATAAAAATTAAAAACGTTTTAGTGTGGACATGTCAAGTTGATCAGCTAGTTAAAATGATCATTCTAAACTGATCATTGGTGCTTCTTGAGTAAAGGCTTATAAATGAAGCATAATTCAAGGCATCACGCAGTTTAGGATATATTGGATTACGTGGAGGCTTTGTCGTATCTCTTTCAGTCTCAAATGTTGTCAAAATATGGAAAATTGAGTTAGCTTAGCGTGGGCGTTGGACTCATGTCATCTTGAGCTCTAAATCAAACATTAAAGACGTTTCAGTGTGCACATGTCAACTTCATCGGCTAGGTAAAATGAGCATTCTTAACTTATCATTGATGCTAATTGACTAAAGGAGTATAAATGAAGCATAATGGATAGCATAACACAGTTTGGGATAGATTGGATTACTTGGAGGCATTTTCATAGCTATTTCGATTTTAAAATTTGTCACAATATAGAAAAATGAGAAACCTTACTGTGGGTTTTGGATTCCTGTTATTTTGAACGCTAAAAAAATTACGAACAATTTAGTGCGGAAATGTCAAGTTTATTGGCCAGGTAAAGTGATCATTCTAAACTGATCATTGGTTCTCCTTGAGTACATGCGCATAAATGAAGCATAATGCATACCATCACACAGTTCTGGATAGATTGGATTACTTGGATTAATAGCTATTTCGATCTTAAATTTTGTCACGATATAGAAAAATGAGCTACAATAACGTGGGTGTTTGACTCTTGTCATTTTTAACTATAAATCAAAAGTTACGGACGATTTAATGCGGATATGTCAAACTGATTTGCCAGTTAAAATGATCATCTTAAACTAATCATTGGTGCTACTTAAGTAAAGGCTTATAAATGAAGTATGATGCATGGCATCTTGAGTTTGGAATAGAATGTATTACTTTGAGGCTTTGTCTAAGTCTTTCAATCTCAAATGTTGTGACAATATGGAAAATTGAGCTAGCTTAACGTGGCCATTGGATTCATGTCATCTTTAGCTCTAAATTAAAATTAAAAGTCGATTTAGTGAGGACATGTCAAGTTGATCAAATAGTTAAAAGGATCATTCTAAATTGATCATTGCTGCTCCTTGAGTTAAGGCTTATAAATTAAGAATAATGCATGGCATCATGCTGTTTGGGATAGATTGGATTACTTGGAGGCTTTCTCATAGATATTTCGATCATAAATTTTCTCACAATATAGAAAATTGAGCTAGATTAACCTGGGTGTTAGATTTGTGTAATTTTGAACTCTAAATCAAAAGTTATGGATGATTTAGTGCGGACATGTCAAGTTTATCGGCCAGTTAGAATGATCATTCTAAAATGGTCATTAGTGCTCCTTGAGTAAAGGCTTCTAAAAGAAGCATAATTCATGGCATCACGCATTTTTGGATAGATTGCATTACGTTTATGCTTTGTCTAGCTATTTTTGTCTCGAATGTTTTCACAATATGGAAAATTGAGTTAGCTAAATGTGGGTGATTGATTCATGTCATCTTGAGCTCTAAATATAAAAGTAAAGACGATTTACTGCAGACATGTCAAGTTGATCAGCTAGTTAAAAATATCATTCTAAACTGATCATTGGTGCTCATTTAGTAAAGGCTTATAAATGAAGTATAATGCATGGCATCACACAGTTTGGATAGATTGCATTACTTTGATGCTTTGTCTAGTCCTTTCAGTCTCAAATGTTTTCATAATGTGGATATTGAACAAGCTTAACGTGGGCGTTAAATTCATGTCTTGAGCTCTAAATAATAAAGTTAAAGACGATTTAGTGCGGACATGTCAAGTGATCAGCTACTTAAAATCATCATTCTAAACTGACCAATTGTGCTCCTTGAGTAAAGGCTTATAAATTAAGCATAATACATGGCATCACGCAGTCTGGGATAGATTTCATTACGTTGAGGCTTTGTCGTAGCTATTCTGGTCTTAAATGATGTCACAATATAGGAAGGTTGAGTTAGCTTAACGTGGGCGTTGGATTCTAAACTGATCATTGGTGCTCCTTAACTAAAGGCTTATAAATGAAGCATAATGCATGATATCTTGCAGTTTGGGATAGAATGCATTACTTTTAGGCTTTGTCTAACTCTTTCAATCTCAAACGTTGTGACAATATGGAAAATTGTGCTACCTTAACGTGGGCGTTGGATTCATGTCATCTTGAGCTCTAAATAAAAATTAGAAGATGATTTAGTTAGGACATGTCAGGTTGATCAGTCAGTTAAAATGATCGTTCTAAATTGATCATTAGTGCTCCATGTGTAAAAGCTTATAAATTAAGCATAATGCATTGCATCACGCAGTTTGGGATAGATTGGATTTCTTGGAGGCTTTGTCATAGCTATTTCGAACATAAATTTTGTCACAATATAGAAAATTGAGCTAGCTTAACGTGGGTGTTGGATTCGTGTCATTTTGATCTTTACGGACAATTTAGTGCGGACATGTCAAGTTGATCGGCCAGTCAAAATGATCATTCTAAACTGGTCATTGGTGCTCCTTGAGTGAAGGCTTATTAAAGATGCATAATTCATGGCATCACGCAGTTTTGGATAGATTGCATTACTTTGATGATTTGACTAGCTCTTTTAGTCTCAAATGTTTTCACAATATGCAAAATTGAGCTTGCTTAACATGGGCGTTGGATTCATGTCTTCTTGAGCTCTAAATAAAAAGTTAAAGCCGATTTTGTGCGGACATGTCAAGTTGAGGAGCTTGTTAAAATGATTATTCTAAACTAATCATTGGTGCTCCATGAGTAAAGGCTTATAAATTAAGCATAATGCATGGCATCACACACTGTGGGATAGATTGGATTACATGGAGGCTTTTTCATAGCTATTTTGGTCTCAAATTTTGTCACAATATAGAAAATCAAGCTAGCCTAACGTGGGTATTGGATTTGTGTCATTCTGAACTCTAAATAAAAAGTTGCGGACGATTTATTGCTGATATGTCACATTTATCGACAAGTTAAAATGGTCATTCTTACTCATCACTGGTGCTCCTTGAATAAATACTTATAAATGAAGCATAATGCATGGTATCACCCAGTTTGGATAGATTGCATTACTTTGAGGCTTTGTCAAGCTCTTTCAATCTCAAATGTTGTCACAATATGGAAAATTGAGCTAGATTAACATGGGCATTGTACTCATGTCATCTTAGGCTCTAAATAAAAAATATAAGATGATTTGTGCGGACATGTCAGGTTGAACAGCTAGTTAAATTGATCATTCTAAACTTATCATTGCTGCTCCTTGAGAAAAGGCTTATAAATTAAGCATAATTCATGGTATCACACAGTTTGGAATAGATTACATTATTTGGAGGATTTTTCATAGCTCTTTCGATCCTTAATTTTTTCATAATATAGAAAAATGTGCTACCTTAACGTGGGTGTTGGATTTGTGTCACTCTGAACTCTAAATCAAAA
The DNA here is from genome assembly GCA_018901935.1 of Pugionium cornutum. NCBI lineage: Eukaryota > Viridiplantae > Streptophyta > Magnoliopsida > Brassicales > Brassicaceae > Pugionium > Pugionium cornutum. The sequence goes on along the minus strand of CM032162.1, from coordinate 21,928,761 downwards.
GTTGTGGACGATTTAGTGTGGATATGTCAAGTTTATCGGCCAGTTAAAATGATCATTCTAAACTGATCATTGGTGGTCATTGAGTAAAGGCATATAAATGAATCATTATGAATAGCATCACCCAGTTTGGGATAGATTGTATTAGTTTGAGGCTTTGTTATACGTAGTTCGATCTTAAATTTTTAACAATATACAAATTTCAGCTAGCTTAACGTGGGTGTTGGATTCATGTCATTTTCAACATTAATTCAAAAGTTAAGGACGAAATAGTGCCGACATGTCAAGTTTATCGGCCAGTTAATATAATAATTCTAAACTAATCATTGGTGCTCCTTGAGTAAAGGCTTAAAAATGAAGCATAATCCATTACATCACGCTGTTTGGTATAGATTGCATTACTTTGAGGCTTTGTCTAGCTCTGTCAGTCTGAAATATACAATATAGAAAATTGAGCTAGCTTAGCGTTGGTGTTGGACTCATGTCGTTTTGAGCTTTAAATCAATGGTTTAAGATGATTTAGTGCGGACATGTCAAGTTGATCAGCTAGTCAAAATGATCATTTTAAACTGATCTTTGGTGCTCCTGGAGTATAGGCATATTAATGAAGCATAATGCATGGCATCATGCAGGTTAGGACAGATTGGATTACTTGGAGGCTTTGTCGTACCTATTTCGGTCTTAAATTTTACTTGGGCGGTTGATTCGTCTCACTCTGAACTCTAAATCAAAAGTTACATAAGAATTAGTTTGGACATTTCAATTTTATAGAAAATTGAGTTTGCTTAACCTGGGCCTTGGATTCATGTCACTCTAAAATCTAAATCAAAAGTTATGGACGATTTACTGGGGACATGACAAGTTGATCGGCTAGTTAAAATGATCATTCTAAACTGATCATTAGTGCTTATTGAGCAAAGGATTTCAAATGAAGCATAATGCATGGCATCACGCAGTTTGGGATTGATTGGATTACTTGGAAGCTGTGTCGTAGCTATTTCGGTCTTAAATTTTGTCACAATATAGGAAATTGAGCTAGCTTAATGTGGGTGTTGGATTTGTGTCATACTGAACCCCAAATCAAAAGTTAAATTGATCATTCTAAACTGGTCATTGGTCGTTATGTGGAAAAGGATTGCAAATGAAGCATAATGCATGGTATCACACAATTTGAGATTGTTTGGATTACTTGGAGGCTTTGTTGTAGCTATTTCGGTCTTAATTTTTGTCACAGTATAGAAACTTGAGCAAGCTAAACGGGTTTTTGGATTCATGTCCCTCTGCACTCTAAATATGGATGATTTATTGACGACATGTCAAGTTTATTGGCTAGTTAATTGATCATTCTAAACTTATCATTGGTGCTCATTGAGAAAAAGATTACAAATGAAGCATACTGCATGGAATCACACAATTCGGGATTTATTGGATTACTTGGAGGCTTTTTCATAGCTTTTTTATCTTATATTTTGTCATAATATAGAAAATTGAGCTAGCTTAACGTGGTCGATTGATTTCTGTCATTATGAACTCCTAATCAAAAGTTACAGATGATTTAGTGCCGACATTTCAAGTTTATCAGCTAGTTAAATTGATCATTCTAAACTGATCATTGATGCTCATTGACCAATGGTTTAAAAATATTGCATAATGCATGGCATCACGCAGTTTGGGATAGATTGGATTACTTGGAGGCTTCATCGTTGCTATTTTGGTTTTAAATTTTGTCACAATATAGTAAATTTTGCTAGCATATCGTGGGTGTTGGATTTGTATCATTCTGAACTCCAAATCAAAAGTTACACATGATTTAGTGCGGACTTGTAAAATTTATAGGCTAGTTAAATTGATCATTCTAAATTGATCATTGTGCTCATGTAGCAAAGGATTGCAAATGAATCATAATGCATGGCATCACGCAGTTTGGTTTAATTGGATTACTTGGAGGCTTTGTTGTAGCTATTTCGGTCTTAAGTTTTGTCACAGTATAGAAAATTGAGCTACCTTAAAGTGGGCGTTAGATTCGTGTCCCTCTGAACTCTAAACCAAAAGTTATGTACGTTTTATTTAGGACATGTCAAGTTTATCGGCTAGTTAAATCGATCATTCTAAACTTATCATTGGTGCCCGTTTAACATTGGTTTAAAAATGAAGCATAATGTATGGCATTACACAGCTTGAGATAGATTAGATTAGTTAGAGGCTTTGTCGTAGCTAAAATTTTGCCACAATATAAAAAATTGAGCTAGCTTAACGTGGGCATAGGAGTTGTGTCATTATGAACTCCAAATCAAAAGTTACAGACGATGTAGTGCGGACATGTCAAGTTTATCGGCTAGTTAAAATGAACATTCTAAATTGAACATTGGTGCTCATTGAGTAAAGGCTTATAATTGAAACATAATGCATGACATCACAGAGTTTGGAAAATTGAGCTATCTTAACTTGGGCGTTGGATTCCTGCATTTTGAACTCTAAATCAAGAGTTACGAAAGATTTAGTGTTGACATGTCACCTTAATCGGTAACTTAAAGCAATCATTCTAAACGGATCATTGGTGTTCCTTTAGTAAAGGCTTATAAATGAAGCATAACTCATAGCATCACGTAGTTTGAGATAGATTGCATTATTTTGAGGCTTTGTCTAGCTCTTTCAGTCTCAAATGTTGTCACAATATGGAAAATTGAGATAGCTTATTATGGCCGATGGACTCATAATATTTTTAGCTCTAAGTCAATGTTAAAGATAATTTATTGGGGGCATGTCAAGTTGATCCGCTAGTTAAAATGATCATTCTAAACTAATCATTCGTGCTCATTGAGTAAAGGCGTAAAATGAAGCATAATGCATGGCATCACGCAGTTTGGGACAGATTGGATTACTTGGAGCTTTGCCGTAGCTATGTCGATATTAAATTTTGTCACAATATATGAAATTCAGCTAGGTTTACTTGGGCGTTGGATTCGTGTCATTCTGAACTCTATGTCAAAAGTGATGGACGATTTAGTGCGGACATGACAAGTTGATCGGCTAGTTAAAATGACAATTCTAAAATGATCATTAGTGCTCATTGAGCTATGGTTTAAAAATAAAGAATAATGCATGGCATCATACAGTTTGGGATAGATTGGATTACTTGTAGGCTTTTTCCTTGCTATTTGGGTCTTAAATTTTGTGTCACAATATAGAAAATTGAGCTAGCTTACCATGGGCATTGGATCTGTGTCATTATGAACTCCAAATCAAAATTTATGGATGATTTTGTGCGGAAATATCAAGTTTATCGGCTAGTTAAAAATAATCATTATAAACTGATCATTGGTGCTAATTGAGTAAAGGGTTATAAATGAAACCTTATGCATTGCATCATGTAGTTTGCAAAATTGAGATACCTTAACGTGGCCGTTGGATTTGCGTCATTTTGAACTCTAAATCAAGAGTGACGAACGATTTAGTGTAGACATGTCAACTTGATCGGCAAGTTAAAACGATGGTTCTAAGCTAATCATTGGTGCTCCTTCAATAATTGGTTATAAATGAAGCATAATGCATGGCATCGTGCAGTTTGGGATAGGTTGCATTAGTTTGAGGTTTTGTCTAGCTCTTTCAGTGTCAAATGTTGTCACAATATGGAAAATTGAGCTAGTTTAATGTGGGTGATGGATTCATGACATTTTGAGCTCTAAATCAAAGGTAAAGACGATTTAGTGTGGACATGTAAAGTTGATCAGCTAGTTAACGTAAACATTCTAAACTGATCAATGTTGCTCATTGGGCAAAGGATTACAAATGAAGCATAATACATCATATCACACAGTTTGAGATTTATCTGATAACTTGGAGGTTTTGTCATAGCTATTTCAGTCTTAAACTTTGTCACAATATAGAAAATTCAGCAAGCTTAACGTGGGCGATTGATTTATGTCATTCTGAACTCCATGAAAAGTTACAGACGATTTAGTGCGGACATGTCAAGTTTATTAGCTAGTTAAATTGATCATTCTAAGCTGATCATTGGTGCTCATTGAGCAATGGTTTAAAAATAAAGCATAATGCATGGCATCACGCAGTTTGGGATAGATTATTTTACCACGAAGCTTTGTCGTTGCTATTTCGATCTTAAATTTTGTCACAATACAGAAAACTAAGCTAGCTTAACGTGGACGTTGGATTTGTTACATACCAATTAGTGAGGACATGTTAAGTTTATCGGGTAGTTAAATTGATCATTTTAAACTAATGAATGGTGCTCATGTATCAAAGGATTGCAAATGAAGCATAATGCATAACATCACGCAGTTTGGGTTAATTCGATTACTTCGAGGCTTTGTTGTAGCTATTTCGGTTTTATACTTTGTCACAATATATAAAATTAATCTAGCTTAAAGTGGGCATTAGATTCGTGTCCGTATGAACTCTAAACCAAAAGTTATGGAGGATTTATTCAGGACAAGTCAAGTTTATCGGCTAGTTAAATTGAACATTCCAAACTTATCATTGGTGCCCATTGAACATAGGTTTAAACAATGAAGCATAATGTATGGCATCACACAGTTTGTGATAGATTAGATTACTTGAAGGCTTTGTCGTAGCTATTTTGGTCTTATGTAATGAGGTTTCCCATTACTTAGCCGGAAAGATATAAATTTTGTCACAATATAGAAAATTGAGCTAGATTAACGTGGACAAAGGATTTGTGTTATTAACGGATGATTTAGTGTGGACATGTTAAGTTTATCTGCTAGTCAAAATGATCATTTTAAACTGATCATTGGTGCTCAGTGAGTAAAAGCTTATAATTGAAACATAATGCATGGCATCACGCAGTTTGGAAAATAGAGTTAGATTAACGTGGGCATTGGATTCCTGTCATTTTGAACTATAATCAAGAGTTACGAATGATTTAGTGCGGACATGTCAAATTGATCGGAACTTAAAATAATAATTCTGAACTGATCATTGGTGCTCCTTTAGTAAAGCCTTATAAATGAAGCATAATGCCTGACATCACGCAGTTTTGAGGCATTGTCTAACTCTTTCAGTCTGAAATGTTGTCACAATATGGAAAATTAAGCTGTTTAATGTGGGCGATGGACTCATGACATTTTTAACTCTAAGTCAAAGTTAAAGACGATTTACAGCGGGCATGTCAAGTTGATCAGCTAGTTGAAATGATCATTCTAAACTAATCATTGCTGCTCATTGAGTAAAAGCATATAAATGAAGCTTAATGCATGACATCATGCAGTTTGGGACAGATTGAATTACTTCGAGGCTTTGTCGTAGCTGTTCCGGTCTTAAATTTTATCATAATATAGAAAATTGAGCTAGCTTTACTTGGGCGTTAGATTCGTGTCACTTTGAACTCTAAATCAAAAGTTACGGATGATTTAGTGCGGACATGACAAGTTGGTCGCCTAGTTAAAATGATCATTCTAAACTGATCATTAGTGCCCATAGAGAAATGATTTAAAGATAAAGCATAATGCATAGCATCACACAGTTTGGAATAGATTGGATTACTTGTAGGATTTGTCATTGCTATTTCGGTCTTAAATTTTGTCATAATATAGAAATCGAGCTAGCTTAACGTGGGCGTTGGATTCATATCATTCTGAACTCCATATCAAAAGTTACATACGAATTAGTGTGGACATGTAAAGTTTATCGGCTAGTTAAATTGATCATTCTAAACTGATCATTGGTGCTCATCTAGCAAAGTATTGCAAATGAAGCATAATGCATGGCATCACGCAGTTTGAGCATGGCCAGCATGGAAGCACAACCTAAGGAGCAGCTTGAACCAGAGGAGGAAGAAGCCACTAAAGATGCTAAGGAGCAGCTAGAACCCGCTGATATTGGAGATAAAAGCCTACAAATATTCAATGGTCCCATTACCTGATCAAAGCAAGCCAAACTTAAGACTACACTACAGCTCCTTCTCAACACCATTTAGTCTAGTTTAGTGTGTGATAATCCAACCATATTGGTCGTGATTCAAGCCACCTAAACCTCACCAAGAGAGGTGCCATGGATTGTACTCTTTTTCCCTATTCTTAATTTTGTCTCATGGGTTTTCTAAGATAGGTTTCTAATGAGACAAGCCCAAGGTACTTTACTACAGCCTCTTGGTGAATCAAGGCCCAGTCTATCTCATCATCCACGAAATAAGAGTATAGGAAGAATCAAGTCAAAATAAAATTTACTTCTTAGTCTTTGTCTTAGTTGTTTTTGTAATTCACTAAGTATTTCCTTTAATGTTTTTGTATAACTTTAGGAGTCATTTTGAATGTCCTATACTTCTATAAGTACTCTCTTGTATCCTTCTTTATGAATCATGAAAAATTTTAATAGCAAATGTCGTTCTTAAACTTGTTTGATCATCCTGTTGACTAAGTAATTTTAGAACACTTTCTCACTCTCAAGAGCCGAAAGTCTAAGGGATCTTCATCACCCTTGGAAGTTCAAGTCGATTCACCCCTTGCCAAAAGTGCCTGGCCTTTTTCATTCACACATAGCAAGCATATATTCCAAGGATATTCTTCCATCATTGAGAAGTATCATCCATTTCCCCCTTGTTCTCGGATCCATTAACTTAAGAGCTCACACATCCGCAAGTTACATCATCGTTTCACCCATTCCGCAACTTCAATCAATACATCCACTCTTCCACGACAATTTGTAGTTTATCAGGGGCTTGATCCTCATCAGGATCACATCAAGTGGTATCAGAGCCCACTCCAAACCAGGTTCTCTCTCTACAAACCCGTTTGCACCCTTTTGTATTCTTGCAAAAGCGTTTTGTAATCTTTCACCTTCTTTTTGTGATTTATTTTAAAATATTTCTGGGTTTGTTTCTTGTGTAAATTTGATCTTAGATATTTGAAGAACCTGGAAATTAACTTGAAAATAGTTTAGAACTGATTTCTAAAGGATAAAACTTGTGAAACACCCAATCGGTACTGTTGAGGTTCTAAGAAATTGTTTTTGTTAATCCGAGTTTATCACCTTTTGTTTGAATATTTTATAAATTAAAACCTGAATAAAACTTGTTCTTAAGACTTAATAGAACCAGTAATACCAATTCAAAACGTTTCAAAACGAATATAAAGTTGTTAGACTCACCCATTTCAAAACCGGAGTTCAAAGGGTCTAGAACATGGTTTGCTAGGGTTTGTCTTTGTTCTTGTGTCTTTGTTTCAGCGAATTATTTTGTGAGTTTCTGTGTTTTACATTGAACCTTTTACTTATTGAGTTTTCTGAATTTTTCAGGTACCATGGTAGGAACCATCAATAATGGAGAAGAATCCTCAAATTCCAACAAACAACGCCTCGACTCCTTTAAAGCCATGATGGATGAAAGTATGGCAACCATGAGAGCTAAAATAGAAAGATCCATCAGTGACCGACTTAGGATAAACCAGCAACCTTCTGATACTGAAAAATACTAGAGTCACTCATCTAGGTCACAATACCCTAGGAGAAGATAGCTAAGAGACGACCAACCGCATAGGAATACCCAACCCAATCCTCGCGAACCTTTGGCTGGCCTTAAAATCAAGATTCCCTATTTCCGTGGAACCAATGACCCTGAGGAGTATCTAGAGTGGGAAAAGAAGATAGAAATAGTCTTTGATTGTAGGAAATACACTCAGGATAGTAAGGTTAGTGTAGCACCAACCGCTTTTAAAGATTATGCCTTAAGTTCCTTAGTTACTTTTGGAAAACACTTTGGTCTAAGCTAGGAACTAAGCTTTGTTTCTCCACAACTTGTCACCCGCAATCTGATGATCACACGGAAGTAGTTAATAAAACTTTTTCTACTTTGTTAAGAGATTTGATTAAAAAGAAACTTAGGACTTGGGAAGAATGGTTGTCTCATGTGAATTCGCATATAATCATGCTAGGCATACTGCATCTAAGTACTTACCATTCGAAATTGTTTATGGGTTCAATCCCATCTCAACTTTGGATCTAATGCCTTTACCTTTGGACAGCCTTGATGGAAAGAAAAAGCTGAGTTGGTTAAAAAAATTCATGAGAAGGCTCGGCTCAATATTGAAAACAAGACTAAGATGTATGCTCAAGAACCCAATAAAGGCCAAAAGGAGTTAGTATTTGAGGAAGGAGACTTGGTGTGGATCCATTTGCGGAAAGATATATTTCCAAGTGAAAGGAAATACAAGCTAATGCCTAGGATTGATGGCCCATTCAAAGTCATCAAGAAGATCAATGACAATGCTTACCAGCTGGATCTTCAAGTTAAGTACCAAATGAGTTCAAGCTTCAATATTACTGATTTGGTTCCATATTTTGCAGATGAAACAGATTTGAGGTCAAATCCTTCTCAATTGGGGGAGGATGATGTGAGCATGGCCAGAAAGGAACCACAACCTAAGGAGCAGCTTGATCCAGAGGAGGAAGAAGCCACTAAAGGTGCTAAGGAGCAGCTAGAACCCGCAGATATTGGAGATGAAAGCCTACAAATTTTCAGTGGGCCCATTACCCAATCAAAGCAAGCCAAACTTAAGCAGCACTACAGCACCTTCTCAACACCATTCAGGCCAGTTTAGTGTGTGCTAATCCAACCACATTGGTTGTGATTCAAGCCACCTAAACCTCACCAAGAGAGGTGCCATGAATTGTACTCTTTTTTCCCTATTCTTACTTTTGTCCCAATGGGTTTTCTAAGATAGGACTTTAATGAGGCAAGCCCAACGTACTTTACCACAGCCTGTTGGTGAATCAAGGCCCATTCTATCTCATCTTCCATGAAATAAGAGAGGAGGAATCAAGTCAAAATATTATTTACTTCTTAGTATTTGTCTTAGTTGTCTTTGTAATTCCCTAACTATTTGCTTTAATATTTTGGTAGAATTTTAGGAGTCATTTTTAATGTCCTAGACTACTATCAGTACTCTCTTGCATCCTTCATTCTCAATCATCAACCACTTTAATAGCAAATCTCCTTCTTAAACTCGTTTGATCATCCACTTGAATAAGAAATTTTAGAACACTTTCTCATTCCTCTCAAGAGTCGAAAGTCTAAGGGATCTTCATCACCCTTGGAAGTTTCAAGTCGATTCACCCCTTGCCCAACGTGCTTGGCCTTTGTCATTCACACAGAGCAAGCATATATTCCAAGGATTTTCCACCATCCTTGAGAATTATCATTCCTTTCCCCTTGTTCTCGGATCCATTCACTTAAGAGCTCACACATCCGCAAGTAACACCATCGTTTCACCCATTCTGCAACTTCAATCCATACATCCACTCTTTCAAAATGTTTTGGCGTTGATTAGGGGCTTGATTTCATCAGGATCACATCAAATGTTATCAGAGCTTCACGTGGGCGTTTCTATTTCGGTCTTAAATTATGTCACAATATTGAAAATTTATCTAGCTTCACGTGGGCGTTGGATTTGTGTCATTCTGAAACCCAAATCAAAAGTTACATACAAATTAGTTTGGACATGTAAAGTTTATCGGCTAGTTAAATTGATCATTCTAAACTGATCATTAGTGCCCATGTAGCAAAGGATTTCAAATGAAGCATAATCAATCGCATCACGCAGTTTGGGATAGATTGGATTACTTGGAGGCTTTGTTGTAGCTATTTCGGTCTTAAATTTTGTCACAATATAGAAACTTAAGCTAGCTTAACATGGGCGTTAGATTTGTGTCCCTCTGAACTCTAAACCACGAGTTATGGATGCTTTATTGAGGACATGTCAAGTTAATCGGGTAATTAAATTGATCATTTTTAACTTATCATTGGTGCTCATTGAGTAAAGGCTTATAATTGAAACATAATGTCTAGCTTGGTGCTCATTGAGTAAAGGCTCAGTTTGGAAATTTGAGCTAGCTTAACGTCGGTGTTGGATTCCAGTCATTTTGAACTCTAAATCAAGAGTTACGGACGATTTAGTGCGGATATGTCAACTTGATCGGCAACTTAAAACGATCATTCTAAACTGATCATTGGTGCTCCTTTAGTAATGGCTTATAAATGAAGCATAATGCATGGCATCATGCAGTTTGGGATATATTGCATTATTTTGATGCTTTGTCTAGCTCTTTCAGCCTCAAATGTTGTCACATTATGGAAAATTGATGTAGTTTCATGTGGGCGATGGATTCATGACATTTTTATCTCTGAGTCAAAGTTAAAGACGATTTAGTGTGCGCATGTCAAGTTGATTAGCTAGTTAAAATGATCATTCTAAACTCATCATTGGTGCTCATTGATTAAAGGCATATAAATGAAGCATAATGCATGGCATCACGCAGTTTGGGACAGATAGGCTTACTTGGAGGCTTTGTCGTAGCTATTTTGGTCTTAAATTTTGTCACAATATAGAAAATTGAACTAGCTTTACTTGGTCGTTGGATTCGTATCATTCCAAACTCTAAATCAAAAGTTACAGAAGATTTCGTGCACACATGACAAGTTGATCGGATAGTTAAAATGATCATTGGTGCTCATTGAGCAAAGGATTACAATTGAAGCATAATGCATGGCATCGTGCAGTTTGGGATATACTGGATTACTTGGAAGCTTTTTCGTTGGTATATCGGTCCAACAATTTGTCACAATATAGAAAATTGAACTAGATTAATGTGGGCGTTGGATTCATATCATTTGGAACTTTAAATCAAAAGTTACGGATGATTTACTGAGTACATGTCAAGATTATCGGCTAGTTAAATTGATAATTCTAAACTGATAATTGGTTCCCATTGAGCATAGGTTTAAAAACAAAGCATAATGCATGATATCACGTATTTAGGATTGATTAGATTACTTGGAGGGTTTTTCATAGCTATTTTGGTCTTCAATCACAATATAGAAAATTGAGCTAGCTTAACGTAGGCGCTGGATTGGTGTTGTTCTGAAGTCTAAATCAAAAGTTACGAACGATTTACTGTGGATATGACAAGTAGACCGGCTAGTTAAAATGATCATTCTAAACTGATCATTGGTGCTCATGTAGTAAAGGATTGCTAATGAAGCATAATGCATGGCATCACGCAGTTTGGGAATGACTGGTTTACTGGGAGGCTTTGTCGTAGCTATTTCGGACATAAATTTTATCACAATATAGAAATTTGAGCTGGCTTAACGTCGGCATTGAATTGGTGTCCCTGTGAACTCTAAATCAAAAGTTACGGACAATTTATTGAGAATATTTCAAGTTTATTGGCTAGTTAAATTAATCATTCTAAACTGATCATTGGTGCCCATTGAGCAAAGGTTTAAAAATGAAGTATAATGCATGGCTTCATGAAGTTTGGGATAGATTGGATTACTTGAAGGTTTGCCGTTGCTATTTTGGTCTTAAATTTTGTTACAACATAGAAAACTGAGCTAGATTAATGTGGGAATTGAATTTGTGGCCCTCTGAACTCTAAATCAAAAGTTATGAACTTGTTACTGAGGACATGTCAAGTTTATCGGCTAGTTAAAATAATCATTCTAAACTAATCATTGGTGCTCATTGAGTAAAGGCTTATAAATGAAACATAATGCGCCATCACGCAGTTTGGAAACTTAGCATCAAGAGTAGAGACTATGGTAAACATCCCTGACAATGCATTTGCCACAACATTCTTTTTACCTTGTTTGTATTTAATAACATACGGAAATTTTTCTATGAACTCAACCCACCATGCATGCCTTTTGTTCAGATTCTGTTGGCCCTTTTTGTGCTTGAGTGACTCATGATCAGTGTGAATCACGAACTCCTTAAGCCACAAGTAGTCTTGCCAAGTTTGCAAAGCACGGAACAAGGCATACAATTCCTTGTCGTAGGTTGGATAGTTGAGGGTGGCTTCTCCAAGCTTCTCACTGAAATAGGCTATATGTTTCTTATCCTGCATCAAAACAACTCCAATACCTATACCAGAAGCATCACATTCTATCTCAAAGGTTTTAAGAAAATCAGGCAAAGATAGAAGAGGTGCATGTGTAAACTTTTCTTTCAAACCTTGGAATGAGCTTTCTTGAGATTCTCCCCATTCGAATCCTATGTCTTTGTTGATTACTTCGGTAAGTGGGGCAGCAATAGTGCTAAAATCCTTGACAAAGTGTCTATAGAAGCCAGCTAGCCCATGGAAACTTCTCGCTTCTCCAACTGTTTTGGACTTGGCCATTCCTTAATCCCTTTGACCTTTTCTTCAGAAACCCTAATAGCATCTGCACTTATAACAATGTCGAAGAACAAAATGTTATCTGTACAAAAATTTTATTTCTTAAGATTGTCATATAGTTTTCCTTTTCTAAGAACATTTAGAACCGATGTCAAATGACTATCATGCTCTTCTAGATTCTTATTGTAGATTAAGATGTCATCAAAGTATACAACAACAAAGAATCCTATGAATGCTCTAAGAACATGATTCATCAACCTCATGAAAGTACTAGGTGCTTTTGTTAACCCAAACGGCATGACTAACCATTCATATAATCCATGCTTAGTTTTAAATGCAGATTTCGATTCATCCCCTTCCTTCATGCGTATTTGATGGTACCCACTCTTAATATCTATTTCAGAAAATATTCTGGACCCATGCAATTCATCAAGCATGTCATCTAACATAGGGATTGGATGGTGATACTTTACCATAATGTTGTTGATTGCTCCAAAATCAACACACATGCGCCAGCTGCCATCTTTCTTTGGCACAAGTAGAACTGGCAAAGCACAAGGACTCATGCTCTCCCTGATGTAGCGCTTCTCCATTAGCTCATTAACTTGTCTTTGCAGCTCCTTAGTCTCAACTGGATTGATTCTATACGCTGGTCTATTTGGTAGTGAGGCCCCAGGTACAAAATCAATCTGATGTTCAATGCCTCTGATGGGTGGTAGTCCCTTTGGATTGTCTTCTGGAAAGACAAATTCATAATCCTGCAAAATACAAGTCACTTCACTTGGTAATACCGGTGCAACGTAAGTTAAGCTCATGAGAGCTTCCTTATAGATAATCAAAAGAACAGGTTGTTGTGAGAAGAGAGCCTTCTTAACTCCACCAGTTCTCACAAAGAAACTTGGGTGCTTCTTGTTCTTGTTCACACAACCTCTATCACTTTTAGTTTATGGTTTCCTTTGAAGTTCCAGCTGTTTTCCTTTGCTCCAACACAAGCTGATATGGTACACCTCGTGCGGTGCCATAAGAACAAGTGTGATCTTCTTACCTTTGTGTTCAAACGAGTGCTGGGTTGTGTAACCATCATGAATGTCCTTACGATCAAACTGCCATGGTCTTCCAAGCAGAATGTGGCCAGCATCCATTGGTAAAACATCACAAAGGATCCTATCTTGGTACTTTCCAATGGTTGCTTACCTTCATTTCGCCACACTCATTAAGCCATTGCAGCTTACATGGCTTTAGGTGCTTGAACACTTCCAGACCTAACTTGTTTACCATAGTTTCAATAGCCAAATAAGTGCAGCTGGCTCCATCAATAATGATGCTTCAAGCCTTTCCTTGGACGTGGCATCTTGAGTGAAACAGGTTCTCTATTTGCTCGTGTTCTTTCGTTTTGTTTTGTACGCTTAGAGTTCTTCTTGTTACCAATAATTCTCCTGCCATAGGAGGTTCAAGATGCTCTTCTGAAGAATCAGAAAAGACTTCTTCTTCCGCAGATTCTATTTCACCATTATCCAACAGAATCATGATCTTCTTGGTGGTGCATTCATTCGCATAATGCCCTCTTCCTTGGCATTTGAAACACTTCACATCTCTTGTTCTTGTAGATGTAGTAGCTTCAGATTTGCCCTTGACATCTTGAATGGTTGTGGAAGGTTTGGTATCAACTTTAGCAATCTTCTTTCATTCCCTTTGGTAGCTAGGCTCATTGTTAGCTTCTCCAAGGCTTGGCCTAGTATAACTTTTCCTTTTTAGCTGTTGTTCCACCAGTATAGCTTTATGCAACATTTCCTCTAGCTCCACATAATGTTCCAGCTCCATTCTATCTTGAATGTCACGGTTAAGTCCTCCTAAAAATCTTGCCATAGTAAGTTCTCTATCTTCTGAAATCTCTACCCTGATCATGAGGGTTTCCAACTCTTGGAAATTGTCCTCAACACTTCGGCTTCCTTGATTGAGTCTCCTTAGCTTTTGGTGAAGTTCACGGTGGTAATGGCTGGGCACAAACCTTTTCCTCATTATAGATTTCATCTTAGCCCATGTTTCTACTGGATACTCACCATTACGTCTTCTGGAAGTCACCAATTGATTCCACCAGCTGAGTGCATACTCATTAAACTCAGTAGCAGCTATGCGGACCTTGTTAAGCTCGGAGTGTTGAAAATCAAACATCAGCTCGATCTTCTTCTCCCATTCCAGGTAAGTGTCGGGATGATTTTTGCCATAGAATGATGGTATCTTAAGTTTAATACCTCCTAAGGTGTCATTAGGCTGACACCTTTCTTCTCTTACACGCCTAAGCCTCCTTTGGGTCCTCCTATTCCCTTCACTGCCACGGCTATAGTAGGCTTATGTTTTTTCATTTTGGCCACGTCTAAAGGGGTTCCTCGTTCTCCTTGGACCTCCTTCCGGGTTACTATTTTTCTGAACATCATCAAGCCGCAAGTGAATGGCTTCGAGCACTACTTGTAATGCTTTCTTCATTTCTGCTACTAGAGCCTCCATTAACAAGTTCGGTGTTTCTGAAGTATGATTTCCTCCTGAGATAGCTACAAATGCTATTCACAAACGTGTTAAAAGTACATGTTCTGAAAAAAAATTTTGATGGAAGATGAAGAGTTGCGAGTGTGTTATTTTCTAATGTGAAAATGCAATGGGTTTGGGTCGATTTTTATGTGGTAAACTGATGAAATATTGGATAGAAACAACAATGCAATTATATGAATAGGTTTTTTTCAATTAATCAACTGATGCAAATCAATATACACAAGCTGATGCAATCTAAGCAGATAGAAATGGAGAGATATAGATATGAGGGATAGGGATAACCCATCAGAACCTGGCTCTGATACCAAATGATGCGAACCTCCCAAGGAATGCACTTCTGATTGCGGTTGAGATAGGCTTTGCAATAGAATGAATCAAAATTAAATATGTTCAAAGGTTGTGGATTGAAGGGTCACACGGTAGCTGTGGAAAGACTATTGATTTACATAAGATAGTAGCTTAGATATTACACATTAAGGCTACTAAATGTTGACTGAAGGATATTACATACCAACAATTAGATTAAGAAGAGAATCACTCTCAAACTTAAGCTATTTTTATTTGAAAAGTTGAATGATAAAGTTTACAAGTGAAAGCCCCTATATATCCTACCAGGAGACGTAAATAGGAGGAGCCTACAAAATTAAAATGGTTGAATTTACAAGGGAAGACTTGACCAAAGACCTTGACTTCATTACCTCTTATTTTTAACTATGAATGTAGACACTCCCTGATGAGGATATCAGGTCGTACATCCCGCCAGGAGACTAGACTGGCCGACCAGGAAGCTTGCCCGAGACAGCCGCGCCATTTGGCACGTCTGCCGGACCAAGCAGTACCGCCGGGCCTTCGACCAATAGGATCAACATTGCCGGCGGAGAGGCCCAAGCTTCCGGCACACTAGGTGGCGACGTGAATGACACCGCCGGTCCCCTGGGTGATGCCACCAACTCCAAGATCAACATGGCCGGTCCTGAAGGCATTCCGGCCAGTACCTCGCACAGTCCAGCAGGTACAGCCGATCCAGCCGAGTACATGCACATTTCCAGTTCTACACAAGAAGACTCGGACCAGATGAGCTACCAGATCCAGGACATGCACCTAGAGGAAGTCTCTACACCAGTGTTACCTGAAGGAGCAATGACAAGAAGCAGATCAAGGGCACTCTTCCACAAATTCAGCTTATGGGTCGACAAGCTCCTAGAAGAAGATCGACTAAGGACAATGCGCCAGAAGTGCAAGGAAGAGTCCAAAGGATTCTCAACAACACAAGGGACATCAGAGACTTGGGCTTTAGTGGCAAGAGAGGTCAGGGACCAAAAGATTCTTAACCCTACTCCAAGTCGAAGACTAGGAGCAAGGCGCGTGCATGCCACAAGGACGGCCACCTTCCATTTCTTGGCCGTGAGGTAAGTAAGGTAAGTTTCAATTCAAATATATGCCTCTTTCTGTTTTGCAGGGTAGGATCTAGATTCTTTACATTTTTGAGTCAAGAACATTTTAGGAATAGGTCCTTTTTCGGTTATACACTTTTGTATCTTTTCCATTTGTGCACTTTTGTAAACTTTCCTTTTCTTTATTTGAGTCGACCCTAGAAGGTCAAGCTGTCGAGCATATTAATAAGGCTCCTTCCAGCATTGTAGTTCGACAACCTTTTTGATATTAATAAAGATAGAACTTTTTCCCCAACAAGTTTTCTCTCAATAATCTTGTGCGCTTAGAATCTAGTTGAGACCAGCCCTCCTAGCTCTAAGTTTGTGATTTATCACGAGGTTCATCACCCGTGATTCACTTCACCTTTCCATCAAATACCAACCCAAAAACCCCTATCCAAGAAGTCTAAGGTCGAGTTTCTCACCTAAACTTCTCCAAACAGCCCACGCGCATACATCCTTGAATCAAGGCTTGTATCATTTTTGGTATCAGAGCTTAAAGCTCCTAAACCAGGTTGTTTCTATCCTTTAGCTTATTTTGTTTTTAGTTCTTGCATTAGTTTAAGTCGCATTCAAGAAAAATAAAAAAAATAACATCAAACTCCAAACCGAGTGCATCTAACCTTCTACGTGTATCACTAGGGTTTAGATTCACTTTTGCATTGCCATTCACGTTTTCCTTTTTGTTTAATTCATATTTCCATTATTTTTAAGTTAAATTAAAAAGAAAAGAAAAAGAAAAGAAAAGAAAATAGGAAAAATACCAAAAGATTTCGAATTGGACAGCTAGCAGTAGTTGTCAAGAAAATTTTCTTTTATTCAAATATCCTTATATTCGAATTTTCCATTCCTTAGAATTTTCCTTTTTGCATTTTTTCGAATCCCTTATAAAAAGAAAACCCTCCTAACAATTTAGGAGTAGCATAACTTGTTTTCTTCCTTGTAGTACGCAATGGGAAAAGAAAATAGAGATGCAGCCGAGGCCATGATGGCCATGTTCCCCACACTCCAAACACAACTCGCATCCATAGGCGAGAGATTGGAGCATGTGGAGAGGCCTGTGAGATTCCAGGCCATAAGACACGTGAGAGCTGAGAAAGACCTTCCTGAGGGTCCTGAGCACCTTAGAACACGGCACGAACAGGAGGAACCCCAGCCAGATGGAGATGAGGACACACAACCTCATAACTATCACCATAGGCCGAGAGGACCTCCACGGCAACCAGAGGTAGAAGATGATGGCTTTGAGCCATATGATCTTCACCAGAGACCCAGAATGCCTCCTAGACATCATGAGGATGGAGATGAACACACCTATAACCGGGTAACTCATCCTGATGTTAAGCTAACTCCTCCAAGTTTTGCAGGAAAAGTAGACCCCAAGGCTTACCTAGATTGGGAGAGAAGAATGGATCATATCTTTGATCATTACAACCAACCAGGACCTAGGAGAGTCTCAATGGCACTAGCACAACTCACGGACAATGCCCTCATCTGGTGGGATCGTGAGGAATCTGACAGAAGGAGGAAAAGAATGAGGCCTATAGATTCATGGGTCGACATGAAGGATGTCATGCGACAAAGGTTTATTCCACCTTACTTTCATAGGGACTTGCAACGTCTTCTTCGTACTCTTAAGCAGGGTATCAGATCAGTAGAGGAGTACTATGAAGAGTTCGAGAAGCTAAGGAACAGATTGGAGCTCAATGATGATGAAGAAGCATTGATGGCACAATTCTTGGATGGACTCCAAGAAAGAATCAGCCGCAAGGTGGAAACGCAAATCTACAATGACTTCAAAGACTTGTTCCACCTATCTGTCCAGACTGAGCAGCACATCAAACATAAGAGCCAAGACATCCGAAGTAAGCCTAAGACACCTTGGGCACCAAGCAACATGCCCAAGCCCGTAGACAAAGGCAAGAGCATACAGATCGAGTCAAGGTTCAAGAGCAAGCCTCCTGAACCCACCCGTGACCAGAGAGGGCCTGGTAAGTCTTTTAACCCTCAAAGATCACGTGACATCACTTGCTTCAAGTGTAGGGGTCGTGGACACATCTCAAGGGAGTGCCCAAACAACCGGGTCATGTTGATTACGGAGGCTGGAGAATATGAGTCCCAAGATGAAGAGGACTATGAACCAGAAGAGGAATATGGTGACATTGAGTACCCTGATGTGGGGGAAGTGCTGGTCACTAGACGCATCCTCAGTACAATGGTGGATCCTTCAGAGACCATCCAAAGGGAGAACATCTTCCACAGCCGTTGCACCATCAAGGGCAAGGTATGTAACCTCATCATAGATAGTTTGTTCTTGCACTAACGTTGCTAGTGCATATATGGTTGATAAGCTAGGTCTAGAGAAGACAACGCATCCTCGACCATATAGACTGAGATGGCTGGATGAAAAAGTGGAGCTCAAGATCCATGAGCAAGTCACTGTGCCATTCAGTGTGGGCAAGTACCAAGACCAAGTCGTGTGCGACGTGGTGCCCATGCAAGCTGGCCATCTTCTGCTAGGGACCATGGCAGTTTGACAAAGAGACCAGGCATGATGGCCAAACCAATCTCTACACTTTTGTGCATGACAAAAGAAAGGTCAGCTTGGCTCCTCTTACACCTGCCCAGGTACACGAGCTACAACTCCAAATGAGTAACTTATCAAGTCTAATTTTCTTATTCAACCAAGCCATGTCCGGAGAGCTTTAGCCTCAAATGATTTAATGTTACTAATGGTCTTCAAAACATTTTTGAGTATAGAACAGGAAAAGGTAGAGCTACCTCCTGAATTAGCCAATCTCCTCAACAAGTTCCAGGATGTGTTCCCAGAGGAGATACCAGCAGGCTTGCCTCCTTTACGTGGCATAGAACACCAGATCGATCTAGTGCCCGGAGCAGCCCTGCCCAACCGGCCAGCCTACCGAATGAGTCCAGAGGAGTCCAAGGAGCTTGAGAAGCAAGTCAAGGAGCTCCTGGAGAAAGGATATGTTCGAGAGAGCCTCAGTCCATGTGCCGTACCAGTGCTACTAGTGCCCAAGAAAGATGGGACTTGGCGAATATGCGTGGACTGCCGAGCAATCAACAACATCACTGTCAAGTACCGGCATCCAATACCACGGCTGGATGACATGCTAGATGAGCTGAGTAGAGCCATGGTCTTCTCCAAGATAGACCTCAAGAGTGGATACCACCAGGTCAGGATGAAAGAAGGTGATGAATGGAAGACTGCTTTCAAGACAAAGCAAGGGCTCTACGAGTGGACAGTCATGCCATTTGGCTTGACTAATGCCCCAAGCACCTTCATGCGCCTTATGAACCAAGTTCTTAGGGCGTACATCAGTAAGTTTGTAGTGGTTTACTTTGATGACATACTAGTTTATAGTAAGTGCCTACGGGAACACCTCACAAATCTTGAGATGGTACTTAAAACCCTTCGACAAGAAGAGCTTTATGCCAATCTCAAGAAGTGCATCTTTTGTACTGATAAACTTGTCTTTTTAGGCTTTGTTGTAAGTTCATAGGTCCTACAGGTTGATGAAGAGAAGATTCGAGCCATACAAGAATGGCCAACACCAGGCAACATCAGCCAAGTAAGGAGCTTCCACGGACTGGCCAGCTTCTATAGGAGATTCGTGCCCAACTTCAGCAGTATTGCCTCACCATTGACGGCAGTAGTGAAGAAGAACGTGGGATTCAGCTGGGGAGAAGCTCAGGAGAAGGCATTCCAGGCCTTGAAGGACAGCCTTACACATGCACCAGTACTAGTCCTGCCCGACTTCAACAAGAGGTTTGAAGTGGAGTGTGATGCCTATGGAATAGGCATAGGAGCAGTGCTAACCCGAGGAGGGAGACCAGTGGCATACTTCAGTGAGAAGCTAGGTGGTGCCTCACTGAACTACCCCACTTATGACAAGGAGCTTTATGCCCTTGTCCGAGCATTGGAGACTTGGCAGCATTACTTGCTGTCCAAGGAGTTTGTGATCCACACTGATCATGAGACTCTCAAACACCTCAGAGGGCAAACCAATCTCAAGAGGAGACATGCCAGGTGGATGGAGTTCATAGAGACCTTCCCGTACGTCATCAAGTACAAGAAGGGCAAAGATAATGTGGTAGCCGATGCACTATCAAGGAGGTTTTCCTTGATATCAACCATGGAGGCAAAGGTCCTAGGATTCGAGCACATGAAGGAGCTATACAAGGATGATCCTGACTTTCCTGAGAGCTACAAGGAGTGTGGCACAGGAAGTCATGGCAAGTTTTACATCCATGAGGGATTCTTGTTCCGAGAGAGAAGGCTGTGCATACCACAAGGATCATTAAGGGAGCTTATCATCAGAGAAGCTCATGGAGGAGGACTCATGGGCCACTTTTGGTGTCGACAAGACTCTAGCAGTGGTCAAGGAGCACTTCTACTGGCCACACATCAAGAGGACAGTATAGACTCATTGTGCAAGGTGCATCACTTGCAAGAAGGCAAAGTCCCGAGTGCAACCTCACGGGTTGTATCTCCCACTGCCCATACCTACACATCGATGGGTGGACATCTCAATGGACTTTGTTCTAGGACTGCCCAAGATCAACCACAAAGATGCAATCTTTGTAGTGGTGGACAGATTCTCTAAGATGGCACACTTCATTCCGTGTGCCAATGTCAATGATGCTACGCAAACAGCCGAGCTGTTTTTCAGGGAGATAGTACGGCTTCATGGAGTGCCAAGGACCATCGTATCAGACAGGGACACCAAATTCCTCAGCCATTTCTGGAGGACCCTTTGGAGGAAGATAGGCACGAAGCTACTCTTCTCTACCACCTGCCATCCTCAAACCGATGGCCAAACTGAAGTTGTCAACATGACACTATCAACTCTTCTCAGGACTACACTAGGGAAGAACCTAAAGACTTGGGTGGAAATCCTGCCATTCATAGAGTTCGCTTACAACCGAGCCGTGCACTCAGTAACCAAGAAGACACCATTCGAAGTAGTATATGGCTTCAACCCTCTCACCCCATTGGAACAAACGCCACTGCCACCAGCTGAGACGACCAACCTCAACAGAGCATCCAAGGCAGAGTTCATAAAGAAGTTACACCAGAAGGTAGCAGAAAACTTGGAGAAGAGGACCGGACAGTACGTGACTCATGCCAACAAGGGAAGAAAGGAAGTGATCTTTCCACCAGGAGATTGGGTGTGGCTACACCTACGGCAGGAGAGGTTCCCAAACCTAGGAGTTCCAAGCTAGCACCAAGAGGAGATGGACCATTCAGAGTGCTTGAGAGGATCAACAACAACGCCTACCGAATCGAGCTCCCAAGTGAGTTTAATGTGTCCAACACGTTCAACGTAACTGACTTAGCCCCTTTCCATGCAGATGAACCAGTTTTGAGGACAAAACCTACTGAAGAGGGAGGGAATGATGAGGACATCAGGTCGTACCTCCAGCCAGGAGATCAGACTGGCCGACCAGGAAGCTTGCCCGAGACAGCCGGGCCATTTGGCACGTCTGCCGTACCAAGCAGTACCGCCGGGCCTTCGACCAATAGGACCAGCACTGCCAGCGGAGAGGCCCAAGCTTCCGGCACACTAGTTGGCGACATGAATGACACCGCCGGTCCCCTTGGTGATGCCACCAACTCCGAGATCAACTTGGCCAGACCTGAAGGCATTCCGGCCAGTACCTCGCACAGTCCAGCCGGTACAGCCGATCCAGCCGAGTACACGCGCATTTCCACTTCTACACACGACGACTCTGACCAGATGAGCTACCAGCTCCAGGACATGCACCTAGAGGAAGTCTCTACACCAGTGGTACCTCAAGGAGCAATGACAAGAAGCAGATCAAGGGCACTCTTCCACAAATTCAGCTTATGGGTCGACAAGCTCCTAGAAGAAGATCGACTAAGGACAATGGGACAGAAGTGCAAGGAAGAGTCCAAAGGCTTCTCAACAACACAAGGGACATCAGAGACTTGGGCTTTAGTGTCAAGAGAGGTCAGGGCCCAAATATTCTTAACCCTACTCCAAGTCGAAGACTAGGAGCAAGGCCCTTGCATGCCACAAGGACGGCCACATTCCATTTCTTGGCTGTGAGGTAAGTGAAGGTAAGTTTCAATTCAAATATATGCCTCTTTCTGTTTTGCAGGGTAGGATCTAGATTCTTTACATTTTTGAGTCAAGAACATTTTAGGAATAGGTCCTTTTTTCGGTTATACACTTTTGTATCTTTCCATTTGTGCACTTTTGTAAACTTTCCTTTTCTTTATTTGAGTCGACCCTAGAAGGTCAAGCTGTCGAGCATATTAATAAGGCTCCCTCTAGAATTGTAGTTCGACAACCTTTTTGATATTAATAAAGATAGAACTTTTTTCCCCAACAAGTTTTCTCTCAAGAATCTTGTGCGCTTAGAATATAGTTGAGACCAGCCCTCCTAGCTCTAATTTTTTGATTTATCACGAGGTTCATCACCCCTCGTGTGGTTCACTTCACCTTTCCATCGAATACCAACCCAAAAACCCCTATCCAAGAAGTGTAAGGTCGAGTTTCTCACCTAAACTTCTCCAAACAGCCCACGGGCATAGATCCTTGAATCAAGGCTTGTATCACTCCCCCCCATTGATGACACCAATTTAGACCAGTTTTAAGTGGCCTCTTTTTTATTTTAAGCAACAAACTAGGTTGGTTGTAATGTGATTCATTTGCCTCATTAAAAACCTTACCAAGAAAACCCAATGGGAGAAAACTTGGATAAGGGAAAAAGAGTACAAATGGATCACATACCCATTTGTATGCTGTCTTGAGCTTGAACTAAAATCAGCGTGCTTTTAAGCACTTCTCCGTTCAAGCCCAAGTGAATTTGTTGTGCATTCTCCTTTTTGAGCAGGGTGCTGATCGCCTCTTTGAGTTTCTTGGCCTTGGCTCCGGTTAATGGTCCAGCTGGTAGTGCAAAAGCTTCTTCATGTTCAACTGGTTCATTCCTAGCCATCAGCGTCTCCTTTTGTGTGCTTTCCATGCTCGTATCAATATACAAAACCGATATAGCTTAACGTGGGCATTGGATTCGTGTCATTTTGGACACTAAATCAAAAGCTACAAACGATTTAGTTCAAACATGTCAAGTTGATTATCCATTTAAAAAGATCATTCTAAACTAATTATTGGTACTCCTTGAGTAAAGGCTTATAAATGAAGAATAATGCATGGCGTCATGCAGTTTGGCATACATTGGATTACTCAGAGGCTTTGTTGTGGCTCTTTCAGTCACAAATGTTGTCACAATATAGAAAATTGAGCTAGCTTAACGTGGGCGTTGGATTCGTGTCATTATGAACTCTAAATCAAACGTTATGGATGATTTAGTGTGGACATGTCAAGTTGATCGGCTAGTTAAAATGATTATTCCAAACTAATCATTGGGGTTCCTTAAGTAAAGGTTTATAAATGAAACATAATGCATGGTATCACGCAGTTTGAGATACATTGGATTACTTGGAGGTTTTGTCGTAGCTCTTTCAGTCTCAAATATTGTCACAATGTAGAAAATTGAGCTAGCTAAATGTAGGCATTGGATTCATGTCATCGTGAACTCAAAATTAAAAGTTATGGACGATTTAGTGCAGACATGTCCAGTTAATCAGAGTGTTAAAATGATTATTCTTAACTGATCATTGGTGCTCCTTGAGTAAAGGCCTATAAATGAAGCATATTGCATGGCATCACATAGTTTGTAATACATTAGATTATTTGGAGGCTTTGTTGTACCTCATTCACTCTCAGATGATGTCACAATACAGAAAATTAAGCTAGCTTAACGTGGGTTTGAATTGGTGTCATTATGAACTCTAAATCAAAAGTTACGGACGATTTAGTGTAGACATGTCAAGTTGATTGGCCAGTTAAAATGATCATTGTAAACTGATCATTGGTGCTCCTTGAGTAAAGGCTTATAAATAAAGAATAATGCATGGCATCACGCAGTTTAGGAAAGATTGGATTACTTGGAGGTTTGTCGTAACTATTTCATTCTCAAATATTTTCACCATAAGGAAAATTGAGGTAGCTTAACGTGGGTGTTGGACTCATGTCATTTTGAGATTAATTGAAAAGTTAAAGATGATTTAGTTTGGACATGTCAAATGATCACCTAGTCAAAATGCTCATTCTAAATTGGTCATTGGTGCTCCTTGAGTAAAGGCTTATAAATGAAGTATAATGCATGGCATAACGGAGTTTGGGATAGATTGCATTACTTGAAGGCTTTTCATAGCTATTTCGATGTTATATTTTGACACAATATACAAAATGAGCTAGATTAACGTGTGTGTTGGATTCGTGTCTTTCTGAACTCTAAATCAAAAGTTACTGATGATTTATTGTGGAGATGTCAAGTTGATCGGCTAGTTAAAATGATCATTCTAAACTGATCATTGGTTCTCCTTGAGTAAAGGCTTATAAATAAAGCCTAATGCATGGCATCACACAGATTGGGATACAATGGATTACTTGGAGGCTTTGTAGTAGTTATTTCAGTCTCAAATGTTGTCACAACATGGAAAATTAAGCTAGCTTAACGTGGGCATTAGATTCGTATCACTTTGAACTCTAAATTAAAAGTTACGCACTATTTAGTGCAGACATGTCAAGTTGATCAGCTAGTTAAAATGATTATTCTAAACTGATCATTGGTACTCTTGAGTAAAGGCTTATAAATGAATCATAATGCATGGGATCACGGATTTTGGGATACATTGGATTACTTGGAGGCTTAGTCGTAGCTAATTCGGTGTTTATTTTTGTCACAATATAGAAAATTGAGCTAGGTTAACGTCGCTGTTAGATTCATGTCATTTTAAATTCTAAATCAAAAGTCACGGACGATTTAGTGCGGACTTGTCAAGTAGGTCGGCCAGTTAAAATGATCATTCTAATATGATAATTGGTGCTCCTTGAGTAAAGGCTTATGTATAAATGAAGCATAATGCATGGCTTCATGCAGTTTGGGATACATTTGATTACATGGAGACTTTTTCGTAGCTCTATTAGTCTCAAATGTTATCACAATATGGAAAATTTATCCAGCTTAATGTGGGCGTTGGACTCATGTTATTTTGAGATCTAAATCAAAAGTTAAAGACGATTTAGTGTGGACGTGTCAAGTTGATCAGCTAGTTAAAATGATCATTCTAAATTGATCATAGGTGCTCTTTCAGTAAAGGCTTATAAATGAATCATAATACATGGCATCACGTAGTTGTGATAGATTGAATAACCTGGAGGCTTTTACATTGATATTTTGCCGTTTAATTTTTCAACATATTGAAAGTTGAGCTAGCTTAACGAGCCCATTGGATTTGTTTCATTTTGAGCTGTAAATCAAAAGCTACGGACGATTTAGTGTGGACATGTCAAGTTGATCAGCCCGTTAAAATGATCAATATAAACTAATCATTGGTGCTCCTTGAGTAAAGGCTTATAAATGAAGCATAATCCATGGCATCACGCAGTTTGGGATACAATGGATTACATGCAGGGTTTGTAGCAGCTCTTTCCTGCTCAAATGTTGTCACAATATGGAAAATTGAGCTGACTTAACGTGGGCGCTGGACTCATGTCATTTTGAGCTCTAAATCAAAAGTTAAAGACGATTTAGTTGGGAGATGTCAATTTGATCAGCTAATTAAAATGATCATTCTAAACTGATAATTGGTGCTACTTGAGTAAAGGCTTATAAATGAAGCATAATACATGGCATGACACTGTTTGGAATAGATTGGAATACTTTGAGGCTTTTCGTACATATTTCGGTGTTAAATGTTTTCACAATATAGAAAATTGAGCTAGTTTATCGTGGGCATTGGAGTCGTGTCATTCTGAACTCTAAATCAAAAGTTACGGACGATTTAGTGTGTACATGTCAGGTTATTGGCCCATTAAAATAATTATTCTAAACTGATCATTGGTTCTCCTTGAGGAAAGGCTTATAAATGAAGCATAATTAATGGCATCACGTAGTTTGGGATACATTGGATTAGTTGGAAGCTTTATCGTAGCTCTTTCAGTTTCAAATTTTGTTACAATAGATCGTGTAACGTGGCAGTTGGAATCGTGTAATTTCGAACTATAAATCAAAAGTTACAGACGATTTAGTGTGGACATGTCAAGTTGATAGGCCGTTAAATGATCATTCTAAACTGATATTTGGCGCACCTTGAGTAAAGGCTTATAACTGAACCATAATGCATGGCATCACGTAGTTTGGGATACATTGGACTACTTGGAGGCTTTGTTGCAGCCCTTTCATTCTCAAATGTTGTCACAATATGGAAAATTGAGCTAGCTTATTGTGGGCGTTGGACTCATGTCATTTTGAGCTCTAAATCAAAAGTTAAAGATGATTTAGTTTGGACATGTCATGTGATCAGCTAGTTAAAATGCTCATTCTAAACTGATCGTTGGTGCTCCTTGACTAAAGGCTTATAAATAAGGCATAACGCATGGCATCACGTAGTTTGGGATAGATTGGATTACTTGAAGGCCTTTTTGTAGCTATTTCGGTGCAAAATTTTGTCACAATATACAAAATTAATCTAGGTTAACGTGGGCGTTAGATTGGTGTAGTTCTGAAGTCTAAATCAAAAGTTAAATACGATTTAGTGCCGACAAGTCAAGTTGATCGGATAGTTAAAATGATCATTCTAAGCTGATCATTGGTTCTTCTTTTGTAAAGTCATATAAATGAAGCATAATGCATGACTTCACGCAGCTTGGGATACATTGGATTAAAGAGCGGCTTTTTTATACCTCTTTCAGTCTCAAATATTGTCACAATTTGGAAAATTTAGCTAGATTAACGTGGGCGTTAGACTCATGTTATTTTGAGCTCTAAATCAAAAGTTATAGATGATTTAGTACTGATGGGTCAAGTTGATTCGCTAGTTGAAATGATCATTCTGAACTGATCATTGGTGCTCTTTGAGTAAAGACTTATAAATAAAACATAACGCATGCATAATGCATTTGGGATAGATTGGATTACTTGGAGGCTTTTTGTTGCTATTTTGGTCTTAAATATTTTAAAATATAGAAAATTGAGGTATCGTAACATGCGCTTTGGATTCGTATAATTTTGAACTCTAAATTAAAAGTTACCCACAATTTAGTGCGCACATATCAAATTGATCAGCCAGTTAAAATGATCATTCTAAACTTATCATTGGTGATCCTTGAGTAAAAGCTTATAATTTAACCATATTGCATTGCATCACGCAGTTTGGAATACATTAGATTACTTGGAGGGTTTGTTGTACCTCTTTCAGTTTCAAATATTGTCACAATGTAGAAAATTGAGCTGGCTTGATGTGGGCGTATGATTCGTGTCATTATGAACTCTAAATCAAAAGTTACGGACGATTTAGTGCAGACATGTCAAGTTGATCGGCCAGTTAAAATAATCATTCTGAACTGATCATTGGTGCTCCTTGAGTAAATCTTAAATGAAGAATAATGCATGGCATGACGTAGTTTGGGATACATTGGATTACTTGGAGGCTTTTTCGTAGGTCTCCAGTCTCAAATTTTTCACAATATAGAAAATTGATCTAGCTTAACATGGCCGTTGGATTCGTGTAATTCTGAACTCTAAATAAAAAGTTACAGACGATTTAGTGCGGATATGTCAAGTTGATCGGCCAATTAAAATGATCATTCTAAACTGATCATTGGTGCTCCTTGACTAAAGGCTTATAAATGAAGTATAATGCATGAAATCACGCAGTTTGGGATACATTGGATTACTTGGAGGCTTTGTCGCAGCTCTTTCATTCTCAAATGATGTCACAATATTGAAAATTGAGCTAGCCTAATGTGGGCGTTGGACTCATGTCATTTTGAGCACTAAATCATAAGATAAAGACGATTTAGTGTGGACATTTCAAATTGATCAGCTAGTTAAAATGATCATTCTAAACTGATCATTGATGCTGCTTGAGTAAAGGCTAATAAATAAAACATAATGCATGGCATCATGCAGTTTGGGATATATTGGATTACTTTGAGGCTTTGTCATAGCTCTTTCAGTCTCAAATGTTGTCACAATTTAGAAAATTGAGCTACGTTAATGTGGTCGTTGGATTTTTGTCATTCTGAACTCTAAATCAAAATTTACAGATGGTTTAGTGCTGACTTGTCAAGTTGATCATCCAGTTAAAATGACCATACTAAACGTATCATTGGTGCTCCTAAAATAAAAGGCTTATAAATGAAGCATAATGCATGGCATCACGCAGTTTGGGATACGTTGGATTACTTGGAGGATTTGTAGTAGCTTTTTAAGTTTCAAATTTTGTCACAATATGGAAAATTGAACTAGATTAACATGGCGTTGGACTCGTGTCATTTTGAACCCTAAATCAAAAGTTACGAACAGTTTAGTCCGAACATGTCAAGTTGATCGGCCAGTTAAAATTATCATTGTAACTGATCATTGGTTCTCCTTGATTAAAGGCTTGTAAATTAAACATAATGCATGGCATCACGTAGTTTAGGATACATTGGATTACTTGGAGTCTTTTCATAGCTCTTTCAGTCTTAAATCTTATTACAATATGGAAAACTGAGCTAGCATAACGTGGGCGATGGATTCATGTCGTTTTGATCTCTAAATCAAAAGTTCAAGACGATTTTGTCTGGACATGTCAAATTGATTGGCCAGGTAAAATGATCATCTAAACTGGTCATTGGTGCTCCTTGAATAAAGGCTTATAAATGAGGCATAATGCATGACATCACGCAGTTTAGGATACATTGGATTACTTGGAGGATTTGTCATAGCTCTTTCAGTCTTAAATATTGTCACAATATGGAAAATTGAGTTGGGTTAATGTGGGCGATGCATTTATGTCATTTTGAGCTCTAAATCAAAAGTTCAAGATGATTTAGTGCGGACATGTCAAGTTGATCAGCAAGATAAATTGATCATTCTAAACTGATCATTGGTGCGCCTTGAGTAACGGCTTATAAATGAAGCATAATGCATGGCATCACGCAGTTTAGGATAGATTGTATTACTTGGACGCTTTGTCGTAGCTGTATCGGTCTTAAATTTTTTCACAATATAGAAAGGTGAGCTAGCTTAACATTGTCGGTCTTAGATTTTGTCACAATATAGAAAGCTGAGCTAGCTTAACGTGGTCATTGGATTCGTGTCATTTTGAACTCTAAGTCAAAAGTTACTTGTCATTTTGAGCATGGTTTAAACATGAAGCATAATATATGGAACCACGCAGTTGAGGATAGATTGGATTTCTTGTAGCCTTTGTTATAGCTATTTTGGTCTTAAATTTTGTCACTATATAGAAAATTTAGCTAGCTTAACGTGAACGTTGGATTTGTGTCATTCCGAACTCCAAATCAAAAGTTACAGACGATTTACTGGGACATGTCAAGTTTATCAGCTAGTTAAAATGATAATTATAATATAATCATTGGTGCTCACTGAGTGAAGGCTTATAAATGAAACATAATGCATGCCATCAAGCAGTTTGGGATTACTTGGAGACATTGTCGTAGCTCTTTCAGTTTCAAATGTTGTCACAATATGAAAAATTTAGATAGCTTAACATGGGCGTTGGATTCATGTCATTTTGAGCTCACAATCAAAAGTTAAAAACTATTTAGTGCGAACATGTCAAGTTGAACAGCTAGTTAAAATGATCAATCTAAACTAATCATTGGTGGTCATTGAGTAAAGGCATATAAATGAATCATTATGCATAGCATCACGCTGTTTAGGATAGATTGGCTTAGTTTGAAGCTTTGTTATAGCTAGTTCGATCTTAAATTTTTCACAATATAGAAATTTCAGCTAGCTTAACGTGGGTGTTGGATTCGTGTCATTTTGAACATTAATTCAAAAGTTAAGGACGATATAGTGCCGACATGTCAAGTTGATCGGCCAGTTAATATAATAATTCTAAACTAATAATTGGTGCTCCTTGAGTAAAGGATTAAAAATGAAGCATAATGCATGACATCACACAGTTTGGGATAGATTGCATTACGTTGAGGCTTTGTCTAGCTCTGTCAGTATCAAATGTTTTCACAATATGGAAAATTGAGCTAGCTTAACGTTGGTGCTGGACTAATGTCATTTTGAGCTTTAAATCAAAAGTTAAAGACGATTTAGTGCGTACATGTCAAGTTGATCAGCTAATTAAAATGATCATTTTAAACTGATCATTGTTGCTCCTTGAGTATAGGCGTCTTAATGAAGCATAATGCATGGCATCATGCAGGTTTGGAAAGATTGGATTACTTGGAGGCCTTGTCGTAGCTATTGTGGTCTTAAATTTTGTCACAATATTGAAGATTGATCTAGCTTTACTTGGGCGGTTGATTCGTCTCACTCTGAACTCTAAATCAAAAGTTACATACGAATTAGTGTGGACATGTCAAGTTTATTGAAAATTGAGTTTGTTTAACGTGGGCGTTGGATTCATTTCACTCTAAAATCTAAATCAAAAGTTACAGACGATTTAGTGGGGACATGACAAGTTGATCGGCTAGTTGAAATGATCATTCTAAACTGATGATTAGTGCTTATTGAGCAAAGGATTTCAAATGAAGCATAATGCATGGCATCACGCACTTTGGGATTGATTGGATTACTTGGAGGCTGTGTCGTAGCTATTTCGGTCTTAAATTTTGTCAAAATATAGGAAATTGAACTAGCTTAACGTGGTCATTGGATTTGTGTCATACTGAACTCCATATCAAAATTTACGGATGATTAGGCGCGGACATGTCAAGTGTATCAGCTAGTTAAATTGATCATTCTAAATTGTTCATTGGTTTAAGATGAAGTTTGATGGTAACCCTACCTACGTGACTGGAGATCCCAAGATGTAGGTTCAAAGGGACAACAAAGACAGATGGAATCGGAAAGATCACTATGAGACTTACGTCTCTACCCAGTTCCTAGAATGATGCACAGTGCTTCCTGTATGTGTGTAGGATAACCGTTGATTTTAATGATTTGAGACCATAGCTTTGAGATATAATTGGAGTATTACAGGATGCTCATTAAAACAAAGCCAATGGTGAATCACCTTGTGAGTTGAACTTTAAATCACATGTGGCAAAGGATTGCAAATGAAGCATAATGCATGGTATCACGCAGTTTGAGATTGTTTGGATTACTTGGAGACTTTTTTGTAGCTATTTCGGTCTTAATTTTTGTAACAATATAGAAAATTGAGCTAGCTAAACGCGGGCTTTAGATTCGTGTCCTTCGGCATTCTAAATCAAAAGTTATGGACGATTTATTGACGACATGTAAAGTTTATTGGCTAGTTAAATTGGTCGTTCTAAACTTATCATTGGTGCTCATTAAGCAAAAGATTACAAATGAAGCATACTGCATGACATCATACAGTTTGAGATTTATTGGATTACATGGAGGCTTTGTCATAGCTTTTTTGTCTTAAATTTTTTCACAATATAGAAAATTGAGCTAGCTTAACATGGACGATTGATTTGTGTCATTATGATCTCCAAATCAAAAGTTACAGAAGATTTAGTGCCGACATGTCAAGTTTATCATCTAGTTAAATTGATCATTCCGAATTGATCATTGTTGCTCATTGAGCAATGGTTTAAAAATATTGCATAATGCATGGCATCACGCAGTTTGGGATAGAGTGGATTACTTTGAGGCTTCATCGTTGCTATTTCGGTCTTAAATTTTGTCACAATATAGTAAATTGTGCTAGCTTATCGTGGGCGTTGGATTTGTATCATTCTGAACTCCAAATCAAAAGTTACATAAGATTTAGTGCGGAAATGTAAAGTTGATTAGCTAGTTAAAATGATCATTCTAAACTCATCATTGGTGCTCATTGATTAAAGGCATATAAATGAAGCATAATGCATGACATCACGCAGTTGGGACCAATAGGCTTACTTGGAGGCTTTCTCGTAGCTATTTTGGTCTTAAATTTTGTCACAATATAGAAAATTGAACTAGCTTTACTTGGGCGTTGGATTCGTATCACTCTGAACTCTAAATCAAAAGTTACAGAAGATTTAGTGCAGACATGAAAAGTTGATCGTATAGTTAAAATAATCATTGTAAACTGATCATTGGTGCTCATTGAGCAAAGGATTGCAAATGAAGCATAATGCATGGCATCGCATAGTTTGGGATATATATTACTTGGAAGCTTTTTCGTTGCTATTTCGGTCCTACAATTTGTCACAATATAGAAAATTGAAATAGCTTAACGTGGGCGTTGGATTCATATCATTTGGAACTTTAAATCAAAAGTTACGGATGATTTACTAAGGACATGTCAAGATTATCGGCTTGTTAAATTGATAATTCTAAACTGATAATTGGTTCCCATTGAGCATAGGTTTAAAAATAAAGCATAATGCATGCTATCACGTATTTTAGGATTGTTTGGATTACTTGGAGGGTTTTTCGTAGCTATTTTTACAAAATGCATGGCATCACAAATAGATTGGATTACTTTGAGGCTTTGTTGTAGCTATTTTGGTCTTAAATTTAATCATAATGTAGAAAACTGAGCTAGTTTAAGGTGGGCGTTGGATTAGAGTCATTCTGAACTCAAAATCAAAAGTTAGAGACGATTTGGTGCGGACATGTCAAGTTGATCTGATAGTTAAAATTATCTTTCTCAAGTGATGATTAATGCTCCTCGAGTAAAGGCTTATAAATGAAATATAATGCATGGCATCACACAGTTTAGGATACATTGGATTACTTGGAGGACGTTTTCATAGCTTTTTCAGTGTCAAATTTTTTCAGAATATTCAAAATTGAGCTAGATTAATGTGGTTGTTGGATTCATTTCATTTTGAGCTCTAAATCAAATGTTAAAGGTGATTTAGTGCGGACATGTCAAGTTGATTAGCTAGTTAATATGATCATTCTAAACTAATCATTGGTGCTCATTGAGCAAAGGTTTAAAAATGAAGCATTGGTGCTCATTGAGAAAGGTTGGGATGAGATGTTGCTCCTGGTAGAAAGTCAATTTGGTACTCAATTCCTCGGATTGGTGGTAAGCCCTGCGGTTGCTCCTCCGGAACCACATCTTTAAATTACTGCAAATGAAGTTGAATTTTTCTAGGGATGTCCTGCATAGATTGGTTAGTATGAAAGTATTCTTTAAGCCCAAAGAGTAGGTGTGGTAAGTTACTCCCTGGGTTGGACTTAATCATAATATTAGACGGTTGTTTGGCTGCTGGCTTGGTTTGTGGTTTGGTAGTGTCGTCGGCATGGGGTTTGCTTTTGCGTTCGGATAGGGTTTTGGTTTTCTTTAAAGCTATCTGATCTAAATGAACCTCTTGTAGGGATAAAGGTACTAAAATATGTTTCTTTTCCTTAAACTCAAATGAGTACCTATTAGTAAACCCATCATGAATAATCATTTCATCCGATTGCCAAGGTCTATCTAACAAGATGTGACCAGCATCCATGGGTAAAACATCACACAAAATTACATCTTCACATTTTCCTATGGACAAAGGAACTAGGACCTGGTTCTCTACTTCTAGCTCACCCTCATCACTAAGCCATTGCAACTTATAGGGTTTAGACCTCTTAATAATCTCAAGTCCCAAGTTCTCTACCATAATCTCACTAGCTACATTGGTAAAGCTACCTCCATCTATCACTAAGCTACAGACCTTACTCTTAACTAGACAGCAAGTGTGGAATAGGTTCTCTCTTTACTCATTCTTTTCTGTCCTAGTTTGTAAGTTTAGACTTCTCCTAGTGACTAAGAGTTGTCCAGCATGGGGCATGTCTACATTTTCTTCCAAGGACTCAGCATCCGAATGGTCATCCGAATGGTCATCCTCTGATTCTACCTCACCATTAGCCCTAATAACTATGGTTCTCTTATTGGTACATTCCCTAGAGTAGTGACCAAAGCCCTTACACTTAAACACTGAATTTCCCTAGTTTTTGTGCTAGAACCCATATCCATTCCATTAAGTTTCGAATCTTCCACCTTAGGTTTAGTGAAAGGCTTGTAATCTTTGCTAGACTTATCCTCCTTTGATTGACTAAAGCTAGTAGAACTAAATCCGGGTTTAGGGTTTTTCCTCTTAAGTTGTTTTTCGAACATGATAGTCTTATGGAGAAGTTCTTCTATTTCGACATAATGGTGAACCTCTAGCCTATCTATGATTTCCCTATTAAGGCCACCCATAAATCTAGACATAGTGGCTTCACTGTCCTCTTGAACATCAGCCTTAAGCAATAATGTTTCCATCTCCTTAAAGTACTCCTCTACGGTTCTAGATCCTTGAGACAGGTTTTTTCAGATTAAAGTGAACTTCCCTATGGTAGTGGGTAGGTATAAACCTTTTCCTCATGATTACTTTCATCTGGTTCCAAGAATCTATAGGCTAATCCCCAGCCCTTCTCCTAGAAGTAACTAATTGATCCCACCAACTTAAGACATAATCTTTAAAAGCGGTTGGTGCTACTTTAACCTTACTATCCTGAGTGTATTCCCTACAATCAAAGAATATTTCTATCTGATTTACCCACTCTAGATACTCCTCAGGGTCATTGGTTTGGAAAGAGGGAATCTTGATTTTAAGGCCAGCCAAAGGGTCAAGAGGATTTGGTTGGTTATTCCTATGCGGTTGGTCGTCTCTTGGCCGCCTTCTCCTAGGGTGTTGTGACCTAGATTAGTTATTGTAGTATTTCTCAGTATCAGAAGGTGGCTGTTTTTATCCTAAGTCGTTCATTGATGGATCTATCTATTTCAGCTCTCATGGTTGATATACTTTCATCCATCATGGCTTTAAAGGAATCAAGGAGTTGTTTGTTGGAGTTTGAGGATTCTTCTGCATTATTGCTGGTTCCTACCATGGTACCTGAGAAATTCAGACAAATAAACAAGTAAAAGATTCAAAGTAAAACACATAAACTGACAAAACAATTCTCTGAAACAAAGACACAAGAACAAAGACAAATCCTAGCAAAGCATGTTCTAGACCCTTTTTGAACTCCGGTTTTAAAATGGGGGAGTCTAAAAATTTAGATTCGTTTTGAAACGTTTTTAATTCGTATTCATCATTCTATTATCTTAATAACATGTTTCATTATTGTTTTAATCGCTAAAATAATCAAACAAAAGGTGATAAACTCATATTAATAAAAACCGTTTCTTAGAACCTCAACTGTGCCGAATGGGTCTTTCACAAGTTTTATCCTTTAGAAATCGGTTCTAAAATATTTTGAAGTTAATTTACAGGTTCTTAAAAGATCTAAGATCAAGTTTAAACAAGAAAAAAAACCCAGAAAATGTTTAAAACAAATCGCAAAAAAGCGAAAGGTTACAAAACGTTTTTGCAAGAATATGAAAGGGTGCAAACGGGTGTGTAGAGATACAACCTGGTTTGGAGTGGGCTATGATACCACTTGATGTGATCCTGATGAGGATAAAGCCCCTGATCAACTCCAAATGGTTGTGGAAGAGTGGATGAATGGATTGAATGGATGAAACGATGGTGTAACTTGCGGATGTGTGAGCTCTTAAGTGGAGGGATCCGAGATCAAGAGGAAATGGATGATAGTTCTGAAGGGTTGTGGAAAATCCTTGGACTTTATGCCTGCTCTATGTGAATGACAAAGGCCAGGCACGTTGGGCAAGGGGTGAATTGAATTGAAACTTCCAATGGTGATGAATATCCCTTAGACTTTCGGCTCTTGAGAGGAATGGGAAATTGTTCTAAAATTCCTTATTTAAGATGATGATCAAACGAATTTAAGAAGGAGATTTGCTATTAAAATGTTTGATGATTCAGAAAGAAGGATACAAGAGAGTACTTATAGTAGTCTATGAAATTGAAAATTACTCCTAAAATTCTACCAAAACATTAAAGGAAATACTTAGGGAATTACAAAGACAACAAAGACAAAGACTAAGAAGTAAATAATATTTTGACTTGATTCTTCCTCTCTTATTTCGTGTATGATGAGATCGAATGGGTCTTGATTCACCAAGAGGTTGTGGTAAAGTTCCTTGGGCTTGCCTCATTAAAAACCTATCTTAGAAAACCCATTGGGACAAAACTAAGAATATGGAAAAAGAGTAAAATCCAAGGCACCTCTGTTGGTGAGGTTTAGGTGGCTTGAATCACAACCAATGTGTTTGGATTAGCACACAATAAAGCTGCCTGAATGGTGTTGAGAAGGAGCTGTAGTGTTGTCTTAAGTTTGGCTTGCTTGGATCAGGTAATGGGGGCATTGAAGATTTGTATGCTTTCATCTCCACTATTTGCGGATTTAGCTGCACCTTAGCATCTTTAGTGGCTTCTTTCTCCTCTGGTTAAAGCTGCTCCTTGGGTTGTGGTTCCTTGCTGGCCATGCTCATATCACTGATAATTAGTGCTCATTGAGCAAAGGTTTAGAAATGAAGCATAAAACATGACATCGTGTTGTTCGAGTTTGATTTGATTACTTGGAGGCTTTGTTGTAGCAATTTAGGTGTTAAATTTTGTCACAATATAAAATATTAAGCTAGCTTAACGTGTCTGTTGGATTAGTGTCATTCTGAACTGAAAATCAAAAGTTACGAACGATTTAGTGCGGACATGTCAAGTTGATCGGCCAGTTAAAATGATCATTCTAAACTAATCATTGGTGCTCATTGAGCGAAGGCTTACAAATAAAGTATAATGCATGACATCATGCAGTTTGGGATACATCGGATTACTTGGACGTTTTGGCGTAGCTAGTCTCAAATGTTGTCATAATATAGAAAATTGAACTAGCTTAACGTGGGCATTGGATTTGTGTCATTCTGAACACTAAATCAAAAGTTACGGACGATTTAGTGTGGACATGTCAAGTTGATCGACCAATTAAAATGATCATTCTTAACTGATAATTGGTTCTCCTTGAGTAAAGGCTTAAAAATGAAGCATAATGCATGTCATCACACAATTTGAGATGGAATGAATTACTTCGAGGATTTGTCATAGCTATTTCAGTCTTAAATTTTTTTCCAATATAGAAAATTGATCTAGATTAATGTGGGCGCTGGATTCCTGTCAATTTGAACTCTAAATCAAATATTATGGATGATTTATTTCGGATATGTCAATTTGATTGTCGAGTTAAAACGATCATTCCAAACTGATCATTGGTGCTCCTTCAGTAAAAGCGCATAAATGAAGCGTAATGCACGGAATCACACAGTTTGGGATACATTGGGCTAGTGGGAGGCTTTGGTGTAGCTTTTTCAGTCTCAAATGTTGTCATAATATAGAAAATTGAGCAAGCTTAGCGTGGGCGTTGGATTTATGTCTTTCTGAACTCTAAATCAAAAGGTTATGGATGATTTAGTGCGGACATTGCAATTTAAACATCCAGTTAAAATGATCATTCTAAACTGATCATTGGTGCTCCTTGAGTAAAGGCTTATAAATGAGTATAATGCTTGGATTACGCAGCTTGGGATGGAATGGATTAGTTGGTGCCCTTGGCGTAGCTCTTTCAGTCTCAAATGTTGTCATAATATAGAAAATTGAGCTATCTTAACGTGGGCGTTGGATTCGTGTCATTCTGAACTGTAAATCAAAAGTTATAGATGATTTAGTGCAGAAATGTCAAGTTGATCAGCCACTTAAAATGATCATTCTAAACTGATCATTGGTGCTCCTTGTATAAAGGCTTATAATTGAGCATAATGCATGGCATCACGTTGTTTGGTACAGAATGGATTACTTGTTGGCTTTGTCGTAGCAAATTTTCTCTTATATTTTGTCACAATATAGAAAATTTAACTTGCTTAATGTGTGGGTTGGATTTGTGTCATTTTCATAGCTCTTTCAGTCTCAAATGTTGTCACAATATGGAAAATTAAGCTAGCTTAACGTGAGTGTTGGACTCATGTTATTTTGAGCTCTAAATCAAAAGTTAGAGACGATTTAGTGTGTCTGTCAAGTTGATCAGCTAGTTAAAATGATCATTTTAATCTAATCATTAGTGCTCCTTAAAAAAGGCTTAAGCATAATGCATGGCATCACGTAGTTTTGGATAGATTGGATTACTTGGAGGCTTTGTCGTAGGTAGTTCAGTTTTAAATTATATGACAATATAGAAAATTGACCTAGCTTAACGTGGGTGTTGGATTCGTGTCATTCTAAACTCTAAATAAACGTTACGGACAATTTAGTGCGGACATGTCAAGTTGATCGGCCTGTTAAAATGATCATTCTTGCAGCCACTAGTTCATGACTTAAAAATATTGTGGGAAAATGGTGTCAAAGCATTCCATGTTTCCAACCAACATAACTTCTTTATGCGTGCAGTACTTATGTGGACCATAAGTGATTTTAGCATATGGTATGTTATCAGAATGGTCGACGCATGGAAGATTAGCATGCCCATATTGTCAAGATAATATTGATGCCTTCCAACTGAAACACGGAGGAAAGATTAGTTGGTTTGATTGTCATCGTCGATTTCTACCACAAGATCAACCATATCACTAGAGCACGACATTTTTTAGGAAAAACAAAAAACTTTTTGATGGTCCTCTTCCTATGCTTGACGGGAATTATATGAGTACTCAACTTAGAGATTTTGGTCATGAGAGAATGGCTTCTTGTGGAGGTAATGGACATTACCCTGTTGATGGTTGTGGCAAATAAGATAATTGGCACAAGAAGAGCATTTTTTGGGATTTACCATATTGGAAGGACCATTTGTTGCGCCATAATCTAGATGTTATGCACATTGAGAAGAATTTTTTCGACAACAATGTGCAAGAAAAAAAAAAGATAATTTGAAAGCTAGATTGGATTTGCCAGATATTTATTCCCGGAAGGAACTACATGTAATATCAAATGGAAAATAATTGTCTCCCGCATTCCGGTTGGATTTGCATGCAAAAGATGAGTTCTTTGAGTTGATTAAGCATAGTGTCAAATTTCCATATGGATACGCATATAATCTTCGTAATTGTGTCGATACTATTGAGGCAAATTTTCAGGGATGAAAAGTCATGATTGTCATGTTGTCATGCAAAGACTATTTCCATTTGCCTTTAGCGATCTTATACCTAAAAACATCCACGGAGGAATTGGAGGTACATTTATATTATTTTATATATAAATAATCATAATTTTATATATTATATGATATTAAATTTTTTATTATGCAGGGATTGGTGCTTTTTCCGAGATTTATGTACAAGATCACTTACTAGAGATGATATCCAAAATTTGGAGAAAAAAATACTGGTTTTCATTTGTAACCTGGAGAAAATATTTCCACCAACGTTTTTTGATGATATGGAACATCTTCCTATTGACCTCCCTAAAGAAGCAGCGCTTGGAGGACCTGTTCAGTACCGATGGATGTATCATTTTGAGAGTTATATGTTCCACCTAAAGAGAAAAGTTAAAAATCTTATCATGGTTGAAGGTTCAATTGTCGCACAAATTATTAATGAAGAAACATCTAACTTTGCCAGCTACTATTTTCCATCGCAAGTCCAAATAAAAAATAAACGACCTGCACGACATGATGATGGAGGAGAAAATCCAAACTATGCAGTGTATGTGCAAAAAGTATGTGCATAAATTGGACTTTTTAAGTGGAAAAGTGAAGACATGATGCCTATCAGAGGAGGAACACAATCACTTGCATCTGTATATTTTTACAAATTGCGAGGACGTTTTGGAATATGAAAGGTACATTCAATTAAATTTTGTTTTTTATTATTATTATATAATTTTTTTTAATTATTTTTTTATAATTAACGGGATATACATGGATCAAATACGTGTTCATTATTCAAATTACACAGAAAATAAGTTGCTCGAACATAAAAAGAGCAAATTTGTAAGATGGTTGCACTTTTATGTTAGTGTTACTACAATTATGTAATTTTCAATAATAGTTTCATATATATATATATATATATATATGTGTGTGTATATATACATATATATATATATATAAATATATAGTTGACTGCATTCAATTATTTTGTAGGTTACTACATGTACTTCTAGGGGGATGACGCTTTCCACCTGGTTAGTTGAGTTGGTGAGTAGTCCTACATTTACTGCAAAATCTTATCCAATGTATTGTACTCGTTGATATGCTTTTAAGAGTCATCGCGAAGAAAACTCACAAACAACTTGTAAGTACGGTATATCATCTCAATCTTGAAAAATTGTATACAACGGTGTTCTCCGTGAAATATTAGAATTTCACTATCCATGATAGATTGATTTGAGATGTATTATGTTCTACTGTGACTGATATGACCCTATCATGGGTCAATGTCAAGACAAATTTGGTGTTAGATCTGTCCACTCTCGTAAGCGAAATCAAAAATATGATCCTTTCATACTTGCATCACAAGCGTACCACATTTTTTTCATTTGATATCCTCGTGTGAGGAGCAAGCAAAATCCTTGGATAACACTGACCTCAATATATCCTAGAGGAATGGTATGTGGTCTTACTGAGCAAAACACTATGCAAAAATGCACAATTGGTAACTTAGGTTCATGGCATCACGCAGTTTGGGATGCATGGATTACTTGGAGGTATTGTCGTAGCTATTTTGGACTTAAATTTTGTCAAAATATAGAAAATTGAGTTAGCTTAACGTGCTCATTGGATTCGTGTCATTTTGAACTCTAAATCAAAAGTTACAAACGATTGAGTTTGGACATGCCAAGTTGATCGGCCCATTAAAATGATCATTCTAAACTAATCATTGGTGCTCCTTTAGTAAAGGCTTATAAATGAAGCATAATGCATGGCATCACGCAGTTTGGGATACATTGGAATATTTGGAGGCTTTGGCGTAGCTCTTTCAGTCTCAAGTGTTGTCATAATATAGAAAATTGAGCTATCTTAATGTGGGCGTTGGATACGTGTCATTCTGAACTCTAAATCAAAAGTTATAGATGATTTAGTGCAGACATGTCAAGTTGATCAGCCACTTAAAATGATCATTCCAAACTGATCATTGGTGCTCCTTGAATAAAGGCTTATAAATGAGCATAATGCGAGCCATCACGCAGTTTGGGACAGAATGGACTACTTGTAGGCATTGTCGTAGCAATTTTGCTTTTAAAGTTTGTCACAATACACTACAAGAAAACATTAACATTTCCGACGGCATTTCCGACGGAAAAAAAACCGTCGGACCTTTTCGACGACTTTACGATGGATACGTGACAAATACCCAAGGGAACTAAAACCGTCGGAGGTCCGTCGGTAATTTCCGATGCCGTAGAGATAGTCGGTAAATCGATGGTGAAAACTGATGGTAAACCGTTGCATTTCCGACAAAATCCTAATCGTCGGGATATCCTCTTGAAATCGTCGGAATATTACCGATGGCTTCAGATACGTCGGTAATATTCCGACGATTTCCCGACGGATTCTGTGTTTTAGAGCCCGTCGGGAATCCCTCGGCAGCACTCATCGGAAAACCGTTGGAACTATCCAACCATTGTCGGATACAGTCGACAATCCGTCGGAAATATACGTACACTGTTAAAATATTGTGTTTATCCGTCGATGGTCGGAAACCGTCGGAAATCCGTCGGTTTATAAAGATAAAATCTATTCAAAATACGTGAATATCCGGTTGTGGTCGGTAACCGTCAAAATTCCGTCGGAAATAGAGAATATTCTGAAGAATAATCTATTTGCAGTTCGCAATTATCTGTTAAAAATTCTTAATAATCTGTTAAAAATTCGTGATAATATCTAATTTTCACTATAAATAAGCTATGATCTTTCAAAATTTTAACAGAACCAAAATTTTTTTTAAAATGTGTTCTTCGGGTTCTTTTGAGTATTTTCGATCGTGGATGGATAAATCTCGATATGATTCAACCACGGGGGAATTGATTGATGAATTTGTGCAAGGTGTTGAAGTGTTCATGTCATTTGCATCAAAGAATAGCATGACATCGGAATACGGTAAAATGTATTGTCCGTGTATTAAATGTCGAAATCATAGATTAATCTCTGTTAGAGAAGTACGTAATCATTTGTATAGGAATGGATTTATGCCCGGTTACAAAATTTGGTATTCACATGGAGAAACTGATGCAACGATGCAATATTATGGTAGTACTTCAAAAAGGATAGATAATACTAATGTTAGGGTAGAGGAACTGGCATTAGAAGTTGATATAAACGGAGGTACTGTTCAGATGGTGCATGATGCATTTCGTGAACAAAGAGAATCGTACATTGAAGATATTAGCAGAATAGAGGAGCCTAATTTGGAAGCCCGGAAATGTTTTGATATGTTAGATGCATCCAAGCAGCCTTTGTATAAAGGATGTAGAGATGGATTATCGCCTTTATCTGCTGCAAGCAGGTTGATGACGATAAAGACGGATTTCAACTTGCCTGAAGATTGTGTGAATGCGATAGCTGATTTTGTTAGAGATATATTACCTGAAGATAATATTGCACCTGCTTCATATTACGAGGTTCAAAAACTTGTATCTGGTCTTGGATTGCCATATCAGATGATCGATGTATGTGTTGACAATTGCATGATCTATTGGAGAAATGATGAAAACCGCATGAAGTGCCGATTTTGTCACAAACCTCGATTTCAAGAGACAAGCGGTAGAGTACCTATTCCGCATAAACGGATGTGGTATTTGCCATTAACAGAGAGGTTAAAGAGGTTATATCAATCTGAACACACGGCAAAACCTATGAGATGGCATGCAGAACATAATTCGAATGGAGAAATTGTGCATCCCTCGGATGCAGAAGCATGGAAACATTTTCAACAGGTTTATCCTAGTTTTGCATATGAGCCTAGAAACGTATACCTCGGGTTATCTACAGATGGATTCAATCCTTTTGGGAAGCATGGGAGGCAATACTCGTTGTGGCCAGTTATCGTTACACCTTATAATTTGCCTCCTTCTTTGTGCATGAAAAGAGAGTTTTTATTTCTAACAATTCTCGTCCCTGGCCCAGAGCATCCTAAGCGATCGCTTGATATTTTCTTGCAGCCACTAATTCATGAGTTAAAAATATTATGGGAAAATGGTGTCGAAGCATTCGATGTTTCCAACCAACAGAACTTCTTGATGCGAGTTGTACTTATGTGGACGATAAGTGATTTTCCAGCATATGGTATGTTATAAGGATGGTCGACGCATGGAAGATTAGCATGCCATATTGTCAAGATAATACTGATGCGTTCCAACTGAAACACGGACGAAAGACTAGTTGGTTCGATTGTCATCGTCGATTTCTACCACAAGATCATCCATATCGCCGGAGCACGACATTGTTTAGGAAAAACAAAAAAAAATTTGATGCTCCACCTCCTATTCTTGATGGGAATTATATGTTGACTCAACTTAGAGATTTTGGTGCTGAGAGAACGG
Source organism: Pugionium cornutum (assembly GCA_018901935.1). NCBI lineage: Eukaryota > Viridiplantae > Streptophyta > Magnoliopsida > Brassicales > Brassicaceae > Pugionium > Pugionium cornutum. The sequence continues at coordinate 21,885,194 of CM032162.1, read as the reverse complement.
CTTCTTGTGGAGGTAACGGACATTACCCTGTTGATGGTTGTGGCGAATACCATAATTGGCACAAGAAGAGTATTTTTTGGGATTTACCATATTGGAAGGACCATTTGTTACGCCATAATCTAGATGTTATGCACATTGAGAAGAAGTTTTTTGACAACATAATGAATACCGTTCTAAATGTGCAAGGAAAAACAAAAGATAATTTGAAAGCTAGATTGGATTTGCCGGATATTTTTTCCCGGAAGGAACTACATGTAATGTCAAATGGAAAATCATTGTCTCCCGCATTCCGGTTGGATGCGCATGCAAAAGATGAATTCTTTGACTGGATTAAGCATAGTGTCAAATTTCCAGATGGATACGCATCTAATCTTCATAATTGTGTCGATACTATTGAAGGTAAATTTTCAGGGATGAAAAGTCATGATTGTCATGTTGTCATGCAAAAATTATTCCCATTTGCCTTTAGCGATCTACTGCCTAAAAACGTCCACGGAGCAATTGCAGGTACGACGTTAAATTTACATTATTTTATATATATATAATAATATTTTCATATATTATATGATATTAAAATATATTTTTTATGTAGGGATTGGTGCTTTTTTCCGAGATTTATGTACAAGATCACTTACTGTAGACGATATCCGAAATTTGGAGGGAAAAATACCGGTTCTCATTTGTAACCTGGAGAAAATATTTCCACAGCATTTTTTGATGTTATGGAGCATCTTCCTATTCACCTCCCTAGAGAAGCAGCCCTTGGAGGACCTGTTCAGTACATATGGATGTCTCCTTTTGAGAGATATATGTTCCACCTAAAGAAAAAAGTTAAAAATCTTGCCAGGGTTGAAGGTTCAATCGTCGCACAAAGTATTAGTGAAGAAACATCTAACTTTGCTAGCTACTATTTTCAATCGCAAGTGCAAACAAAAAATAGACGGCCTTCACGACATGATGATGGAGGAGAAAAATCAAGCTATCCAGTGTATGTGCCAGAAATATTTGCACAAATTGGACGTTTAAGTGGAAAAGGGAAGACGCGACGCCTATCAGAGGAGGAACACAGTCACTTGCATTTGTATATTTTGACAAATTGTGATGACGTTTTGGAATATGAAAGGTACATTCAATTTAATTTTGTTTTTAGTTATTATTATAATTTATTGTTAATTTATTTTTTCATAATTAACAGGATATACATGGAACAAATACGTGTTCATTATTCAGATTACAGCGAGAATGAGTTGGCCGAACTTAAAAAAAGCGAATTTGCAAAACGGTTGCATTTTTATGTTAGTGTTACCACAATTATGTAATTTTCAATAATAGTTTACTATATATCTATATATATATATTTATAATTTACTACATTCTATTATTTTGTAGGTTACTAGAGGTCCTTCTAGGGGCATAACGCTTCCCACGTGGTTAATTGAGTTGGTGAGTGGTCCTACATTTACTGCAAAATCTTATCCAATGTATTGCACTCGTGGATATGCTTTTAAGAGTTATCGCGAAGGAAACTCACAAATAACTTGTAATTATGGTGTATCATCTCAATCGGGAGAAATTGCATACAATGGTATTCTTCGTGAAATATTAGAAGTTCACTATCCAGGAATGATTGATTTGAGGTGTATTGTGTTCTATTGTGACTGGTATGACCCTGTCATGGGTCAACATGAAGACGAATTCGGTGTTACATCAGTCCACTCTCGTAAGAGACATCGAAAATATGATCCTTTTATACTTGCATCACAAGCGGACAAGGTTTATTACATTCGATATCCTCGTGTGAGATACAAGCAAGATCCTTGGATTACAGTGACCTCAATACATCCTAGAGGAATGGTATGTGGTATTACCGAACAAGAGCCTATGCAACAAAGCACAATTGGTAACTTAGGTTCAATAGAAACTTCTCTTGAAGTTAACCTTGTTGTTGATGACACCACGAACGAAGATTACAACGTGTTTCAAGATTCAGAAGAAGAGATTGGCGAGTTTGATGACCAAAATTCAGCAAATTCGGAATATTCATCAGATTCAGATTAAATTTGTGATAATAAGATTTTTTTTTCCATTATCTTTTTCTGATAAATAATTTGTGATAATAATGTTTTAGGATTGTGTATGTAGTTTCGTACAACTTCCTTTGTTTGGTTTGAAAACTCGTCTTGTTAAATTTGTGGGATTTACTGTTGTTGTCCTATTTGAATAATAGATAACCAATTATATATTATATTAATAATTATATGTTATTTTATTTAAAATTTATTTTATTTAAAAATTGATATACATATAATTATTTGAAATTTGTTAAAAATATCTTTATAGTATAAGTTTTATCTAACACATTAATATACATATAATTCGGATTATTGACTCTATATACCGACGGATATACGACGGACATTTTAATTCCATCGGATATCCGTCGGAAAAGTATTTCAAACGTGGGCAGACCATGTGTCGATCATGCACGGTGTTGTAATAAATCCGATGGATTTCCGACGGATTTACGCGGTAAACGAAATTAAAAACGCGGGGTTTCACGAAAATTAATTGATATACCGATGGATTTCTGACGAAAACGTCCGTCGGAAATATCGATTATAACCTACGACTTTTTCTTCTCCTCTCTCTCTCTCGCTGTTTTGCGTTACTCTCGTAATTTCCGTCGATCGCTGTTTCTCCTCATCGCCGTTTCTCCTTGTCGCCGTTTCTCCTCGTCGCCGTTTCTCCTCATCAACATGTAAGTTTTATCGGTTAGATTAGATGTTACCGTCAATGAATTTTAATTTGAGAAACTACTCAATAATATTAAGCTTCATTGGCAGATGGATGTTAATAGATTTTTCGACATCATCGATGTTTCTAAAAATTAGCAAGTTAAGTCAATAACCAAATACATTAGTTGTTTGATTTGAACGTAAATTTGAACGTAACCAAATACATTAGTTGTTTAAAAGATTATACATAAGAAAATGGAGTTTGTACACTGTAAGAGTTTCCTTGAATAGTCTGGTATAATAAATAAGAAGTGGGCAACGCAAGAGTTTGTTCAGAACACATTGTTCTAATAACGATAATGTACATAAACTTAGTTGCCCTGGTGGATCATGGCAAACTGGTTTTATTTGAAGTTATCCACATGAGAACTCCTGACCTTGATTGAGATGTTCATTCTTGTCTTGAGAAATCTTGTCCTTAAGTAGGAGACATTCAGGAAACAACAAGAGTGTTTCTATGTTAAATAAATGAAAAATGTATTCAAATGTATTCTTCACTTATTTTTTAAATGGAATTCAATAAATATTATAGGTTTGGACGTATCTATTCCAATTTTGGATAGTTTCGGTTATTTTGATATTATAAAAATATGTGATATGTTTGGATATTTAAAATTTTTGATTCGTGTTTGATTTGGTAATTGTCATATTGTCCTCTTGTGGTCGTGCTTCAATCATTTAAATTAGACTTTAAACTACTTTAATAATAATTTTAGCAATACAAATTACTTTTTTACAAAAATATCATGAAAATTAAAAATTATAGGTTCATATTTAGTATTTAAAATTTAAATATTTTCAAAAGAAAATGCTAAATATTAAATTTAAATAGATTGATTAAATATCACAAACATAGGTCGTATCAAGAGTATCAAAGACATGGTGAGTCGTCTACTCTGAGTTGTATACCAACTCAAGTTCCAGAAATTGAATAGCCGAGTACAACACCTCTTTTGCCGATACAGCCTCAGAGATTGAATAACTCACATCCTTACTCAAATAACTCCGTGTCACTATATAAAGAACTTTCAGTCATCGTTATCCAATAAAAAAAAGTAGATTGGATGAAGATTTCAAGTATTGATCACAACATAATTTTCTTGTTGCTTAGTTTCTTAACTGAATACTGGTTAATTGACAAAGTTTCAAGGTTTTTTAAAATCAACTTTTATTTAAATATTATTAAAACTACTTTTTTATAAAAATATTATAAACATTAAAAATTATAGGTCGTATCAAGATTATCAAAGACGTGGTGAGTCATCGACTCCGAGTTTTATACCAACTCAAGTTCCAAAATCTGCAAATGATTCTTTCCGACCAATGACAATTGAAGAATTGGTTCAGCAGTCTGGTCGTGAACTTCTCACATTTCTCGATCCGAGACGTCAAGGAAACTTGACATGGTAAATTAAATTTTCTATAATTATATTTAAAATAATTATTTTAATACTATTCTATAATTATATTTAAAATAATTATTTTAATACTATTGTAATAAAAATTCGTAGGTTTGGTATTTCAAAAAATGGAATAAGCAAATCTATATTAAAGATGCTTCATTCTCTTTTGAATAAATCATATACCAAATTTCGAGATATTCCGTACGAAGAACGTCAGATTTGGTTAAGGATGTTTGCGGTACGTTATTTAAATTTTAAATATATAATTATTTTAAATAATTTTTAATAATATTTTTTAGTAATATATATTAAAATTTCGCAGCAAAAATTTACATGGGATCCCATGAACACAAAATTGGTGGAAGACGCTTTCGAAAAAGAGGTTGCAGTACAATTTTCCCGCCACATGAACGAATGGAAACAAAAATGAAAAAAGGGAAAAGATAAATCAAGAGGGTTGAATGAGTCGGTTTGGAACGACTTTATTCGTTATTGGGAATCTTCCACCGTTGAGGTCATCTCGAAAACTAATTCGGGAAACCGGAAGAGCGACCGAGGAGGCAAAGGCATTTATATTCACAATGCCGGATCGACTAGTTTTTCTCAGACGAACCGATCAATTGGTAAATTAATTATTATATTAATTATTTATTATTATTTAAAAGTTTTAAAATTATTAATTTAGAATTTTTTTATTTTTAGGCACAAGAAATTGGAGCGCCTCCAGATCACTTGCAACTTCTCGAGGCTGTCCACACGAACAAAAAGACTGGTCGTATCCAAGATGGTCTCGTTATTGAGATCATCGAAAAAGTAAAAAAGAAAAAAAGTGATATTCTAACCCAGCAATCTCAAGTTGGTTCTTCATCTTTGGTCGCTGAATTGCCGCGTTCTGAGATTAACCGTCTCGTTCTTGATATAAGTTTTTTTTAAAAATATATAATTAATATTATAATAATTTTCATTAAATTTTTTTATAATATTTTTTATTTTTACAGGAAGTACCATTTTCAAAGGGTCGTCATCCAGGACTCGGGAGAGTTGTAGATACCGGTGGTGCAACATCTACAGTTAGAAACGAGGAAAATGAACAGTTAAAAGAAGAAATGGCGTCCATGAAAATAGAGATGAATAATCTCAAAAACTTTGTAGAAATGATAAAAAATAAATTGCCTGATGACTTTTTTTCTCCTCCTTCTCCTCCTGCTCCTCCTTTGTAATTTGTAATTTAAAATAAATGTTTAATAATATTTATATTTATAATATTATTTTTATTAATTGTATGATTATTTTAAATAATATTAATTTAAATATTAAAATAAAAAATTTATTTTTTTAATATTTATATTTTAAAAATATTTAATTATTTTAATTAAATATTTTTAAAATATAAATATTAAAAAATAAATTTTTTATTTTTTCAATTATTTGGTGTTTCCGACGGCTATTGTCATCGGAAATTCCCGACGGAACAAGCCGTCGGAAATGTGTTGCTATATCCCGACGGTTATAAACCGTCGGGAAATATCATCGGACAATATTTCCAACGGCACAAGTCATCGGAGAACACCCTCGAAAGTTCGTCGGCGATTACCGATCGATCCGGACCATCGCAGATCCGTGGGTTATTTCTGACGGAAGGTTGTCATCGAACATCCGTCGGAAGTTTCCGATGGCACACTTAATCGCCAATCCGTCGGAAAGTCTCGATAACTTCCCGACGGAATCGCATTTCCGACGAAATAGTCCGACGGACTATTTTCATCGGAAAGTAGTAGAGAAACGGTTTTACCGACGTATTTCCGACGGATACGGCCGTCGGAAATACGCTGTTTTCTTGTAGTGATATAGAAAATTTACCTAGCTTCACGTGTGCGTTGGAATTGTGTCATTTTCGTAGCTTTTTCAGTCTCAAATGTTGTCAAATTATGGAAAATTGAGCTAGCTTAACGTGGGTGTTGGACTCATGTCATTTTGAACTCTAAATCAAAAGTTAAACACGATTTACTACGTACATGTCAAGTTGATCAGCTAGTTAAAATGAACATTCTAAACTAATCATTAGTGCTCCTTAAAAAAGGCTTAAGCATAATGCATGTCATCACGCAGTTTTGGATAGATTGGATTACTTGGAGGCTTTGTCATAGCTAGTTCGGTTTTATATTTTATGACAATATAGAAAATTGACCTATATTATCATGGCCGTTGGATTCGTGTCATTCTGAAATCTAAATCAAAAGTTACGGACAATTTATTGCGGATATTTCAAGTTGATCAGCCAATTAAAATGAACAATCTAAACTAATCACTAGTGCTCCTTGAGTAAAAGCTTAAAAATGAAGCATAATGGATGGCATAACGTAGTTTAGGATACGTTAGATTACTTGGACGCTTTTTCGTAGCTCTTTTAGTCTTAAATGTTGTCACAATATGGAAAATTGAGCTAACTTAACGTGGGCATTGGACTCATGTCATTTTGAGCTCTAAATAAAATTAAAGACGATCTAGTTAGTGCGTACATGTCAAGTTGATTAGCTAGCTAAAGTGACCATTCTAAACTGATCATTAGTGCTCATTTAGTAAAGGCTTAAGCATAATGCATGGAATCACGCAGTGCGTGATAGATTGGATTACTAGGAGGCTATGTCGTAGCTATTTTGGTGTTAAAGCTTATCACAATATAGAACATTGAGTAAGCTTAACGAGTCATTATGAACTTTAAATCAATTTATGCGGACATGTCAAGTTGATCAGCCAGTTAAAATAATAATTCTAAACTGATCATTGGTGCTCCTTGAGTAAAGGTTTGTAAATAAAGCATAATGCATGGCATCACGCAGTTTGTGATACATTGGATTACTTGGAGGCTTGTATGTAGCTCTTTCAGTCTCAAATGTTGTAACAATATTGAAAATTGAGAGAGATTAACATGGGGCCTAAATCAAATGTTAAATCAAATGTTAAATACGACTTATTGCGGACATGTCAAGTAGATCAGCTAGTTAAAATGATCATTCTAAACTGATCATTGTTGCTCATTGAGCAAAGATTAACACATGAATCATAATGCATGGCATCACTCATTTTGGGATAGATTGGATTACTTGGATGCTTTTTTGTAGCTATTTCGGTCTTTAATTTTGTCAAAATGTAGAATATTGAGGTAGCTAAATTTGGGCATTGAATTCGTGTCAATATGAACTCTAAATCAAAAGTTATGGACAATTTATTGCGAACATGTCAAGGTGATTGGCCAGTTAAAATGATAATTCTAAACTGGTCATTGGTGCTCCTTTAGTAAAGGCAAATAAATGAAGCATAATCCATGACATCACGCAGTTTGGGATACATTGGATTACTTGTAGGCTTTGTCGTAGCTCTTTCAGTCTCAAATGTTGTCATAATATTGAAAATTGACCTAAATTACCATGGGCGTTTCATTCATGTCATTTTGAGCTCTAAATAAAATGTTAAATGCGACTTAGTCCGGACATGTCAAATTGATCAGCTAGTTAAAATGATCATTCTAAACTGATCATTGGTGCTCATTCAGCAATGGTTTACTACGCATGGCATCACGCAATTTGGGATAGATTTGATTACTTGGAGTTGTCATAGCTATTTCAGTCTTAAGTATTTTCACAATATAGAAAACTGAGCTAGCTTAACGTGGGTGTTTGATATGTGTGATTTTGAACTCTAAATCAAAAGTTACAAACGATTTAGTGCGGACATGTCAAGTTGATCAGCCACTTAAAAGAATAATTCTAAACTGATCATTGGTGCTCATTTAATAATAGCTTATAAATGAAGCATAGTGAATGGTATCACATAGTTTGGGATACATTGGATTACTTGGAGGCTTCGTCATAGCTCTTTCAGTCTCAAATATTGTCACAATATTGAAAATTGAGTTATATTAACATGGGTGTTGGATTCATGTTATTTTGCTCTCTAAAGAAAATGTTAAAGAAGATTTAGTCTGGACATGTCAAATTGATCAGCAAGTTAAAATGATTTTTCTAAACTGATAATTAGTACTCACAGAGAAATGATTTACAAATGAAGCATAATTCATGCCATCACACAGTTTGGGGTAGATTGGATTACTTGTAGGCTTTGTCAGAGCTCTTTCAATATCAAATGTTGTCACAATATTGATAGTTGAGCTAGATTAACGTGGGCATTGGATTTATGTAATTTTGAACTCAAAATCAAATGTTAAAGACCATTTACTGCGGACGTGTCATGTTGATCAGCTAGTTAAAATGGTCATTCTAAACTAATCATTGGTGTTTGTTGATCAAAGGTTTACAAATGAATCATAATGCATGACATCCAGTAGTTTGGGATAGATTGGATTACTTGGAGGCTCTGTCTTTCCTATGTCTGTCTTAAATTTAATCACAATATAGAAAATTGAGCTAGCTTAACATGGGTGTTGGATTCGTGTCATTCTGAACAATAACTCAATGTTTCGGACGATTCAGTGCGGACATGTCAAGTTGATCAGCTAGTTAAAATGATCATTCTAATCTGATCATTGGTGCTCATTGAGCAAAGGTTTACAAATGAACCATAATGCATGGTATCACATAGTTTGGGATAGATTGGATTACTTGGTGGCTTTGTCGTACCTCTTTCAATCTCAAATCTTGTCACAATACTGAAAATTGAGCTAGAATACCGTGGGCTTTGGATTCATGTTATTTTGAACTCTAAATCAAATGTTAAAGATAATTTAGTCCGGACATGTCAAGTTGATCAGCTAGTTAAAATGATAATTCTAAACTGATCACTGGTATTGATTAAGCAGAGGTATACAAATAAAGCATAATGCATGGGATCACTAAGTTTTGGATAGATTGGATTACTTGGAGGCTTTGTCGTAGCTATTTCAATCTTAAATTTTGTCACCATATAGAATATTGAGCTAGCTTAACGTGGGCATTATATTCATGTCATTCTGAACTCTAAATCAAAACTTTTTGACAATTTAGTGTGGAGATGTCAAGTTTATCAGCTAGATAAATTGATCATTATAAACTGATCATTGGTGCTCATTGAGAAAAGGTTTACAAAGGAAGCATGATACGTGGCATCGAGTAGTTTGGGATAGATTAGATTACTTTGAGGCTTTGTCATAGCTATTTTGGTCTTCAATTTTGTCACAATATAGAAAACTGAGCTAGTACAACATGAGATAGATTGGATTACTTGCAGGCTTTGTCGTAACTATTTCAGTCTTCAATGTTGTCACAATATAGAATGCTGATCTAGCTTAGCATGGCCGTTGGATTCGTGTCATTCTGAACTCTAAAAAAAAGTTACGGACAATTTAGTGCCGACATGTAAAGTTTATCAGCTAGTTAAATTGATCATTGGTGCTCATTGAGAACGCATAAATGAAGCATGGCATCACGCAGTTTGGGTTATATTGGATCTTTTGGAGGCTTTTTTGTAGCTATGATAGTCTTAAATTTTTTCACAATATATTGAGCTAGTTTAACATGGGCATTGGATTCATGTCATTTTGAACACTAAATAAAAAGTTACGGATGTTTAGTGCGGACATGTCAAGTTGATCACAAGTTAAAGTGATCATTTTAAACTGATCATTAGGGCTACTTGAGTAAGCATAAATGAAACATAATCCATGGAATCACGCAGTTTGGGATTAATTGAATTACTTGGAGGCTTTGTCGTAGCTTTTTCAGTCTTAAATGTTCTCACAATATAAAAATTGAGCTAACTTAATGTGGGCATTGGATTCATATCATTCTAAACTCTAAATAAAAAGCTACGGATGATTTAGTACACACATGAGAAGTCTATCAGCTAGTTATATTGATTATTCTAAACTGCTAATTGGTGCTCATTGAGCAAAGGTTTACAAATGATGCATAATGCATGGTATCATGCAGTTTGGGATACATTGGATTACTTGGAAGCTTTGTCGTAGCTCTTTCAGTCTTAAATGTTGTCGGGCTCCCGTTTTATTCAATTGACGTGTGTGTTCACAATTGTATGATCTTTTGGAAAGAAGATGAGAAATGAGAAAAATGCAAATTTTGCGATTTTCCCGATATAAGCCAAGCAAGGGCAAGATGAGAATACCTTTCATTCGTATGTGGACTTTACCTATACATGATAGACTTAAAAGAATGTATCAAAGCGAGAAAACTGCAAAGGCAATGAGGTTGCATGAAGAGCATGAAGCAGAAGACGGAGAAATGAGTCATGCATCTGATGGTGCAGAGTGGAAATTTTTTCAATATCTACATCCTAGATTTGCTGCTGAATCTCGAAACATTTATCTTGCTTCTACATCTTGGGTTCAATCCATTTGGCATATCTCGTAATCATTCATTATTGCCGGTGATTATCACTTCATATAACTTGCCACCGGATATGTGTATGAACAAAGAGTACTTGTTTCTAACAATTATGAATTTGGGGCCAAATCAACCGCGTGCTAGTTGGGATATATACCTCTGACCTTTGATTGATGAGTTGAAAGAACTGTGGTCTAAGGGAGTTGATGCATACAATGTATCGTTGAATCAACAATTCAATCTAAATGTCGTGGTACTGTAGACAACTGGAGTGTTGTGTCATTTTGGATTGAATTACTTAAAGGCTTGTTCGTATCTCTTTCACTATCAAATGTTGTCAGAATATTGAAAAATTGAGATAGATTAACATCAGCGTTGGATTCATGTCATTTTGAGCTGTTAATAAAATGTTAAAGACGATTTGGTGTGGACATGTCAAGTGGATAAGCTTGTTAAAATTATAATTCTAAATTGATCATTGATGCTCATCGAGCAAAGGTTTACAAATAAATCCTAATGCATGACATCACGCAGTTTGGGATAAATTGGATTACTTGGACGCTTCGCATAGCTATTTTGGTCTTTATTTTTTTCACAATGTAGAAAACTGAGCAAGTTTAATGTGCGCATTGAATTCATGTCAGTTTGAACTCTAAATCAAAAGTTACAAATGATTCTTTACGGACATGTCAAGTTGATCGGTCAGTTAAAATGATCATTCTAAACTGATCATTGGTGCTCCTTGAGTAAAGGCTTATAAATGAAGCATAATGCATGGCATCACGAAGTTTGGGATACGTTGGATTCTCATTTTACAATGTCAACAAACCATAGTATGACAAATCATCACATTAAGAGTTTTCAAATTTCCTTAAGCCTATCTCACTTTGAAAGATTCAAATCATGATAAATCTTTAAAAATTTAATATTAAATCAATATTTTTCTGTTAGATAAACTTTAGATCATTCTAAAGCTATAATCTCAATATTCTTTCACTTTCAGTCTCAAATGAAAGAATATTGAGATTATAGAGGAGAAATGTGAAGAATTGAATCTGAAAACTCAAAGAGAAGTATGAGAAATGACTTAGACTTATGGAGAAGAATCTCCTAAGAGTTTTTTATACATTGAGTCTTTACAGCCCTTTTATAGAGGATTTACAATGTGAACACAAAAGAAAACGAATTCAAACTTGTGGATGAGTTTGAATAGAGGAGGAGCCTGTCAACAACCAATGAGAAGAGAGGAGACAGCATGGGCATGACTGTTTGGTGTGGTTGCCAAGACTGTGTGCAGCATGGGCATGACTGTTTGGTGTGGTTGCCAAGACTGTGTGCAGCATGGGCATGACTTTTCCACCTTGATTCTTCTCCCAAGGTAGCTATTTAACCATTTCAACCATGTGGTTAATAATAACCCATCCTTTTTCATTTCCCTTGTTATTCAAACTGAATTTTCGTGCTCACACTTGCTTTGTAGGTCAAGATAGGTCTTATTTGATTTTCCTATGTCAATACTCCCCCTCAAGCTAAAGACTTTGGAATCACCCTAAAGTCTTAAGCTTGGGAACCCAAGGCAACACCTCATTAAAAACCTTATTAAGGAAAACCACTTGGGACAAAACCTTAATAAGGGAAAAAGAGTGTGCTGCTCTAGGATTAGGAGACCTTTGATCATGGGTGTGATAAATCAACAAGCCCAAGTTTGCTAAAGATGTTCTTGCAAACTTTGAGACTTGCTGCCTTTGTGAAGATGTCAGCTAGTTGGTCTTCACTCCTTGTATAACATGGCAGAATGGTTCCATCTTGAACTTTCTCCCTAACCTTATGGCAGTCGATCTCTATGTGCTTGGTCCTCTCGTGAAACACTGAGTTTGAAGCTATGTGAATGGCTGCCTGATTATCACAATGGAAGGTAATTGGCCCTGGTTGTGCAATACCGAAATCTTTCAAGAGTGCTTTGAGCCAAGTTACTTCATTTGTCAGCTTCCTCATAGCCCTATATTCTGCTTCAGCACTAGAACATGACACCACCTTCTGCTTCTTAGTCTTCCAAGTGACTAAGTTCCCACCAACGAAGGTGCAATACCCAGTGGTTGATTTCCTATCCACCCTATCACCAGCCCAATCCGCATCACAATACCCGACAATCTCAGTGTTCCCATTCTTGCCCATCCATATACCTTGACCAGGAGATCCTTTGATGTATCTAAGGATCCTTTCTACCATGCTCCAATGATATACAGTAGGCTTTTGCATATGTTGACTTACTTGATTCACAGCAAAACACAAGTCTGGTCGTGTGAGGGTGAGGTAGATCAGCTTCCCAACTAGTCTCCTATACTGAGAAACATCCTTAAATAACTCATCAGCTTTCTCCCCCTTTCCGTTGACCTTGTAGCCATCTTCAAGAGGAGTTTTGGCCGGTTTAGCCCCAAGCTTTCCCGTGTCTGTCAACAGATCAAGAGCATACTTTCTTTGGGATAGAAAGAGCCCTTCTTGAGACCGACACACTTCAATACCCAAGAAGTACTTCAACTCTCCAAGATCCTTGATGTCAAATGATCTGTTTAAGAAGGCCTTTGTGGACTGAATTCCTTCCTTATCATCTCCTGTGATGATAAGGTCATCCACATAAACCAAGACCGCCACGATTCCTTTGGAGTTTTGACGAGTGAACAAAGTATGATCTGAATGGGATTTCCTAAACCCATTATCAGTAAGTGTGGAGCTTAATTTGTGATACCAGGCCCTTGGTGACTGCTTCAACCCATATATTGCCTTCCTAAGTCTTAGAACCTGTCCCTCTTTGCAAAAATCTTCAAGGCCTGGTGGTGGAGTCATATACACTTCCTCTTCAAGTTCTCCTTGTAGAATGCGTTCTTGACATCCATTTGCCATAAGTCCCAAGTCAGATTCGTAGCTAGTGAAAGAACAACCCTTACAGTGTGTAGCTTAGCCACCGGTGCAAATGTATCAGTATAGTCCTCTCCATATGTCTGAGTGAAACCTCTTGCAACTAGACGTGCCTTGTACCTTTCTATGTCCCCATTGCTTTTATACTTGATGGTGAACACCCACTTGGAACTCACAGCCTTCTTGCCTTTGGGAAGTTCTTGTATATCCCATGTATGATTCCTTTCCATAGCTCCCTTCTCATCTCTTACTGCATCTAACCATTCTTTCTTGCTCTCAGCTTCTTCATAAGTCCTTGGAATCTGACTTTGTTCAATCTTTCCAAGGAATGCTTGATGACTAGATGGCAAGAGGTCAAGGGAACAAACAGCTTGTATGGGATGAGCCACGGCCTGGTTGTTGTAGAATACCCTAGTGTTCCTAAGTCTAGTACTCCTCCTTAAATGCTGAACAGGTGGTGCAGCCTCCTCTCAACCGTTTCCTCTTCCATTTGGTGAATAGGTTCCTCTATACCCACTTCCAAGTCGTCTTGTTCTTGATTTTGGGCCATAGCTTCTTCTTGGATTGGAGTTTGTTCTTGAGTTACCACCCCTTGTTCATTCTCTTGGGTATCTTGTGAACTACTTAAGGTTCTTGTTTCTTCGTGTCTTGAATCCTTTGGCAGATCATTTCCCAAATGATTCAAGAGAAACCTCAAACTCGTAGCCAAATCAGAAGGTGACCTTGAGAGATCCTTCAATCCTTCCCAATCTTTCTGATCATAATTGCTTTGTTCTTCTATGAACTTGACATCTCTAGACACATATGTCCTGTTGTTGCTCGGATCATAGCACTTATAACCCTTTTGTGTTGTCGAATATCCAAGGAACATACACTTGATGCTCTTTGCCTCCAACTTGTTTCTTAGATCACCTGGAACATACACAAAGCACACACACCCAAATACACGTAAATGATCAATGGAAGGTTTAGTTTTATTGAGTACCTCAAATGGGGATATATCTTGCAAGACTTTGGTTGGAATCCGATTGATGAGGTAGCAAGCAACCAAGACTGCATCTCCCCAAAACTTTTAGGAACATTGGTATGAAACATCATGGATCTTGCTACTTCCATTAAGTGTCGGTTCTTCCTTTCAGCAACTCCATTTTGTTGTGGTGTGTGTGGACAGCTAGTTTGATGTAGTATTCCATGTTTGTTTAGATGAGCTTTGAATCTTTGACTTGTGTATTCCCCTCCATTATCTGATCTTAACACTTTGATCTTGGCATTGAATTGATTAGTAACATAATTATGAAAGTTTATAAATGCCTCATAAACCCTATCTTTAGATGGAAGTAATGTCACCCATGTATATTTCGATTTCTCATCTATAAAGGTCACAAAGTATTTATTCCTATCTCTAGACATGTAAGGTGAGGTCCAAACATCGGAATGTACTAAATCAAAGCAATGCTCATAAATTGTAGACGATTTAGGGAAAACAACACGACAATGTTTGCCAAGGATACAAGCCTCACAAACTGAGTGATCATAAGCGACATTAGGAATTATTAAGCTTAAAGCACGAGCATGAGGATGTCCTAATCTAGCATGCCATAAGACATCTTTATTAGCAAAAACACAGGATTTGAAAGCTAAGGAATCCAAATTGCTTGGAGGGTCTTCAAGAACATAGAGCTCATCTTGAGTTACACCACCTCCAAGTATCTTACCACTCTTAATATCCTGAAAGTAAACATTGTTAGGCCCAAATGTAACATTGCAATTGAGGTCTTTAGTAGCCTTTTTGACAGAAACTAGATTAGACTTAAATTTAGGTACAAAGAATGCATTACTTTCTTTGTCAAATAGTCTTAATTTTCCAGTTCCTTCAATTGGAATACCCTTACCATCAGCTATAGTTACTTGTCCTAGACATGGTTCAATGTTCTTTAACAACCTAGCATTGCTAATCATATGGTGAGAAGCACCTGAATCCACTACCAACTTATGATCTGGTTTATCAAGCGATTTATGGGAGTAGAGTGTGATACCGGAGAGTTTTGAGGCATAGGCCTTGATGAGATCCTCCAAGTCACTCTTCTTAACATACTCCATGGATACATTCATAGCTAGCTCCCCTCCTTGGTTGGATGAACTTGCCGGTTCAGTCGCAACCATTTGAGAGATGTTAGCCTTTGAATCTTTGAACCGGTTTGGCTTGAGATGAGGATGAAGTATCCAGCACTTGTCCTTGATATGGCCATTCCTCTTACAATGTTCACACATCACACTCTTCCTATCCTCTTGCTTAAACACGCTTTTGTTGGCCATGACTAGTTCTCCTTTACCACCAAACAAACCAATGTTGCCTTGCTCCCTTTGAATCCGTGAGCACACCTCTTCGAAATCAGGGAGTTTTGGCTCTCTCAGGATGGACTTAATCACATCCTTAAAGGCTGTATTTAGGTTGAGAAGGAGCCCAAATATCTTGTCTTGTTCCTTCCTTTCATTAAGCACCTTTGGATCCATAGAACTTGGTCTCAACATGTCAAGCTCGGACCATGTTGACTGGAACTTGCCCAGGAATTTTGTGAACTCCATATCCTCTTGGTGTAGATCATTGAGAGCCTTCTTAACCTCATACACACGGCTGAGGTTTGAAACATCCCCATACACCCTCTTGAGAGTGTCCCAAAGAGACTTGGCAGTTTCACAATGTGAATAAGCTTCAAGAATGGATGGGTCCAATGAATTTTGGAGGAATCCAAGGACTGATTGATCTTCTTGGAACCACCTAGCTTCTTCTTTTCTTGTTGCCTCATCCTTCTTCTCCTTTGGATCATCTATAGATGGAGTATTATCCTCCAAGATGTAATTCCAAAGTCCTTTGCCACAAATGGCTGTCTTGATGGTTCTTGACCATAATGTGTAGTTCAAGCCTTTGAGAACTACTGCTATCACCGTAGGTTTCAGGCTGGAACTAATTTGAACTGTATCCTCCATTGTTAGGCTTTGAAGAGCTCAAAGGAAGCAGCTTTTATGATTGAATGAAACCGTGAGTTTTTAGTCTAAAGACTGAGAGATTTTGACAGAATTTTAGATTAGAAACTGAGAGATTTGAGTAGAAAAGATAAGAGAATGATCTTATGCTCTGATACCATGAAAGAATATTGAGATTATAGAGGAGAAATGTGAAGAATTGAATCTGAAAACTCAAAGAGAAGTATGAGAAATGACTTAGACTTATGGAGAAGAATCTCCTAAGAGTTTTTTATACATTGAGTCTTTACAGCCCTTTTATAGAGGATTTACAATGTGAACACAAAAGAAAACGAATTCAAACTTGTGGATGAGTTTGAATAGAGGAGGAGCCTGTCAACAACCAATGAGAAGAGAGGAGACAGCATGGGCATGACTGTTTGGTGTGGTTGCCAAGACTGTGTGCAGCATGGGCATGACTGTTTGGTGTGGTTGCCAAGACTGTGTGCAGCATGGGCATGACTTTTCCACCTTGATTCTTCTCCCAAGGTAGCTATTTAACCATTTCAACCATGTGGTTAATAATAACCCATCCTTTTTCATTTCCCTTGTTATTCAAACTGAATTTTCGTGCTCACACTTGCCTTGTAGGTCAAGATAGGTCTTATTTGATTTTCCTATGTCAATATCAAATGCTGTCACAATATTGAAAATTGAGCTAGATTTATGTGGGCGTTGGATTTATCTGATTTTGAGCTCTAAATCAAATGTTAAAGATGATTTAGTGCGGATATATCAAGTTGATCAGCTAGTTAAAATGACCATTATAAACTGATAACTAGGGGTCATTGAGCAAAGGTTTACCAATGAACCATAATGCATGACATCACAAAGTTTAGGATATATTGGATTACATGGAAGCTTTGTTGTAGCTATTTCTGTATTACATTTAATCACAATGTTGAACACTGAGCTAGCTTAACGTGGACATTGGATTCGTGTCATTCCGAACTCTAAATCAAAAGTTACAGACGATTTAGTGTGGACATGTCAAGTTCATCGGTCAGTTAAAATGATCATTCTAAACTGATCATTGGTGCTCCTTGAGTAAAAGCCTATAGCTGTAGCATAATGTATGGCATCACGCAGTTTGGGATAGATTGGATTACTTGAAGGCTTTATCGTAGCTCTTTCAGTCTCAAATGTTTTCACAATATTGAAAATTGAGCTAGATTACCGTTAGCATTGGATTCATGCCATTTTGAGCTCTAAATAAAATGTTAAAGACGATTTAATCCAGACATGTCAAGTGGGTCAGATAGTTAAAATGCTCATCCTAAACTGATCATTCGTCTCATTGAGCAAACATTTACAAATGAAGCATAATGCAAGGCATCGAGCAGTTTGGGATAAATTGGATTACTTGGACGCTTTGTCATAGCTGTTTCAGTCTTAAATTTAGCATAATATAGAAAATTGAGCTTGCTTAACGTGTGTGTTACATTCGTGTCATTCTAAACTCTAAATCAAAAGTTACGGACGATTTAGTGCGGATATGTCAAGTTGATCAGCCTCTATTAAATTGATTATTCTAAACTGATCATTTGTGCTCCTTGAGTAAAAGCTCATAAATGAAGCACAATGCAGGGCATCAATCAGTTTGGGATACATTGGATTACTTGGAGGCCTTGTCTTAGCTCTTTCTACTCAAATGTTGTCACAATTAAAAGTGAGCTAGATTAATGTGGGCGTTGGATTCATGTCATTTTGAGCTCTAAATAAAATGTAAAGTTGTTCAGCTAGTTAAAATGGTCATTCTAAACTGATCAATGGTGCTCATTGAGCAAAGGTTTATAATGAAGCGTAATGCATGGCATCCACCAGTTTGGGATAGATTGGATTAGTTGAAGGGTTTGTCATAGCCATTTCTGTCTAAAATTTAATCACAATGTAGAAAATCTAACTAGCTTAACGTCGGCATTGGATTCGTGTCATTCTAAATTCTAGATCAAAAGTTGCGGACGATTTAGTGCGGACATGTCAAGTTTGTCGGCCAATTAAAATGATTACTATAAACTGATCAATGGTGTTCCTTGAGTAAAGGCTCATAAATGAAGCATAATGTATGGCATCATGCAGTTTGGGATACATTGGATTACTTAGAGGCCTTTTCTTAGTTCTTGCAGTCTCAAATGTGTCCACAATATTGAAAATTGAGCTAGATTAACATGGGCGTTGGATTCATCTCATTTTGCGCTCTAAATCAAATGTTAAAGATGATTTAGTACGAACATGTCAAGTTGATCAGCTAGTTAAAATGATTATTCTATACTGATCATTGGTGCTCACTGAGAAAAGGTTTACAAATAAAGCATAATGCATGGCATCATGCAGTTTAGGATAGAATGAATTACTTGGAGGCTTTGTTGTAGTTCATTCAGTCTCAAATGTTATTACAAAATTATAAGTTGAGCTAGATTAACGTGGGCGTTGGACTCATGTCATTTTGAGCTCTAAATAAAATACTAAAGATGATTTAGTGCGGATATGTACAGTTGTTCAGCTAGCTAATGTGATCATTCTAAACTGATCAGCTAGCTAAAATGATCATTCTAAACTGATAAGTGGTGCTCATTGAGTAAAAGCATATAAACAAAGCATAATGCATGGCATCACGCAGTTTGGGATACATTGGATTATTTAGAGGCTTTGTCGTAACTATATTTTTCTTAAGTTTTGTCACCTTAGAAAATTGAGGTAGCTTAACATGCGCATTGGATTCGTGTTATTCATTGTTTAGAAAATCAATGTGGGTGTTGGATTCATGTCATTTGGAACTCTATTTCAAACACAAAAGACGATTTAGTCCGGACATGTCAAGTTGATCAGCTAGTTAAAATGATCATTCTAAACTGATCATTGGTGCTCACCGAGAAAAGGTTTACAAATGAACCATAATTCCTGGCATCACACTGTTTGGGATAGATCGGATTACTTATAGGAATTGTCGTAGATCTTTCAGTCTCAAATGTTGTCAATCTAATTAAATGTTAAAACTGATTTAGTGCAGAGATGTCAAGTTGATAAGCTAGTTAAAATGATAATTCTAAACTGATTGTTGGTGCTCATTGAGCAAAGGTTTACAAATGAAGCATAATGCATGGCATCACGCAGTTTGGAATAGATTGGATTACTTGGAGGCTTTGTCATAGCTACTTCGGTCTTAAATTTAATCACAATATAGAAAATTGAGCAAGCTTAATGTGGGCGTTGGATTCGTGTCATTCTGCTAAATCAAAAGTTTCGGACAATTTAATTGCGGACATGTCAAGTTGATCGGCCAGTTAAAATGATAGTTCTAAACTGATCATTGGATCTCCTTGTGTAAAGGCTTATAAATGAAGCATAATGCATGGCATCACGAAGTTTGGGAAACATTGGATTCCTTGGAGGCTTTGTCATACCTCTTTAAGTCTTTAATGTTGTCACAATACTAAAAATTAAGCTAGATTAATGTGGGCATTTGATTCTTCTCATTTTGAGCTCTAAATCAAATACTAAAGACGATATAGTCTGGACATGTCAAGTTGAACAGATAATTAAAATGATTGTTCTAAACCGATCATTGGTGCTCATTGAGAAAAGGTTTATAAATGAAGCATAATGCATGACATCACGCAGTTTTAGATATATTGGATTACTTGGAGGATTTGTTGTTGCTATTTTAGTCTCAAATGTTTTCATAATATAGAATGTTGAGCTAGCTTAACGTTAGCGTTGGATTCGTGTCATTCTGAACTCGAAATCAAAAGTTTCAGAGGATTTAATGCGGACATATCAAGTTGATCGGCCAGTTAAAATGATAATTTTAGTCTGATAATTGGTGCTCATTAAGTAATAGCTTATAAATGAAACATAACACATGGTATCACACAGTTTGGGATACATTGGGTTACTTGGAGGATTTGTCGTACCTAATTCAATCTTAAATGTTGTCACAATATTGAAAATTGAGCAACATTAACATGGGCGTTGGATTCATGTCATTTTGACCTCTAAATAAACTTTAAAAACGATTTAGTCCGCACATGTCAAGTTAATAAGCTAGTTAAAATGATCTTTCTAGACTGATCATTGGTTCTCACTGAGCAAAGTTTACAAATGAAGCATAATGCATGGCGTCACGCAGTTTGGGATATATTGAATTACATGGAGGCTTTTTCATTTCTATGTACGTCTTTAATATTGTCACAATATAGAACATTGAACTAGCTTGACGTGGGCGTTGGATTCATGTCATTTTGAACTCTAAATCAAAAGTTCCAGATGATTTAGTGCAGACATGTCAAGTTCATCAGCTAGTTAAAATGATCATTCTAAACTGATCATTGGTGCTCCTTGAGTAAAGGCTTATAAATAAAGCATCATACATGGTATCGTGCAGTTTGGGATACATTGAATTACTTGGAGGCTTTGTAGTATCTCTTTGAGTCTCCATTGTTGTCACAATACTGAGAATTGAGGTTGCTTAACGTGGTAGTTTGATTCATGTCATTTTGAGCTCTAAATTAAATGTTAAAAATGATTTAGTGTGGACATGTCAAATTGATAAGGCGGGTAGAATGATCATTCAAAACTGATCATTGTTGCTCTTTGAGTAAAGGCTAATAAATGAAATGTAATACATTACATCATGCAGTTTGGGATAGCTCGGATTACTAAAAAGCTTTTTCGTAGCTATTTCATTGTTAAATTTTATCACACTATAGAAAATTGATCTACCTTAACGTGGGCATTGGATTCGTGTCATTTTGAACTCTAAATCAAAAGTTGCAGACGATTTAGTGGGGACATGTCAAGTTGATCGGCCAGTTAAAATGATCATTCTAAACTGATCATTGGTTCTATTTGAGTAAAGGCTTATAAATGAAGCATAATGCATGGCATCACGCAGTTTGTCGTAGCTCTTTTAGTCTCAAATGTTGCCACAATAAATAAAATTGAGCTAGCATAATGTGGGCATTGGATTCGAGTCATTCTGAATCCTAAATCAAAGTTACTGACAATTCATTGCATACATATCCAGTTGATCAGCCAGTTAAAATGATCACTCTAAACTGCTCATTGGTGCTCTTTGAGTAAAGGCTTATAAACGAAGTATAAATCATGGCATAGTGTAATTGGGAAAAATTGGATTACTTGGACGCTTTTTCATAATTCTTTTAGTCTCAAATGTTTTCACAATCTGGAAAACTTAGCTAGCTTACGTGGCCGTTGGACTCATGTCATTCTGAACTCTCAATCAAAAGTTAAATCAATTTAGTGCATAAATGTCAAGTTGATAGGCCAGTTTAAATGATTACTCTAAACTGATCATCATTACTCCTTGAGTAAATGCTTACAAATGAAGCATAATGCATGGCATCACGCAGATTGGGATACATTGGATTACTTAGAGGCTTTTCCTTGCTCTTTCAGTCTCAAATGTTGTCACTATATGGAAAATTGAGCTAGGTTAACGTGGGTATTGGATTCATGTCATTTTGAGCTTTAACAGTATTGGACTCATCTCATTCCGTCTCAAATGTTGTCACAATACGGAAAATTGAGCTAGCTTAAAGTTAGTGTTGTACTCATGTCATTTTCAGCTCTAAATAAAAAAGTTAAAAACGATTTCGACATGTCAAGTTGATCAGCTAGTTAAAAAGATCATTCTAATATGATAATTGGTGATCCTTGAGTAATGGCTTATAAATGAAGAATAATGAATGACATCAAGAAGTTATGGATCGATTGGATTATTTGTAATCTTTGTCAAAGCTATTTCGATGACAAATTCTGTCACAATATAGAAAATTGAGCTAGCCTAACGTGGGCATTGGATTCGTGTCATTCTGAACTTTAAATAAAAAATTGTGGATGATTTACTGCGTCCATGTCAAGTAGGTAAGCTAGTTAAAGTGATCATCTATACTGATCATTGGTGCTCTATGAGTAAATGCGTATAAATAAATCATAATGCATGGCATCACGCAGTTTGGGATACATTGTGGTCCTGTTCGTTTGGCAGCCGCAGGAACCTGCAGCTGCGGCTGCAGCAGATTTTTGTTCATTTAGCTGCCGCAGATACCTGCGGCAGACGCAACGGTCAGACGCTGTATCCTGCGTCGCAATTTTTTCAACCGCTGATTAAAACAGCGGTGCGACTAAAAATCTGCAATCAACCGCAACCGCAACCGCCGACGGCAGACAAATGAACAACATCTGCCGCAGCCGCAGCCGCAGGATTGACCGCAGCCGCAGCCGCCGGCGGCGACCAAACGAACAGCACATGTATTACTTGGAGGCTTTTTCGTGGCTCTTTCAGTCTCAAATCTTGTCACAATATTGAAAATTGAGCTAGATTAACATAGGCGTTCGATTCGTGTCATTTTGAGCTCCAAATCAAATACTATGGATGATTTAATGCTGACATGTCAAGGTTATTAGTTAGTTAAAATGATCATTCTAAACTAATCATTGGGGCTCATTGAGCAAAGGTTTACATATGAAGCATAATGCATGGCATCACTCAGTTTGGGATAGATTGGATTATTTTGAGGTTGTGTCCTTGCTATTTCTGTGTTTAATTTAATAACAATATAGAATATTGAGCTAGCTTAACGTGGGTGTTGGATTTGTGTTACTCTGAACTCTAAATCTAAAGTTATGGACGATTTAGTGCGGACATGTCAAGTTGATCGGCCAGTTAAAATGATCATTCTAAACTGATCATTGGTGCTCCTTGAGTAAAGGCTTATAAATGAAGTATAATACATGGCATCACGAAGTTTGGGATACATTTGATTACGTGGAAGCTTTCTCATAAGTCTTTCAGTGTCAAATGTTGTCACAATATGGAAAATTCAGCTAGCTTAACGTGGGCGGTGGACTCATGTCAATTTGAGCTCTAAATCAAAAGTTAAAGACAATTTAGTGCGGACATGTAAGTTGTTCAGCTAGTTAAAATGATCATTCTAAACTGAACATTGATGCTTCTTGAGTAAAGGCTAATATATGAAGCATAATGCATGGCATCACGCAGCCTAGGATAGATTGGATTACTTAAAAGCTTTGTCGTAGCTATTTCGGTCTTAGATTTTGGAACTTTGGGATACATTGGATTACTTGGAGGTTTATTCCTTGCTCTTTTAGTCGCAAATGTTGTCACAATATGGAAAATTGAGGTTGCCTAATGTGGGCGTTGGAGTCATGTCATTTTAAGCTCCAAATAAAAAGTTAAATACGATTTAATGCGGACATATCACATTGATAAGGCAGTTAGAAAGATCATTCTAAACGGATCATTGGTGCACCTTGAGTAAAGGCTAATAAATGAAACATAATGCATTACATCATGCAGTTTGGGATAGTTCAGATTACTAAAAGGCTTTGTCGTAGCTATTTCGGTGTTAAATTTTGTCACACTATAGAAAATTGATCTACCTTAACGTGGGCGTTGGATTCATGTCATTTTGAACTCTAAATCAAAAGTTACGGACGATTTGTGGGGACATGTCAAGTTGATCGGCCAGCTAAAATGATCATTCTAAACTAAACATTGGTTTTCTTTGAGTAAAGGCTTATAAATGAAGCATAATGCATGGCCTCACACAGTTTAGGATATATTGGATTACTTGGTAGCTTTGTCATAGCTCTTTTAGTGTCAAATGTAGTCACAATATATAAAATTGAGCTAGCATAACGTGGCCGTTGGATTCGTGTCATTCGGAACCCTAAATCAAAGTTACAGACAATTTAGTGTGGACATGTCCAGTTGATCAGCTAGTTAAAATGATCATTCTAAACTGATCATTGGTGCTCCTTGAGTAAAGGCTTATAAACGAAGTATAATGCATGGCATCGTGCAATTGGGAAAATTTGGATTAGTTGGAGGCTTTTTCATAACTCTTTTAGTCTCAAATGTTGTCACAATCTGGAAAACTTAGCTAGCTTACGTGGACGTTGGACTCATGTCATTCTGAACTCTCAATCAAGAGTTAAGACGATTTAGTATGTAAATGTCAAGTTGATAGGCCAGTTTAAATGATCACTCTAAACTAATCATTATTACTCCTTGAGTAAAGGCTTATAAATGAAGCATAATGCATGGAATCACACAGATTGGGATACATTGGATTACTTGGAGGCTTTTTCCTTGCTCTTTCAGTCTCAAATGTTGTCACTATATAAAAATTGAGCTAGCTTAACGTGGGTATTATACTCATGTCATTTTGAGCTTTAACAGTATTGGACTCATCTCATTCCGTCTCAAATGTTTTCACAATATGGAAAATTAAGCTAGCTTGACGTTAGTGTTGTATTCATGTCATTTTGAGCCCTAAATAAAAAGTTAAAGACGATTTTGACATGTCAAGTTGATCAGCTAGTTAAAAAGATCATTCTAATCTGATCATTGGTGCTCCTTGAGTAATGGCTTATAAATGAAGAATAATGAATGCTCACGCAGTTAGGGATCGATTGGATTACTTGTAATCTTTGTCATAGCTATTTCGATGATAAATTCTATCACAATATTGAAAATTGAGCTAGCCTTACGTGGACATTGGATTCGTGTCATTCTGAACCTTAAATCAAAAATTACGGATGATTTAGTGCGTGCATGTCAAGTTGATCAGCTAGTTAAAATGATCATCTATATTGATCATTGGTGCTCTACGAGTAATGGAGAATAAATGATGCATAATGCATGGCATCACACAGTTTGGGATACATTCTATTAGTTAAAGCCATTTTCGTAGCTCTTTCAGTCTTAAATATTGTCACTATATGGAAAATTGAGCTAGCTTAACATGGGCATTGGACTCATGCCATTTTGAGCTTTAAATCAAAAGTTATATACAATTTAGTGTGGACATGTCAAGTTGATCAGCTAGTTAAAATGATCATTCTAAATTGATCATTGGTGCTCCTTGGGTATAGCCTTATAAATGAAGCATAATGGATGACATCATGCAGTTTGGCATAGATTGGATTACTTGGGGGCTTTGTCGTAGCTATTTTGGTCTTAAATGTTGTGACAATATAGAAAATTGAGCTAGCTTAACGTGGGCGATGGATTCGTATCATTTCAAACTGACGATTTAGTGCCGACATTTGAAGTTGGTCGGCCTTGTAAAATGATCATTCTATGCTGATCATTAGTGTTCCTTGATTAAAGGCTTATAAATGAAGCATAATTCATGGCATCACACAGTTCGGGATACATTGGATTAATTGGAGGTTTTGTCGTTGCTTTTTCAGTCTCAAATGTTGTCACAATATTGAGCTGGATTAACGTTAGCATTAAACTCATGTCATTTTGAGCTATAAATCAAAAATTTAAATGCGATTTATCGTGGACATGTCAAATTGATCAGCTAGTTAAAATGATCATTCTAAACTGATCATTGATTCTCCTTGAGAAATGGCTAATAAATGAAGAATAATGCATGACATCACACAGTTAGGGATCGATTGGATTACTTGTAAGTTTTGTCATAGCTATTTCAATGTTAAATTCTGTCACAATATAGAAAATTGAGCTAGCGTAATGTGAGTGTTGGATTCCTGTCATTCGGAACTCTAAATCAAAAGACACAAGGGATTTAGTGCGTACACGTCAAGTTGACCAGCAAGTTAAAATGATCATTTTAAACTGATCACTGATGCTACTTGAGTAAAGGCTTATAAGTGAAGCACACTGCATGGCGTCACGCAGTTTGGAATACATTGGATTACTTGGAGGATTTGTAGTAGCTATTTCAGTCTCAAATGTTATCATAATGTAGAAATTTAGCTAGCTTAATGTTACGGTCGGACTCACGTCATTTTGAGCTCTAAATCAAAAGTTAAAGGCGATTTGTTGCGGACATGTAAAAGTGGATCAGCTAATAAAAATGATCATTCTAAACTTATCATTGGTGCTCCTTGTGTAAACGCTTATAAATAAAGCATAATGCATGACATCACAAAGTTACGGATAGGTTAGATTAATTGTAGGCTTTGTCGTATCTATTTCGATGTTCAATTCTGTCACAATATTGAAAATTGAGCTAGATTAACATGTGCATTGGACTCAAGTCATTTTTATCTCTAAATAAAAAATTAAAAACTATTTAATGCGAACATGTCAATTTGATCACCTAGTTAAAATGATCATTCTAAAATGATCATTCTAAAATGATCATCGGTGGTCATTGAGTAAACGCTTATAAATTAAGCATAATTCAAGGTATCACGCAGTTTGGGATACATTGGATTACTTGGAGGTTTTTCGTATCTCTTTCATTCTCAAATATTATAACAATATGGAAAATTGAGCTATCTTAACGTTAGCGTTGGTCTCATTGCATTTTGAGA
Source organism: Pugionium cornutum (assembly GCA_018901935.1). Taxonomy (NCBI): domain Eukaryota; kingdom Viridiplantae; phylum Streptophyta; class Magnoliopsida; order Brassicales; family Brassicaceae; genus Pugionium; species Pugionium cornutum. Next base: position 21,858,380 of record CM032162.1, on the reverse strand, counting down.
TCCAAATCAAAAGTTAAAAACGATATATTGCGTACATGTCAATTTAATCAGCTATTTAAAATGATCATTCTAAACTAATCATTGGTGCTCGTTGAGTAAATGCTTATAAGTGAAGCATAATGCATGACATCACAAAGTTAGGGATAGATTGTATTACTTGTAAGCTTTGTCATAGCTATTTTGATGTTAAATTCTGTCACAAATTAGAAAATTGAGCTAGCTTGACGTGGGTGTTGGATTTGTGTCATTCTGAATTCAAAATAGAAATTTACGGATGATTTAGTGTAGATATGTTAAGTTGATCGGCCAGTTAAAATGATCATTTTAAACTTATCATTGGTGTTTCTTGAGTAAAGGCTTATAAATAAAGCATAATGCATGGCATCACGCAGTTTGGAATACATTGGATTAGTTGTAGAATTTTTCATAGCTCTTTCTGTCTCAAATTATGTCACAATATAGAAAATTGAGCTAGCTTAACGTGGACGTTGAACACATGTCATTTTGAACTTTAAATCAAAAGTTATGGACGATTGAGTGCATAAACGTCAAGTTGATCGAGTAGTTAAAATGGTCATTCTAAACTTATCGTTGGTGCTCCTTAATTAAAGGCTTATAAATGAACCATAATGCATGAAATCACGTAGTTGGGATAGATTGGATTACTTGGAGGCTTTGTCGTAGCTATTTCGGTTTTAAATTTTGTCACAATATAGAAAATTGAGTTTGTTTAACGTGGGCATTAGATTCATGTCCTTTTGAACTATAAATCAAAAGTTATGGACGATTCAGTTTAAGAAAAAATCGATTTCCCGACAACAAAATTCATCGACAACCCATCGGAAAGCAATTCCCGTCGAATTTCCGACAAAAGATGTCCTTTGGGACTATTTTGTCGGAAACCAATTTCAGTTGGGAAATTGTCGAGAATTACCGATGGGTTTGTGATCAAAGTAGCCATCGGCAAATGGCAAAGGATATTCGATGGGTTCCTTCCATCAGCAATTACCAACGGGTTTGCGATAAACATCAGCAATTACCAACGGGTTTGCGATAAACATCAGCAATTACCAGCAGATATTCAATGGTCTAGTCCATCGGTAATTCCCGACGTATTTACGAAAATTAAATTAGTCGGGCCGCCCCCGACTTCCTATGACCGTTGCCATCGGGAATGACAACCGATGGTATATCCCAATGGTTTTTAGCCATCCGGATGTAACCGACGACGTTGCGAGGAAATAAACTTCTTGATGGAATCGTGTCCATCTGTTATTCTAGATGGATTATCCATAACGCATTCCATCGGATCAGTATCGATTTCCAACGACTCCGTCCGTCGGAAATAACCAAACAATTGAAAAAAATTTTGAATAATTATTTTTAAAAAATATTTATTAAATATTTTTAAAAATATATTTATTTTGAACATAAATTGTTTAATTATTAAATTTAATTAATATTTTTTAAATATTTAATAAAAATATTAAAATAACATAAATAAAAATAACAGTTGAAATTATAAATATAATAATATTTAAAGTTTAATTGTTTTAAAATATACAAATTACATCGGAGGAGAAGAACAAAGAGGAAAAAATTCATTCGGATAATCTGGGAATTTGGTTTTCATAAAATTTACAAAATATTTTAGATTGGTCATCTTTATCTCCATAGCCGTCATTGTTTCTTTGATTTGTGCATTTTCCTGATTTCCAGCTGCAGATTTTGCACCACCGCTATCTGTATCTCTTCCAAGTTCTCGATGATGATCCTTAAAAAATGGTATTTCCTGTAAAAATAAAAAATATTATTAGATAAATATTATAATATTAAATATAAAATAAATAAAAACAGAAGTTAAACTTACATCAAGAACTAGACGGTTAATCTACGAAGGAGGCAATTCGGCGACCAAAGATGAAGAACCAAGTTGATACTATTGAGACAAAATATCAGTTTTTTTCTTTTTCACTTTTCCAATGACCTCACTAACGAGACCATCTTGGATGCGACCAGTGTTTTTGTTTGTGGGGACGGGCTCAAAAAGTTGCAAGTGATTTGGAGGCACTCCAAATTTTTGTGCCTTAAAGTTAAAAAATACTAAATTAATATTTAAAAAATCAAATAATAATAAATAAAATTATTATAATAATAAATTTACCAATTGATCCGCTCGTCTCAGAAAACTAGTCGATCCAGCATTATGAATGTAAATGCCTTTGACTCCTCGGTCGCTCTTCTGGGTTCTCGAATTAGTCTTCGAGATGGCCTAAGCACTGGAAGATTTCCAATAACGAATAAAATCGTTCTAATCCAATTCATTCAACCCTTTTGATTTGTCTTTTCTCTTTTTCCACTTTTGTTTCCACTCGTTCATGTGGCGGAAAAATTGTATGGCATCCTCTTTGTGAAAACCTTCTTCCACCATTTTTGTGTTCATGGGATCCCATGTAAATTTTTGATGCAAAATTTACTTATATATTACTAAAAAATATTTTAAACAAATAAATATTTAAAAATAAATTAACGTACCACAAAGTGGTGAACCAATCTGACGTTCTTCGTATGGAATATCTCTAAATTTTGTATACGATTTGTTCAAAAGAGAATGAAGTATCTTTAATATAGATTTGCTTATTTCGTTGTTTGAAATACCAAACCTAGAAATTTTTATTAGAATAACGTTAAAATAATTATTTTTAAATCTAATTATAGAAAATTTAATATACCATGTCAAATTTTCTTGACGGCATGGATCAAGAAAAGTAACAAATTTACGACCAAGTTGTTGAACAATTTTTCAATTGTCATTGGTCGAAAAGAATAATTTCCCGACATTGGAACATGAGTTGGTATAAAACTCGGAGTAGATGACTCACCACATCTGTACTCTTGATACGTTCTTAAAAATATTATTATTACATGAATACGATGACTACAATTAATGTTAATAATAATATTTAACACACATAAACTAATATAAAGTATAAATATAGAATATCTATCTGAATCATTTAAATGATTTCAAATAGTAATAAATCAATGATTTTCTTTATACATAATAATAAATAAATGATTTTCTTTATACATAATTAATAAAAATATAGAATTTGTTAATAATAATGTTGTTTTATAAGAAAATAGTTTCACACTAACCTAGGATCTAAACGGATCGGAAAACTCCATCAATATAACACCAAATCTTTTTATTGAGCCCAGAAAATCAGGTGAAGATTGGAATATCTAGTGTAGGAAAGTGTTTAAACGGTTGATAATGCCATTTCCCAATAATTTTTTTTCAAAAGGTGATCTAATTAAATGTCTCCCATAGTTTTACCAAAAAAACTATTCATTTAGAGTTTAGTTATCCACCTAATTGGCTCCATTAGTTATCCACCAAAAAAAATCCATTCATTTAGTTATCCACCAAAAAAAAATCCATTCATTTAGTTATCCACCTGATTGGCTTCAATAATTATGTCACTAGGACTAAAAATAAGTAGTTAGAAAGTTAAAAATGATACATTTATGACTCTTCATTTCATTGAAATCAAACGTAACTTGCTAATAATCCTAATTCTATTAAAGCTGTGTAATCACAGCAAGAAGAGCAAAATGACAGCGGTTTGTAGTCGTCATTTTGAGAAGAATCAGTCAGTTTTTGTTCTTTGAAAAGTTTGTCCTCTATACTTAGGTTTTTGTTCTTTGAAAATTTTGGAATCAACTGTGATTTTGAGAAGAATCAGTCGGTTTAAACACAGAAGAATGAATATTACAATCTTTTAACCACTTAAGATGATTCTCTCTAAACTCTAAATGAATTAAACGAGCACCTACTTCAATATCCTTCAATATCGTTACTGTAAAGGCTCTATCCTAGTACAAGTGTCTCCAAAAAAACAAATCTGAAAAACTGAAACACTGAAAAACTAAAATTGTGAGGCCAAAACTTACATTTCCGGCGATTACACTTACACACACCGAGAGGAGACTTCCGGCGATGTCAGCGGTGGGAGGGAGAGGCGGATTTCCGAATGGGAGAAGAAGAGGCCGATTTCTGAATGGAAGAGAAGACTGAAAAGGAAGTCGTGGGGCTGTAGGTTATATTCAATATTTCCGATGGCAAAATCCGTCGAAAATCTGTCAGCAAAAGAATAAATATTTTTGCGAAAACCCACGTGCTAAATTAACTTTCCCACGTATAATTTCACATTTGTCGGTATTCTATCGGAAATAACCGACGGATTTCTGACAGAAGCTGAAAGTTTTGTATGTTCACCAAATTGTTAGTCTACGTGGTAAAGGATATTTCCAACGGTTTTTCGTCCGATCTAGTGGCAAGATCGGTAATCCATTGGAATATTCCGATGGATTTCCAACGATCCTATTATTTGTTAACAAAATAATGAATATTTTTATTTATCAAATAAAATTTCGTAAATTCCCAAAAATTTAAAAAATATCTAGATTAATTGTTAATGCAGATTTATTTTGATTCTTAAGAATATACTAAAATAATGTGAAATAGCACGTTCTCATAATTTATTATTTATTCAAATTTTGAAGTTTGTTTATGTTTTCCTTGTTTATAAATAACGTTCATAGTATTGATTTTTTTGGATCCGTACGCCTAGCTAGTTAAAGGACGCTGACTGGAATTCCAGAGGGAATTGCGTCGGGATTTTCTCTCAGCATTGTAGGAAATCCGTAGCACACTGGAATTTAAAATTTTTAGAAAATATTTTTTCACACTGAAAATTAAAGTATCATAAAAACTAAAACATTGCAATCACAGATATAATCTGAATCTGATGAAAATTCCGAACTATATGAATTTTCGTCGTCAAACTCGCTAGTCTCTTATTCTGAATCTTAAAATACGTTGTAATCTCCGTCTGTGGTGTCATCAACAACAAAGTTAACTTCAAGAGAAGCCTCTATGGAACCTAAGTTACCAATTGCGCCTTGTTGCATAGGATCTTGCTCGGAAACACCACAAACTATTCCACTAGGATGTATTGATGTCACTGTAGTGCAAGGATCTTGTTTTTGCTTAACAAACTTGGTCCGCTTGTGATGCAAGTATAAAAGGATCATATTTTTGATGTCGATTATGAGAGTGGACAGATGTAACAGTGAATTCCTCTTGACATTGACCAATGACAGGGTCATACCATTCACAGTAGAACATACTACACCTCAAATCAATCATTCCTGTATAGTGAAATTCTAATCTTTCACGAAGAACACCGTTGTATACAATTTCACTAGATTGAGATGATATACCATAATTAGAAGTTGTTTGTGAGCTTTCTTTGCGATAACTCTTAAATGCATATCCAGAAGTGCAATACATTGGATAAGATTTTACCGTAAATGTAGCATCATTCACCAACTCAACTAACCACGTGGGAAACGTTATCCCCCTAGAAGGACCCATAGAAACCTACAAAATAATTGAATGCACTCAACTATGTATTTATATATATAGGAAATTATTATTGAAAATTACATAATAATTAATTAACACTGACGTAAAAGTGCAACCAACTTGCAAATTCGCTTTTTTTAAGTTCAACCAACTCATTCTCTGTGTACTTTGAATAATGAACACGTATTTGATCCATGTGTATCCTGTTAATTATAAACAAAATAATGATAAATAAAGTACAATAACATTTACAAAAAAAAATTAAATGAACGTACCTTTCATATTCGAAAATGTCATCGCAATTTATCAAAATATACAGATGCAAGTGTTTGTGTTCCTTCTCTGATAGGCGTCGTGTCTTCCCTTTTCCACTTAAACATCCAATTTGTGCAAATACTTCTCGTACATACACTGGATAGCTTGGTTTTTTGGCGCCATCATCATGTCGTGCAGGTCGTCTATTTTTTGTTTGGACTTGCGATGGAAAATAGTAGCTGGTGAAGTTAGATGTTTACTCATTAATACTTTGTTCGATGATCGAACCTTCAACCCTGGCAAGATTGTTGACTTTTTTTAGGTGGAACATATATCTCTCAAATGGATACATCCATTGGTATTGAACAGGTCCTCCAAGCGTTGCTTCTCAAGCGAGGTGAATAGGAAAATGTTCCATAACATCAGAAATGCTGGTGAAAATATTTTCTCGAGGTTACAAATGAGAACTAGTATTTTTTCCTCCAATTTTTGTATATCGTCACCACTAAGTGATCTTGTACATAAATCTCACGAAAAAAGCACCAATCCCTGCATAATAAAAAAGTTAATAATCTGGCCGGAAAATAATGATTATATATAAAATAATGCAAACGTATCTGCAATTGTTCCATGGACGTTTTTAGGCAGAAGATCGCTAAAGGCAAATGGAAATAATCTTTGGATGACAACATGACAATCATGAATTTTCATCCCTGTAAATTTGCCTTCAATAGTATCAACACAATTACAAAGATTAGATGCGTATCCGTATTGAAATTTGACACTATGCTTAATCCACTCAAAGAACTCATATTTTGCATGCGCATCCAACTAGAGTGCGGGATACAATGATTTTTCATTCGACATTACATGTAGTTCCTTCTCGGAACAAATATCTGGCAAATCCAATCTAGTTTTTAAATTATCTTTTGTTTTCCCTTGCACATTTAGAACACTATTCATTATGTTGTCGAAAAAATTCTTTTCAATGTGCATAACATCTAGATTGTAGTGCAACAAATGGTACTTCCAATATGGTAAATCCCAAAATATACTCTTATTGTGCCAATTATGATATTCGCCACAACCATCAACAGGATAATGTTCGTTACCTCCACATGAAGCCGTTCTCTCAGCACCAAAATCCTTAAGTTGAGTCATCGTATAATTTCCATCAAGCATAGGAGGTGGACCATCAAAATTTTTTTTGTTTTTCCTAAACAATGTCGTGCTCCGGCGATATGTTTGATCTTGTGGTAGAAAGCGTCGATGAATAATCAAACCAACTAGTCTTTCATTCATGTTTCAGTTGGAACACATCAATATTATCTTGATAATATGGTCATGCTAACTTTCCATGCGTCGACCATCCTAATAACATAGCATATGCTGGAAAATCACGTATGGTTCACATAAGTACTGCTCACATCAAGAAGTTTTGTTGGTTGGAAACATCAAATGCTTCGACACCATTTTCCCACAACATTTTTAATTCATGAATTAGTGGCTGCAAGAAAATATCAAGCGACCTCTTATGATGCTCTAGACCAGGGACGAGAATTGTTTGAAACAAAAACTCTCGTTTCATGCAAAATGAAGGAGGCAAAATATAAGGTGTCACGATAACTGCCCACAACGAATATTGCCTCTCATGCTTCCCAAAAGGGTTGAATTCATCTGTAGATAACCCGAGGTATACGTTCCTAGGCTCATATGGAAAACTAGGATAAACGTCTTTAAAATGTTTCTATGCTTCTACATATGATGGATGCACAATTTCTCCATTCAAATTATGTTCTGCATGCCATCTCATAGGCTTTTTCATGTGTTCAGATTGATATAACCTCTTTAACCTCTCTATTAATGGCAAATACGACATCCGTTTATGCGAAATAGGTACTCTGCCGCTTGTCTCTTGAAATCAAGGTTTGTCACAAAATCAGCACTTCATGCGGTATTCATCATTTCTCCAATAGATCATGCACTTGTCAATACATACATCGATCATCTGTTACGGAAATCCAAGACCAGCTACAAGTTTTTGAACCTCGTAATATGAAACAGGTGCGACATTATCTTCAGGTAATATATCTCTAACAAAATCAGCTATTGGATTCACACAATCTTCAGCCAAGTTGAAATCTGTCTTTATCGTTACCAACCTGCTTACAACAGATAAAGGCGATAATCCATCTTTACATCCTTTATACAAAGGCTGCTTGGATGCATCTAACCTATCAAAAAAATTTCGGGATTCCAAATTAGGTTCCTCTATTTTACTCCTATCTTCAATATATGATGCTCTTTGTTCACGAAACGCTTCATTCACCATCTGAACAGTACCTCCGTTAATATCAATTTTTGATGCCGGTTCCTCTACCCTAGCATTAGTATTTTCTAACCATTTTGAAGTATTACCATAATATTGCATCGTTGCATCAGTTTCTCCATGTGAATACCAAATTTTGTAACCCGTCATAAATCCAGTCATATACAAATGATTACGTAATTCTCTAACAGAGATTAATCTATGATTTTGACATTTAATACACGTACAATAAATTTTACCGTATTCCGATGTCATGCTATTGTTTGATGCAAATATCATGAACTCTTGAACACCTTGCGAAAATTCATCAGTCAATTTCCCCGTTGTTGAATCATACCGAGGTTTATCCATCCACGATTGAAAATAATCATAGGAACCTAAAAAAGACATTTTGTTAAGATTTTTTGTTCTGGTGACATTGTGAAGGAGCAGAGCATATTTATATTGAAAATTAGAAGATTATTACGAATTTTTAACAGATTGTTACAAATTTTTAACAGATAATCACAAATTTTTAACAGATTATTCTTCAAAATATTCCCATTTCCAACGGCATTCCGACTGTTGCCGACCAGTGCCAGAAATTTTCGACGACCAACCGACAACCCTCTACGTTTACAGATTGGCAAACTAACAATTTCCAAAAAAAAAAAGAATTTCGTTGGAAAGTCATCGGAACTACCGAATGGTTTCCGATGACTTGTAGATTTATTTATCTTAAAAAATAATTAAGTGGAATCAGTCAACCGATATATTCCTGATGGATTTTAGATGGATATTAAAAACTAGAATCCGTCGGGAAGTCATCGGTAGCAAACCGACGGTTTTGTTTTTGTCAGAAATTTCTGACGGGTTCTAGAGGATATCCCGACACTGACATTGTCGTCAGTAAGGGGACGGATATCCATTGGGTTTCACCATCGCTTTCCCGACTGTGGTGCAAACATCGGGATTTAACGACGGAATACCAACGTTATGTTCTGGGTCGGTATTCCGTTGGAAAACCGTTGATTAACCGTTGGAATATTCCAATGATTATATTGCCTTCGGAAATGCAGTCGGAGATAGCTTAACGTAGGTGTTCGATTTGGGTTGTTCTTAACTCTAAATCAAAATTTATTGACGATTTAGTGCGGACATGTCAAATTGATCAGCTAGTTAAAATTATCATTCTAAATTGATCATTGGTTCTCTTTAACTAAAGCCTTATAAATGAAGCATAATGCATGGCATCACGAAGTTTGGGATAGATTGGATTACTTGGAGCCTTTGTGGTAGCTATTTCAGTCTTAAATTTTGTCAGAATGTAGAAAACAGCGCTAGCTTATAGTGGGCGCTGGATTCGTATATATTTTAATTCTAAACCAACACTTATGGACACTTTACTGTATACATGTCAGGTTGATCGGCGAGTTAAAATGATCATTCAAAAGTGATCATTGGTACTCCTTGAGTAAAAGCTTATAAATGAAGCATAATGCATAGCATCACATAGTTTTGGATTACTTGGAGGCTATTTCGTAGCTCTTTCAGTATCAAATGTTGTCACAATATGGAAAGTTGAGCTAACTTAACGAGGGCGTTGGACTCATGTCATTTTGAATCTAAATCAAAAGTTAAAGATAATTTAGTGCCGACATGTCAAGTTGATCAACTAGTTAAAATTATCATTCTAAATTGATCATTGGTGCTCCTTGAGTAAATAATTATAAATGACGCATAATGCATGGCATCATGCAGTTTGGGATACTTGTGTTGAGGCCTTTTTCTAAGCTATTTCAGTCTTAAATTTTATCACTATATAGATAATTGAGACAGCTTAACTTGGGCATTGGATTCGGGTCATTTTGAACTCTAATTCAAAGGTTAAGGACAAATTATTGTGGACATGTCAAGTTGATCGGCCAGTTAAAATGATCATTCTAATGTGATCATTGGTGCTCCTTCAGTAAAGGCTTATAAACGAAGCATAATGCATTGCATCATGCATTTTGGGATAAATTTTATTACTTGGAGGCTTTTTCGTAGCTATTTTGTTTTTAAATTTTATCACAATACAAAAAATTGAGCTAGCTTAACGTGAGTGTTGGATTCGTGTCATTTTGAATTGTAAATCAAAAGTTACAAACAATTTAGTGCGGACATGTCAAGTTTATCGGGCAGTTAAAATGATCATTCGAAAATGGTCATTGGTGCTCCTTGAGTAAAGGCTTATAAATGAAGCATATTGCATGGCATACTGCATGGCATCACGCAGTTTGGGATACAACGGACTACTTGGAGGCTTTTTCATACCTCTCTAAGTCTCAAATGTTGTAATAATATAGAAACTTGAGCTAGCTTATTGTGGACATTGGATTCGTGTGATTTTGAACTCTAGATCAAAAGTTACGGATGATTTAGTGTGGACATGTCAAGTTGATCAGCAAGTAAAATGATCATTCAAAACTGATCATTGGTGCTCCTTGAGTAAAGACTTATGAATGAAGCATTATGAATGGCATCACGCAGTTTGGGATACTTGCCTGGAGGTTTTTTCGTAGCTCTTTCAGTCTCAAATATTGTCACAATATGGAAACTTGAGCTACCTTAACGTGGGCGTTGGACTCATGTCATTTTGAGCTCTAACTCAAAGGTTAAAGACGATTTAGTGTGGACATTTCAAGTTGATCACCTCGTTAAAATTATCATTCTAAAATGATCATTGGTGCTCCTTGAGCAAAGGCTTATAAATGAAATATAATGCATGGCATCACACAGTTTGGAATAGAATGGATTTCTTCGAGAATTTTTTGCTGCTATTTCGATCTTAAATTTTATCACAATGTAGAATATATAGCTAGTTTAATGTGGGTGTTGGATTCGTGTCATTTCGAACTCTAATTCAATAGTTACGCAGGATTTCTTGCGGACATCTCACATTGATTGGCCATTTAAAATGATCATTCTAAACTGATCATTGGTGCTCCTTGAATAAAGGCTTATAAATGAAGCATAATGAATGGCATCACACAGTTTGAGATACTTGCGTGGAAGCTTTGTAGTAGCTCTTTCAGTCTCAATTGTTGTCACAATATGGAAAATTGAGATACCTTAACGTGGGTGTTAGACTCATGTCATTTTGAGATGTAAATCAAAAGTTAAAGACGATTTTGTGCGGGCATGTCAAGTTGATCACTAGTTAAAGTATACTTCTAAACTGATCAGTAGTGGTCCTTGAGTAATGGCTTATAAATGAAGCATAATGCATGGCATCACGCAATTCGAGATAGACTAGATTCTTTGGAAGTTTTTTCGTAGGTATTTTGGTGTTCAATTTTATCACAATATAGAAAATTGATATAGCTTAACGTGGGTGTTGGATTCGTGTAATTTTGAATTCTAAATCAAAAGTTACAAACGATTTAGTGTGTACATTTCTAGTTGATCAGCCAGTTAAAATGATCATTCTAAACCGATCATTCTAAACCGATCATTGGTGCTCATTATGTAAAGGCTTATAAATGAAGCATAATGCATGGCATCACGCAGTTTGTTGTACATTGGATTAGTTGTAGGCTTTTTGTAGCTATTTCAGTCTCAAATGTTGTCACCATATGGAAAATTAATCAAGCTTAACGTGGGCATTGGACTCATGTCATTTTGAGCTCTAATTCAAAGGTTAAAGAAGATTTATTGCTGACATGTCAAGTTGATCAGCTAGTTAAAATTATCATTCTAAACTGATCATTAGTGCTTTTTGAGTAAACGCTTATAAATGAAATTTAATAAATGGCATCACGCAGTGTCGTATATATTGGATTATTTGGAGGCTTTTTTGTAGGTATTTCGGTCTGAAATTTTGTCACAATATAGAAACTTGAGGTAGTTTAACATGGGCATTGTATTCGTGTCATTTTGAACTCTAGATCTAACATTACGGAAGATTTATTGTGTACATGTCAAGTTGCTCAGCCAGTTAAAATGATCAATCTAAACTGATCATTGGTGCTCCTTGAGTAAAGGCTTATAAATGAAGCAAAATGCATGGGATCGCGCAGGTTTGGATAGATTGAATTATTTGGAGGCTTTTTCGTAGCTATTTCAATCTAAAATTTTGTCACAATATAAAAAATTGAGCTAGCTTAAAATGGGCGTTGGACTCATGTCATTTTGAGCTCTAATTCAAAGGTTAAAGACTATTTAGTGTAGAAATGTCAAGTTGGGCAGCTGGTTAAAATTATATTTCAAAACTGATAATTCGTGCTCATTGAGTAAACGCATATAAATGAAACATAATAAATGGTATCACGCAGTTTGGGATAGATTGGATTACTTGGAGGGTTTTTTGTAGCTACTTCGGTCTAAATTTTGTAACAATGTAGAAAAGCGAGCTAGCTTAATGTGGGCATTGCATTCCAGTCATTTTGAACTCTAAATCAAAAGTTACGGATGATTTATTGTGTACACGTCAAGTTACTCGGATAGTTAAAAAGATCATTCTAAACTGATCCTTGGTGCTTCTTGAGTAAAGGCTTATAAATGAAGCAAAATGGACGACATCGCGCAGGTTTGGATAGATTGAGTTATTTGGAGGCTTTGTCATAGCTATTTCGGTCTAAACGTTTGTCAAAATATTGGAAATTGAGCTAGCTTCGTGTCATTCTGAACTCTAAATCAAAAGTTACAGACGATTTTGTGTGGAGATATCAAGTTAATCGCCTAGTTAAAATGATCATTCTAGACTGATCATTGGTGCTCCTTGAGTAAAGGCTTATAAATGAAGCATAATGAATAGCATCATGCAGTTTGGGATACTTGCGTGGAGACTTTGTAGTTGCTCTTTCAGTCTCAAATATTGTCACAATATAAAAAATTGAGCTAGATTATCGTGGGCATTGGACTCATGTCATTTTAGGCTCTAAATCAATAGTTTAAGACGATTTAGTTCGAACATGTCAAATTGATCAGCTAGTTAAAAGGATCATTCTAAACTGATCATTAGTGCTCCTTCAGTAAATGAAGCATAATGCATGGCATCACGTAGTTTGGTAAAGATTGGATTATTTGGAGGCTTTGTCGTAACTATTTTGATCTTAAATTTTATGACAATATAGAAATTGAGCTAGCTTAACGTGGGTGTTGGATTCGTGTCATTCAGAACTCTAATACAAAAGTTATGGGCGATTTAGTCTTGACACGTCAAGTTGACCGGCCAGTTAAACTGATCATTCTAAACTGATTATTGGTGTTCCTTGAGTAATGACTTATAAATTTTGGCATAATGCATGGCGTCACCCAGTTTGCGATACATTTTATTACTTTGAGGCTTTTTCGTGGCTCTTTCAGTCTCAAATTTTGTCAAAATATGAAAAAATGAGCTAGTTTAACGTGGGCGTTGGATTCATGTCATTTTGATCTCTAAAAAAAAATTAAAGATGATTTAGTGTGGGCATGTCCAATTATCACTGGTGCCCCTTAATTAAAGACTTCTAAATGAAGCATAATGCATGACATCACGCAATTTGGGATACATTAGATTACTTGGAGGTTGTCTTCGTAGCTTTTTCAGTCTCAAATGTTGTCACAATATGGAAATTGAGCAAGTTTAATGTAGGCGTGGGACTCATGCCATTTTGAGCTCTAATTCAAAGGTTATAGATGATTTAGTGCGGATATGTCAAGTTTATCAACTAGTTAAAATGATCATTCTAAACTGATCATTGGTGCTCCTTGAGTAAAGGCTTATAAATGAAACATAATGTGTGGCATCACGCAGTTTGGGATAGATTGGATTACTTGAAGATTTTGTCCTAGCTATTTCGGTCTTAATTTTTGCCACAAAACAGAAAATTGAGCTAGCTTAATGTGGACATTGGATTCGTGTCATTTTGAACTCTAAATCAAAAGTTACAAACGATTTAGTGCGGACATATCATGTTGATCAGCCTGTTAAAATGATCATTCTATAGTGATCATTGGTGCTGCTTGAGTAAAAGCTTATAAATGAAGCATAATGCATGACATCATGTAGTTTGGGATACATTGCATTACTTGAAGGCTTTGTCGTAGCTCTTTCAGTCTCAAATGTTTTCATAATATAGAAAATTGAGCTAGTTTAATGTGGGCATTGGATTCGTGTTATTCTGAACTCTGAATCAAATGTTACGGACGATTTGTTACATACATGTCAAGTGGATTGACCACTTATAACGATCATTCTAAACTGATCATTGGTGCTGCTTGAGTAAAGGCTTTTAAATGAAGCATAAGGCATGACATCACGCACTTAGAATACATTGGATTACTTGGAAGCTTTTTTTGTAGTTCTTCTAGTCTAAATTATTAAACAATATGGACAACTGAGCTAGCTTAACGTGAGCGTGGAACTCATGTCATTTTAGGCTCTAAATCAAAAGTTAAAGACGATTTAGTGCGGACATATCAAGTTGATCAGCTTGTTAAAAATGATCATTCCAAACTAAAAATTTGTGCTCATTGATTAAAGGCGCATAAATGAAGCATAATGCATAGCATCATGCAGTTTGGGATAGATTGGATTACTTCGAGGCTTTTTCCTTTCTATTTTGATAATAATATTTTTCAAAATATTGAAATCTGAGCTATATTAACGTGGTCGTTGGATTCCTGTCATTTTGAACTCTAACTCAAAAGTTAGAGATGAATTACTGCAGACATGGCAAGTTGATCTGCCAATTAAAATGATCATTCTAATTTTATCATTGGTGCTCCTTCTGTAAAGACTTATAAATGAAGCATAATGCATGGTATCACGCTTTTTGGTAGATTGGATTACTTGGAGGTTTTGTCATAGCTATTTCGATCTTAAATTTTGCACAATATAGAAAGTTGAGATAGCTTAAGTGGGCGTTGTATTCTTGTCATTTTGAACTCTAAATCCAAAGTTACCGACGAGTTACAGCGAACATGTCAATTTCATCGGCCAGTTAAAAAGATCATTCTAAATTTATCATTGGTGCTCCTTAAGTAAAGGCTTAAAAATGAAACATAATGCATGACATCACACAGTTCGAAATACAATTACTTCGAGGCTTTGTCGTAGCTCTTTCAGTCCCAAATATTGTCATAATATAAAAAATGAGCTAGCTTAACGTGGACGTTGCATTGGTGTCATTTTGAACTCTAAATCAAAAGTTGCAGATGATTTAGTGCGGATGAGTCAAGTTGATCGGCGAGTTAAAATGATTATTCTAAACTCATCACTGGTGCTACTTGATTAAGGGATTGTAAATGAAACATAATGGATGGCATCACACGTTTTGGGATAGATTGGATTTTTGGAGGCTTTTTCGTAGCTTTTTGGTATTTAATTTTGTCACAATACAGAAAATTGAGCTAGATTAACGTGGGCGTTGGATTCGTATCATTTTGCACTCTAAATAAAAAATTACAAACAATTTAGTGCAGATATGTCAAGTTTATCGGCCAATTAAAATGATCATTCTAGAGTGATCATTGGTGCTCTTTGAGTAAAATGCTTATAAATGAAGCATTATGCATGGCATCACGTTTTTTGGGATCGATTGGATTACTTGATGGCTATTTCTTAGCTATTTTGGTCTTGAATTTTGTCACAATATAGAAAATTGAGCTAGCTTAACGTGGGCATTGGGTTACTGTCATTTTGAACTCTAAATCAAAATAACGGACGATTTAGTATGCAAAATGTCAAGTTGATTGGCCAGTTAAAATGATCATTCTAAACTGATCAACGGTGCTTCTTGATTAAATACTTATAAATTAAGCATAATGCATAGAATCATGCCATTTGGGATATATTGAATTACTTGGAGGCTTTTTTCGTAGCTATTTCAGTCTCAAATGTTCCAAAATACGGAAAATTGTGCTAGCTTAACATGGGCGTTGCATTCATGTCATTTTAGGCTCTATATAAAAATTAATAAAGATTTAGTGCACATATATCAAGTTGAACAGCTACTTAAAAATGAGCATTCTAAATTGAATTGGTGCTCATTGAGTAAAGGTATATGAATGAAACATAATGCATAGCAACATGCATTTTGGGATAGTTTGGATTACTATTCCGATCTTAAATTTTGTGACAACATAGAAAATAAAGCTAGCTTAATGTGGGAGTTGGAATCCTTTCATTTTGAACTCTAAATCAAAAGTTACAAAGATCATTCTAAACTGATCATTGTTGCTCCTTCAGTAAAGGCTTATAAACGAGGCATAATACATGGCATTACGCTTTTTGGCATCGATTGGATTACTTGGAGGCTTTGTCGTAGCTAGCTTAACGTGGGCGTTTGACTCATGTCATTTTAGGCTATAAATCAAAAGTTAAAGACGATTTAGTACGGACATGTCAAGTTGATCAGCTAGTTAAAATGATCATTCATAATTGATCATCGGTGTTGCATCAGTAAAGGCTTAAAAATGACGCATAATGCATGGCATCACGCAGTTTGGAATAGATTGCATTACTTGGATGCTGTGTTTTAACTCTTTCAGTCTCAAATATTGCCACAACATAGAAAACTGAGCTAGATTATCGTGGGCGTTGGATTCGTGCCATTAGGAACTCTAAATCAAAAATTACAGACGATTTAGGGCGTACATGTCAAGTTGATCGGCCAGTTAAAATGATCATTCTAAACTGACCATAGGTTCTCTTTGAGTAAAGGCGTATAAATGAAGCTTGATACATTGCATCATGCACTTTGAGATACATTAGATTACTTGGAAACTTTTTCTGTAGCTCTTTGAGTCTCAAATGTTCCACAATATGGAAAATTGTGCTAGTTTAACGTGGGCGTTGGACTCATGTCATTTTAGGTTCTAAATCAAAAGTTAAATACGATTTAGTGCAGTCATGTCAAGTTGATCAGCTAGTTAAAAATGATAATTTTAAACTAATCATTGGTACTCATTGAGTAAAGGCATTTAAATGAAACATAATGCATAGCATCACACAGATTGGGATAGATTGGATTACTTGTAGGCTTTTCATAGCTATTACGATCTTAAATTTTTTCACAATATAGAAAATTGAGCTAGCTTAACATGTGCATTGGATTCCTGTCATTTTGAACTTTAAATCAAAAGTTATAGACAAATTAGTGCGGACATGTCAAGTTTATCGCCCAATTAAAATGATCATTCTAAACTGATCATTGGTGCTCATTAAGTAAAGGCTTATAAATGAAGCATAATGCTTGGCATCACGCTTTTTGGGATCGATTGGATTACTTGGAGGCTTTGTTTTAGCTATGTTGGTCTTGAATTTGTTGGTGTTTGGAAGATTTTTACGATTATGAAAAAAGAGAATATATATTGAAAGTAGTGAACTTTTTATTAACTTGATTGTATTACACTCAAAAACTTGATGATTATGAAGACTAGACTCGATCTCTATTCATACATAACAAAAAGACACAATTTGAAGCAACGCGATTTTTTACTTTAAAAGATGCGACTCTATACTTGAAAGGACACGACTCTTTACTTTAAAGGACACGACTCTTTACTTGAAAGGTTACAACTATTTGTGTTGAACCAACACGACTGTATAAGTGAAAAGACAAAAATTTATGAATTGATGATTCGTGACTCTTAATTATTAACTAACTTATAAAAATGTGACTTTATATTATACGAGATTTGATTATACTTTAACAGAATTTTTTCACAATATAGAAAATTGAGCTAGCTTAATGTGGGCATTGGATTCATGTCATTTTGAACTCTAAATAAAAAGATACAAACGATTTAGTGCAGACATGTCAAGTTGATCTGCCACTTAAAATGAACATTCTAATGTGATCATTGGTGCTCCTTGAGTAAAAGCTTATAAATGAAGCATAATGCATGTCATTACGCAGTTTGGAATACATGGGATTACTTGAAAGTTTTTTTGTAGCTCTTCTAGTCTCAAATCTTGTCATAATATAGAAATTGAGCTAGCTGAACGTGGGCTTTGGATTCATGTCATTCTGAACTCTAAATCAAAGTTACGGACGATTTAGTCCGTACATGTCATGTTGATCGGCCAGTTAAAATGATCATTCTGAACTGATCGTTCGTGCTCCTTGAGTAAAGGCTTATAAATGAAGCATAATGCATGTCATCACACACTTTCTTATACATTGGATTACTTGGAGGTTTTTTCGTAGCTAATTCAGTCCCAAATGTTCCACAATATGGAAAATTGAGCTAGCTTAATGTGTGCGTTCGACTCATGTCATTTTATGCTCTAAATCAAAAGTTAATGACGATTTAGTGCGGACATATCAAGTTGATCAGCAAGTGATAATTCTAAACTGATCATTGGTGTTGCATGAGTAAAGGCTTATAAATGAAGCATAATGCATGGCATCACACAGTTTGGGATATATTGCATTACTTGGAGGCTGTGTTATAGCTCTTTCAGTCTCAAATATTGTCGCAATATAAAAAATTGTGCTAGCTGAACGTGGGCGTTGGATTCGTGTCATTCTGAACTCTAAATCAAAAGTTGCTGACGATTTAGTGCAGACCTGTCAAGTTGATCGACCAGTTAAAATGATTATTCTAAAGTGATCATTGGTGCTCCTTGAGTCAAGGCTTATAAATGAAGCATAATGCATGACATCACGCATTTTGGGATAGAATGAATTACTCTGATGCTTTATCTAGCTCAGTCAGTCTTAAATGTTTTGCACAATATAGAAAATTGAGCGAGGTTAATGTGGGCCGTTTATTCATGTCACCTGGAGCTCTAGATAAAAATTTAAAAACGATTTAGTGTGTGCATATCAAGTTGATCAGCTAGTTAAAATGATCATTTTAAATTGATCATCGGTGTTTCATCAATAAAGGCTTAAAATGAAGCATAATGCATGGCATCACGCAGTTTGGGATAGATTGCATTACTTGGATGCTGTGTTTTAACTCTTTCAGTCTCAAATATTGTCACAACCTAAAAAATTGAGCTATATTATCGTGGGCGTTGGATTCGTGCCATTAGGAACTCTAAATTAAAAATTACAGACGATTTAGGTCGTACATGTCAAGTTGATCGGCCAGTTAAAATGATCACTCTAAACTGACCATAGGTTCTCTTTGAGTAAAGGCGTATAAATGAAGCTTGATGCATTGCATCATGCACTTTGAGATACATTGGATTACTTGGACGCTTTTTCTGTAGCTCTTTGAGTCTCAAATGTTCCACAATATGGAAAATTGTGCTAGTTTAACTTGGGCGTTGGACTCATGTCATTTTAGGTTCTAAATCAAAAGTTAAATACGATTTGGTGCAGTCATGGCAAGTTGATCAGCTAGTTAGAAATGATAATTCTAAACTAATCATTGGTGCTCATTGAGTAAAGGTATTTAAATGAAACATAATGCATAGCATCACACAGATTGGGATAGATTGGATTACTTGTAGGCTTTTCATAGCTATTACTATCTTAAATTTTTTCACAATATAGAAAATTGAGCTAGCTTAACATGGGCATTGGATTCCTGTCAATTTGAACTTTAAATATAAAGTTATAGACGAATTAGTGCGGACATGTCAAGTTGATCGCCCAATTAAAATGATCATTCTAAACTGATCATTGGTGCTCATTAAGTAAAGGCTTATAAATGAAGCATAATGCTTGGCATCATGCTTTTTGGGATCAATTGGATTACTTGGAGGCTTTGTTGTAGCTATGTTGGTCTTGAATTTTGTCACAATATAGAAAATTGAGCTAGCTTAATGTGGGCATTGGATTTGTGTCATTTTGAACTCTAAATCAAAAGATACAAACGATTTAGTGCAGACATGTCAAGTTGATCTGCCACTTAAAATGAACATTCTAATGTGATCATTGGTGCTCCTTGAGTAAAACCTTATAAATGAAGCATAATGCATGACATTACGCAGTTTGGAATACATGGGATTACTTGAAAGTTTTTCCCAGCTCTACTAGTCTCAAATGTTGTCTTAATATAGAAAATTGAGCTAGCTTAACGTGGGATTTGGATTCATGTAATTTCTGAACTCTAAATCAAAAGTTACGGATGATTTAGTCCGTACATGTCATGTTGATCGGCCAGTTAAAATGATCATTCTGAACTGATCGTTCGTGCTCCTTGAGTAAAGGCTTATAAATGAAGCATAATGCATGTCATCACACACTTTCTTATACATTGGATTACTTGGAGGTTTTTTCGTAGCTCTATCAGTCTCAAATGTTCCACAATATGGAAAATTGAGCTAGCTTAATGTGTGCGTTCGACTCATGTCATTTTAGGCTCTAAATCAAAAGTTAGTGACGATTTAGTGCGGACATGTCAAGTTGATAAGCAAGTTAAAATGATAATTCTAAACTGATCATTGGTGTTGCATGAGTAAAGGCTTATAAATGAAGCATAATGCATGGCATCACACAGTTTGGGATATATTGCATTACTTGGAGGCTGTGTTATAGCTCTTTCAGTCTCAAATATTGTCACAATATAAAAAATTGTGCTAGCTGAACGTGGGCATTGGATTCGTGTCATTCTGAACTCTAAATCAAAAGTTACTCACGATTTAGTGCGGACATGTCAAGTTGATCGACCAGTTAAAATGATTATTCTATTGTGATCATTGGTGCTCCTTGAATCAAGGCTTATAAATGAAGCATAATGCATGACATCACGCATTTTGGGATAGAATGAATTACTTTGATCCTTTATCTAGCTCAGTCAGTCGTAAATGTTTTGCACAATATAGAAAATTGAGCGAGGTTAATGTGGGCCGTTTATTCATGTCACCTGGAGCTCTATATAAAAAATTAAAAACGATTTAGTGTGTGCATGTTAAGTTGATCAGCTAGTTAAAATGATCATTTTAAATTGATCATCGGTGTTGCATCAACAAAGGCTTAAAAATGAAGCATAATGCATGGCATCACGCAGTTTGGGATAGATTGCATTACTTGGATGCTGTGTTTTAACTCTTTCAGTCTCAAATATTGTCACAACATAGAAAATTGAGCTAGATTATCGTGGGTGTTGGATTCGTGCCATTAGGAACTCTAAATCAAAAATTACAGATGATTTAGGACGTACATGTCAAGTTGATCGGCCAGTTAAAATGATCACTCTAAAATGATCATAGGTTCTCTTTGAGAAAAGGCGTATAAATGAAGCTTGATGCATTGCATCATGCACTTTGAGATACATTGGATTACTTGGATGCTTTTTCTGTAGCTCTTTGAGTCTCAAATGTTCCACAATATGGAAAATTGTGCTAGTTTAACGTGGGCGTTGGACTCATGTCATTTTAGGTTCTAAATCAAAAGTTAAATACGATTTGGTGCAGTCATGGCAAGTTGATCAGCTAGTTAAAAATGATAATTCTAGACTAATCGTTGGTGCTCATTGAGTAAAGGCGTTTAAATGAAACATAATGCATAGCATCACACACTTTGGGATAGACTGGATTACTTGTAGGCTTTTTCATAGCTATTACGATCTTAAATTTCTTCACAATATAGAAAATTGAGCTAGCTTAACATGGGCATTGGACTCCTGTCAATTTGAACTTTAAATCAAAAGTTATAGAAGAATTAGTGTGGACATGTCAAGTTGATCGCCCAATTAAAATGATCATTCTAAACTGATCATTGGTGCTCATTAAGTAAAGGCTTATAAATGAAGCATAATGCTTGGCATCATGCTTTTTGGGATCGATTGGATTACTTGGAGGCTTTTTTTGTAGCTATGTTGGTCTTGAATTTTGTCACAATATAGAAAATTGAGCTAGCTTAATGTTGGCATTGGATTTGTGTCATTTTGGATTCTAAATCAAAAGATACAAACGATTTAGTGCAGACATGTCAAGCTGATCTGCCACTTAAAATGAACATTCTAATGTGATCATTGGTGCTCCTTGAGTAAAAGCTTATAAATGAAGCATAATGCATGACATTACGCAGTTTGGAATACATGGGATTACTTGAAAGTTTTTCCCAGCTCTACTAGTCTCAAATGTTGTCTTAATATAGAAAATTGAGCTAGCTTAACGTGGGATTTGGATTCATGTAATTCTGAACTCTAAATCAAAAGTTACGGACGATTTAGTCCGTACATGTCATGTTGATCGGCCAGTTAAAATGATCATTCTGAACTGATCGTTCGTGCTCCTTGAGTAAAGGCTTATAAATGAAGCATAATGCATGTCATCACACACTTTCTTATACATTGGATTACTTGGAGGTTTTTTCATAGCTCTTTCAGTCTCAAATGTTCCACAATATGGAAAATTGAGCTAGCTTAATGTGTGCGTTCGACTCATGTCATTTTAGGCTCTAAATCAAAAGTTAATGAAGATTTAGTGCGGACATGTCAAGTTGATCAGCAAGTTAAAATGATAATTCTAAACTGATCATTGGTGTTGCATGAGTAAAGGCTTATAAATGAAGCATAATGCATGGCATCACACAGTTTGGGATATATTGCATTACTTGGAGGCTGTGTTATAGCTCTTTCAGTCTCAAATATTGTCACAATATAAAAAATTGTGCTAGCTGAACGTAGGCGTTGGATTCGTGTCATTCTGAACTCTAAATCAAAAGTTGCTGACGATTTAGTGCGGACCTGTCAAGTTGATCGACCAGTTAAAATGATTATTCTAAAGTGATCATTGGTGCTCCTTGAGTCAAGGCTTATAAATGAAGCATAATGCATGGCATCACGCATTTTGGGATAGAATGAATTAGTCTGATGCTTTATCTAGCTCAGTCAGTCTTAAATGTTTTGCACAATATAGAAAATTGAGCGAGGTTAATGTGGGCCGTTTATTCATGTCACCTGGAGCTCTAGATAAAAATTTAAAAACGATTTAGTGTGTGCATATCAAGTTGATCAGCTAGTTAAAATGATCATTTTAAATTGATCATCGGTGTTTCATCAATAAAGGCTTAAAATGAAGCATAATGCATGGCATCACGCAGTTTGGGATAGATTGCATTACTTGGATGCTTTGTTTTAACTCTTTCAGTCTCAAATATTGTCACAACATAAAAAACTGAGCTATATTATCGTGGGCGTTGGATTCGTGCCATTAGGAACTCTAAATTAAAAATTACAGACGATTTAGGTCGTACATGTGAAGTTGATCGGCCAGTTAAAATGATCACTCTAAACTGACCATAGGTTCTCTTTGAGTAAAGGCGTATAAATGAAGCTTGATGCATTGCATCATGCACTTTGAGATACATTGGATTACTTGGACGGTTTTTCTGTAGCTCTGAGTCTCAAATGTTCCACAATATGGAAAATTGTGCTAGTTTAACGTGGGCATTGGACTCATGTCATTTTAGGTTCTAAATCAAAAGTTAAACACGATTTGGTGCAGTCATGGCAAGTTGATCAGCAAGTTACAAATGATAATTCTAAACTAATCATTGGTGCTCATTGAGTAAAGGCGTTTAAATGAAACATAATGCATAGCATCACACACTTTGGGATAGACTGGATTACTTCTAGGCTTTTTCATAGCTATTACGATCTTAAATTTTTTCACAATATAGAAAATTGAGCTAGCTTAAAATGTGCATTCGATTCCTGTCATTTTGAACTTTAAATCAAAAGTTATAGACAAATTAGTGCGGACATGTCAAGTTGATCGCCCAATTAAAATGATCATTCTAAACTGATAATTGGTGCTCATTAAGTAAAGGCCTATAAATGAAGCATAATGCTTGGCATCACGCTTTTTGGGATCGATTGGATTACTTGGAGGCTTTGTTGTAGCTATGTTGGTCTAGAATTTTGTCACAATATAGAAAATTGAGCTAGCTTAATGTGGGCATTGGATTCGTGTCATTTTGAACTCTAAATAAAAAGATACAAACGATTTTGTACAGACATGTCAAGTTGATCTGCCACATAAAATGAACATTCTAATGTGATCATTGGTGCTCCTTGAGTAAAAGCTTATAAATGAAGCATAATGCATGACATTACGCAGTTTGGAATACATGGGATCACTTGAAAGTTTTTCGTAGCTCTATTAGTCTCAAATGTTGTCATAATATAGAAAATTGAGCTAGTTTAACGTGGGATTTGGATTCATGTCATTCTGAACTCTAAATCAAAAGTTACGGACGATTTAGTCCGTACATGGCATGGTTATCGGCTAGTTAAAATGATCATTCTGAACTGATCGTTCGTGCTCCTTGAGTAAAGGCTCATAAATGAAGCATAATGCATGTCATCACAGAGTTTCTTATACATTGGATTACTTGGAGGGTTTTTCGTAGCTGTTTCAGTCTCAAATGTTCCACAATATGGAAAATTGAGCTAGCTTAATGTGTGCGTTCGACTCATGTCATTTTAGCCTCTAAATCAAAAGTTAATGACGATTTAGTGCGGACATGTCAAGTTTATCAGCAAGTTAAAATGATAATTCTAAACTGATCATTGGTGTTGCATGAGTAAAGGCTTATAAATGAAGCATAATGCATGGTATCACACTGTTTGGGATATATTGCATTACTTGGAGGCTGTGTTGTAGCACTTTCAGTCTCAAATATTGTCACAATATAAAAAATTGTGCTAGCTGAACGTGGGCGTTGGATTCGTGTCATTCTGAACTCTAAATCAAAAGTTACTCACGATTTAGTGCGGACATGTCAAGTTGATCGACCAGTTAAAATGATTATTCTATTGTGATCATTGGTGCTCCTTGAATCAAGGCTTATAAATGAAGCATAATGCATGACATCACGCATTTTGGGATAGAATGAATTACTTTGATCCTTTATCTAGCTCAGTCAGTCGTAAATGTTTTGCACAATATAGAAAATTGAGCGAGGTTAATGTGGGCCGTTTATTCATGTCACCTGGAGCTCTATATAAAAAATTAAAAACGATTTAGTGTGTGCATGTCAAGTTGATCAGCTAGTTAAAATGATCATTTTAAATTGATCATCGGTGTTGCATCAACAAAGGCTTAAAAATGAAGCATAATGCATGGCATCACGCAGTTTGGGATAGATTGCATTACTTGGATGCTGTGTTTTAACTCTTTCAGTCTCAAATATTGTCACAACACAGAAAATTGAGCTAGATTATCGTGGGCGTTGGATTCGTGCCATTAGGAACTCTAAATCAAAAATTACAGACGATTTAGGTCGTACATGTCAAGTTGATCGGCCAGTTAAAATGATCACACTAAACTGACCATAGGTTCTCTTTGAGTAAAGGCGCATAAATGAAGCTTGATGCATTGCATCATGCACTTTGAGATACATTGGATTACTTGGACGCTTTTTCTGTAGCTCTTTGAGTCTAAAATGTTGCACAATATGGAAAATTGTGCTAGTTTAACTTGGGCGTTGGAATCATGTCATTTTAGGTTCTAAATCAAAAGTTTAATACGATTTGGTGCAGTTATGTCAAGTTGATCAGCTAGTTAAAAATGATAATTTTAAACTAATCATTGGTACTCATTGAGTAAAGGCATTTAAATGAAACATAATGCATAGCATCACACAGATTGGGATAGATTGGATTACTTGTAGGCTTTTCATAGCTACTACGATCTTAAAATTTTTCACAATATAAAAAATTGAGCTAGCTTAACATGGGCATTGGACTCCTGTCAATTTGAACTTTAAATCAAAAGTTATAGAAGAATTAGTGCGGACATGTCAAGTTGATCGCCCAATTAAAATGATCATTCTAAACTGATCATTGGTGCTCATTAAGTAAAGGCTTACAAATGAAGCATAATGCTTGGCATCATGCTTTTTGGGATCGATTGGATTACTTGGAGGCTTTGTTGTAGCTATGTTGGTCTTGAATTTTGTCACAATATAGAAAATTGAGCTAGCTTAATGTTGGCATTAGATTCGTGTCATTTTGGACTCTAAATCAAAAGATACAAAGGATTTAGTGCAGACATGTCAAGCTGATCTGCCACTTAAAATGAACATTCTAATGTGATCATTGGTGCTCCTTGAGTAAAAGCTTATAAATGAAGCGTAATGCATGACATTACGCAGTTTGGAATACATGGGATTACTTGAAAGTTTTTCCCAGCTCTACTAGTCTCAAATGTTGTCTTAATATAGAAAATTGAGCTAGCTTAACGTGGGATTTGGATTCATGTAATTCTGAACTCTAAATCAAAAGTTACGGACGATTTAGTCCGTACATGTCATGTTGATCGGCCAGTTAAAATGATCATTCTGAACTGATCGTTCGTGCTCCTTGAGTAAAGGCTTATAAATGAAGCATAATGCATGTCATCACACACTTTCTTATACATTGGATTACTTGGAGGTTTTTTCGTAGCTCTTCAGTCTCAAATGTTCCACAATATGGAAAATTGAGCTAGCTTAATGTGTGCGTTCGACTCATGTCATTTTAGCCTCTAAATCAAAAGTTAATGACGATTTAGTGCGGACATGTCAAGTTGATCAGCAAGTTAAAATGATAATTCTAAACTGATCATTGGTGTTGCATGAGTAAAGGCTTATAAATGAAGCATAATGCATGGCATCACACAGTTTGGGATATATTGCATTACTTGGAGGCTGTGTTATAGCTCTTTCAGTCTCAAATATTGTCACAATATAAAAAAATTGTGCTAGCTGAACGTGGGCGTTGGATTCGTGTCATTCTGAACTCTAAATCAAAAGTTGCTGAGGATTTAGTGCGGACCTGTCAAGTTGATCGACCAGTTAAAATGATTATTCTAAAGTGATCATTGGTGCTCCTTGAGTCAAGGCGTATAAATGAAGCATAATGCATGACATCACGCATTTTGGGATAGAATGAATTACTCTGATGCTTTATCTAGCTCAGTCAGTCTTAAATGTTTTGCACAATATAGAAAATTGAGCGAGGTTAATGTGGGCCGTTTATTCATGTCACCTAGAGCTCTAGATAAAAATTTAAAAACGATTTAGTGTGTGCATATCAAGTTGATCAGCTAGTTAAAATGATCATTTTAAATTGATCATCGGTGTTGCATCAATAAAGGCTTAAAATGAAGCATAATGCATTGCATCACGCAGTTTGGGATAGATTGCATTACTTGGATGCTGTGTTTTAACTCTTTCAGTCTCAAATATTGTCACAACATAAAAAATTGAGCTATATTATCGTGGGCGTTGGATTCGTGCCATTAGGAACTCTAAATTAAAAATTACAGACGATTTAGGTCGTACATGTCAAGTTGATCGGCCAGTTAAAATGATCACTCTAAACTGACCATAGGTTCTCTTTGAGTAAAGGCGTATAAATGAAGCTTGATGCATTGCATCATGCACTTTGAGATACATTGGATTACTTGGACGCTTTTTCTGTAGCTCTGAGTCTCAAATGTTCCACAATATGGAAAATTGTGCTAGTTTAACGTGGGCGTTGGACTCATGTCATTTTAGGTTCTAAATCAAAAGTTAAATACGATTTGGTGCAGTCATGGCAAGTTGATCAGCTAGTTAGAAATGATAATTCTAAACTAGTCATTGGTGCTCATTGAGTAAAGGCGTTTAAATGAAACATAATGCATAGCATCACACACTTTGGGATAGACTGGATTACTTCTAGGCTTTTTCATAGCTATTACGATCTTAAATTTTTTCACAATATAGAAAATTGAGCTAGCTTAACATGTGCATTCGATTCCTGTCATTTTGAACTTTAAGTCAAAAGTTATAGACAAATTAGTGCGGGCATGTCAAGTTGATCGCCCAATTAAAATGATCATTCTAAACTGATCACTGGTGCTCATTAAGTAAAGGCTTATAAATGAAGCATAATGCATGACATTACGCAGTTTGGAATACATGGGATCACTTGAAAGTTTTTCGTAGCTCTATTAGTCTCAAATGTTGTCATAATATAGAAAATTGAGCTAGTTTAACGTGGGATTTGGATTCATGTCATTCTGAACTCTAAATCAAAAGTTACGGACGATTTAGTCCGTACATGGCATGGTTATCGGCTAGTTAAAATGATCATTCTGAACTGATCGTTCGTGCTCCTTGAGTAAAGGCTCATAAATGAAGCATAATGAATGTCATCACACAGTTTCTTATACATTGGATTACTTGGAGGTTTTTTCGAAGCTGTTTCAGTCTCAAATGTTCCACAATATGGAAAATTGAGCTAGCTTAATGTGTGCGTTCGACTCATGTCATTTTAGCCTCTAAATCAAAAGTTAATGACGATTTAGTGCGGACATGTCAAGTTTATCAGCAAGTTAAAATGATAATTCTAAACTGATCATTGGTGTTGCATGAGTAAAGGCTTATAAATGAAGCATAATGCATGGTATCACACTGTTTGGCATATATTGCATTACTTGGAGGCTGTGTTGTAGCTCTTTCAGTCTCAAATATTGTCACAATATAAAAAATTGTGCTAGCTGAACGTGGGCGTTGGATTCGTGTCATTCTGAACTCTAAATCAAAAGTTACTCACGATTTAGTGCGGACATGTCAAGTTGATCGACCAGTTAAAATGATTATTCTATTGTGATCATTGGTGCTCCTTGAATCAAGGCTTATAAATGAAGCATAATGCATGACATCACGCATTTTGGGATAGAATGAATTACTTTGATCCTTTATCTTGCTCAGTCAGTCGTAAATGTTTTGCACAATATAGAAAATTGAGCGATGTTAATGTGGGCCGTTTATTCATATCACCTGGAGCTCTATATAAAAAATTAAAAACGATTTAGTGTGTGCATGTCAAGTTGATCAGCTAGTTAAAATGATCATTTTAAATTGATCATCGGTGTTGCATCAACAAAGGCTTAAAAATGAAGCATAATGCATGGCATCACGCAGTTTGGGATAGATTGCATTACTTGGATGCTGTGTTTTAACTCTTTCAGTCTCAAATATTGTCACAACATAGAAAATTGAGCTAGATTATCGTGGGCATTGGATTCGTGCCATTAGGAACTCTAAATCAAAAATTACAGACGATTTAGGTCGTACATGTCAAGTTGATCGGCCAGTTAAAATGATCACTCTAAAATGACCATAGGTTCTCTTTGAGTAAAGGCGTATAAATGAAGCATGATGCATTGCACCATGCACTTTGAGATACATTGGATTACTTGGATGCTTTTTCTGTAGCTCTTTGAGTCTCAAATGTTCCACAATATGGAAAATTGTGCTAGTTTAACGTGGGCGTTGGACTCATGTCATTTTAGGTTCTAAATCAAAAGTTAAATACGATTTGGTGCAGTCATGGCAAGTAGATCAGCTAGTTAAAAATGATAATTCTAGACTAATCATTGGTGCTCATTGAGTAAACGCGTTTAAATGAAACATAATGCATAGCATTACACACTTTGGGATAGACTGGATTACTTGTAGGCTTTTTCATAGCTATTACGATCTTAAATTTCTTCACAACATAGAAAATTGAGCTAGCTTAACATGTGCATTGGATTCCTGTCATTTTGAACTTTAAGTCAAACGTTATAGACAAATTAGTGTGGACATGTCAAGTTTATCTCCCAATTAAAATGATCATTCTAAACTGATCATTGGTGCTCATTAAGTAAAGGCTTATAAATGAAGCATAATGCTTGGCATCACGCTTTTTGGGATCGATTGGATTACTTAGAGGCTTTGTTTTAGCTATGTTGGTCTTGAATTTTGTCACAATATAGAAAATTGAGCTAGCTTAATGTGGGCATTGGATTTGTGTCATTTTGAACTCTAAATAAAAAGATACAAACGATTTAGTGCAGACATGTCAAGTTGATCTGCCACTTAAAATGAACATTCTAATGTGATCATTGGTGCTCCTTGAGTAAAAGCTTATAAATGAAGCATAATGCATAGCATCATGCACTTTGAGATACATGGGATTACTTGAAAGTTTTTTTGTATCTCTTCTAGTCTCAAATGTTGTCATAATATAGAAAATTGAGCTAGCTGAACGTGGGCTTTGGATTCATGTCATTCTGAACTCTAAATCAAAAGTTACGGACGATTTAGTCCGTAATGTCATGGTTATCGGCCAGTTAAAATTATCATTCTGAACTGATTGTTCGTGCTCCTTGAGTAAAGGCTTATAAATGAAGCATAATGCATGTCACCACGCAGTTTCTTATACTTTGGATTACTTGGAGGTTTTTTCGTCGCTCTTTCTGTCTCAAATGTTCCACAATATGGAAAATTGAGCTAGCTTAATGTGTGCGTTCGACTCATGTCATTTTAGGCTCTAAATCAAAAGTTAATGACGATTTAGTGTGTGCATGTCAAGTTGATCAGCTAGTTAAAATGACCATTTTAAATTGATCATCGGTGTTGCATCAACAAAGGCTTAAAAATGAAGCATAATGCATGGCATCACGCAGTTTGGGATAGATTGCATTACTTGGATGCTGTGTTTTAACTCTTTCAGTCTCAAATATTGTCACAACATAGAAAATTGAGCTAGATTATCGTGGGCGTTGGATTCGTGCCATTAGGAACTCTAAATCAAAAATTACAGACGATTTAGGTCGTACATGTCAAGTTGATCGGCCAGTTAAAATGATCACTCTAAAATGACCATAGGTTCTCTTTGAGTAAAGGCGTATAAATGAAGCTTGATGCATTGCATCATGCACTTTGAGATACATTGGATTACTTGGACGCTTTTTCTGTAGCTCTTTGAGTCTCAAATGTTCCACAATATGGAAAATTGTGCTAGGTTAACGTGGGCGTTGGACTCATGTCATTTTAGGTTCTAAATCAAAAGTTAAATACGATTTGGTGCAGTCATGGCAAGTTGATAAGCTAGTTAAAAATGATAATTCTAGACTAATCATTGGTGCTCATTGAGTAAAGGCGTTTAAATGAAACATAATGCATAGCATCACACACTTTGGGATACACTGGATTACTTGTAGGCTTTTTCATAGCTATTTCGATCATAATTTTTTTCACAATATAGAAAACTGAGCTAGCTTAACATGTGCATTGGATTCCTGTCATTTTGAACTTTAAATCAAACGTTATAGATAAATTAGTGCGGACATGTCAAGTTTATCACCCAATTAAAATGATCATTCTAAACTGATCATTGGTGCTCATTAAGTAAAGGCTTATAAATGAAGCATAATGCTTGGCATCACGCTTTTTGGGATCGATTGGATTACTTGGAGGCTTTGTTTTAGCTATGTTGGTCTTGAATTTTGTCACAATATAGAAAATTGAGCTAGCTTAATGTGGGCATTGGATTCGTGTCATTTTGAACTCTAAATAAAAAGATACAAACGATTTAGTGCAGACATGTCAAGTTGATCTGTCACTTAAAATGAACATTCTAATGTGATCATTGGTGCTCCTTGAGTAAAAGCTTATAAATGAAGCATAATGCATGGCATTACGCAGTTTGGAATACATGGGATTACTTGATAGTTTTTTTGTAGCTCTTCTAGTCTCAAATGTTGTCATAATATAGAAAATTGAGCTAGCTGAACATGGGCTTTGGATTCATGTCATTCTGAACTCTAAATCAAAAGTTACGGACGATTTAGTCCGTAATGTCATGGTTATCGGCCAGTTAAAATGATCATTCTGAACTGATTGTTCGTGCTCCTTGAGTAAAGGCTTATAAATGAAGCATAATGCATGTCACCACGCACTTTCTTATACTTTGGATTACTTGGAGGTTTTTTCGTAGCTCTTTCAGTCTCAAATGTTCCACAATATGGAATATTGAGCTAGCTTAATGTGTACGTTCGACTCATGTCATTTTAGGCTCTAAATCAAAAGTTAATGACAATTTAGTCTGGACATGTCAAGTTGGTCAGCAAGTTAAAATGATCATTCTAAACTGATCATTGGTGTTGCATCAATAAAGGCTTAAAAATGAAGCATAATGCATGGCATCACGCAGCTTGGGATATATTGCATTACTTGGATGCTCTGTTTTAACTTTTTCAGTCTCAAATATTGTCACAACATAGAAAATTGAGCTAGATTATCGTGGGCGTTGGATTCGTGCCATTAGGAACTCTAAATCAAAAATTACAGACAATTTAGGTCGTACTTGTCAAGTTGATCGGCCAGTTAAAATGATCACTCTAAACTGACCATAGGTTCTCTTGGAGTAAAGGCGTATAAATGAAGCTTGATGCATTGCATCATGCACTTTGAGATACATTGGATTACTTGGACGCTTTTTCTGTAGCTCTTTGAGTCTCAAATGTTCCACAATATGGAAAATTGTGCTAGTTTAACGTGGGCGTTAGACTCATGTCATTTTAGGTTCTAAATAAAAAGTTAAATACGATTTAGTGTAGTCATGGCAAGTTGATCAGCTAGTTAAAAATGATAATTCTAAACTAATCATTGGTGCTCATTGTGTAAAGGCGTTTAAATGAAATATAATGCATAGCATCACACAGTTTGGGATAGACTGGATTACTTGTAGGCTTTTTCATAGCTATTACGATCTTAAATTTTTTCACAATATAGAAAATTGAGCTAGCTTAACATGTGCATTGGATTCCTGTCATTTTGAACTTTAAATCAAAAGTTATAGACAAATTAGTGCGGACATGTCAAGTTGATCGCCCAATTAAAATGATCATTATAAACTGATCATTCGTGCTCATTAAGTAAAGGCTTATAAGTGAAGCCTAATGCTTGGCATCACGCTTTTTGGGGTCAATTGGATTACTTGGAGGCTTTGTTGTAGCTATGTTGGTCTTGAATTTTGTCACAATATAGAAAATTGAGCTAGCTTAATCTGGGCATCGGATTCGTGTCATTTTGAACTCTAAATCAAAAGATACAAACGATTTAGTGCAGACATGTCAAGTTGATCTGCCACTTAAAATGAACATTCTAATGTGATCATTGGTGCTCCTTGAGTAAAAGCTTATAAATGAAGCTTAATGCATGGCATTACGCTGTTTGGAATACATGGGATTACTTGAAAGTTTTTTTTGTAGCTGTTCTAGTCTCAAATGCTGTCATAATATAGAAAACTGAGCTAGCTTAACGTGGGCTTTGGATTCATGTCATTCTGAACTCTAAATCAAAAGTTAGGGACGATTTAGTCCGTACATGTCATGGTTATCGGCCAGTTAAAATGATCATTCTGAACTGATCGTTCGTGCTCCTCGAGTAAAAGCTTATAAATGAAGCATAATGCATGTCATCACGCACTTTCTTATACATTGGATTACTTGGAGGTTTTTTTGTAGCTCTTTCAGTCTCAAATGTTCCACACTATGGAAAATTGAGCTAGCTTAATGTGTGCGTTCGACTCATGTCATTTTAGGCTCTAAATCAAAAGTTAATGACGATTTAGTGCGGACATGTCAAGTTGATCAGCAAGTTAAAATGATCATTCTATGCCGATCATCGGTGGTGCATGAGTAAAGGCTTATAAATGAAGCATAATGCATGGCATCACACAGTTTGGGATATATTGCATTACTTAGAGGCTGTGTTGTAGATCTTTCAGTCTCAAATATTGTCACAATATAAAAAATTGTGCTAGTTGAACGTGGGCGTTGGATTCGTGTCATTCTGAACTCTAAATCAAAAGTTACTGACGATTTAGTGCGTACATGTCAAGTTGATCGGCCAGTTAAAATGATTATTCTAAAGTGGTCATTGGTGCTCCTTGAGTCAAGGCTTATAAATGAAGCATAATGCATGACATCACGCATTTTGGGATAGAATGAATTACTTTGATGCTTTGTCTAGCTCAGTCAGTCTTAAATATTTTACACAATACTGAAAATTGTGCGAGGTTAATGTGGGCCGTTTATTCATGTCACATGGAGCTCTAAATAAAAATTTGAAAACGATTTAGTTTGTGCATGTCAAGTTGATCAGCTAGTTAAAATGCTCATTCTAAATTGATCATCGGTGTTGCATCAGTAAAGGCTTAAAAATGAAGCATAATGCATGGCATCACGCAGTTTGGGATAGATTGCATTACTTGGATGCTGTGTTTTAACTCTTTCAGTCTCAAATATTCTCACAAGATAGAAAATTGAGCTAGATTATCGTGGGCGTTGGATTCGTGCCATTAGGAACTCTAAATCAAATATTACAGACGATTTAGGGCGTACATGTCAAGTTGATCGGCCAGTTAAAATGATCATTCTAAACTGACCATAGATTCTCTTTGACTAAAGGCGTATAAATGAAGCTTGAAGCATTGCATCATGCACTTTGAGATACATTGGATTACTTGGACACTTTTTCTGTAGCTTTTTGAGTCTCAAATGTTCCACGATATGGAAAATATTGCTAGTTTAACGTGGGCGTTGGACTCATGTCATTTCAGGTTCTAAATCAAAAGTTAAATACGATTTAGTGCAGTCATGTCAAGTTGATCAGCTAGTTAAAAATGATAATTCTAAACTAATCATTGGTTCTCATTGAGTAAAGGCATTTAAATGAAACATCATAGCATCACACAGTTTGGGATAGATTGGATTACTTGTAGGCTTTTTCATAGCTATCACGATCTTAAATTTTTTCACAATAAAGAAAATTAAGCTAGCTTAACATGGGCATTGGATTCTTGTCATTTTGAACTTTAAATCAAAAGTTATAGACGAATTAGTGCGGACATTTGAAGTTGATCACCCAATTAAAATGATCATTCTAAACTGCTCTTTGGTGCTAATTAAGTAAAGGCTTATAAATGAAGCATAATGCTTGGCATCACGCTTTTTGGGATCGATTGGATTACTTGGAGGCTTTAATGTAGCTATGATTGTCTTGAATTTTGTCACAATATAGAAAACTGAGCTAGCTTAATGTGGGCATTGGATTCGTGTCATTTTGAACTCTAAATCAAAAGATACAAACGATTTAGTGCAGACATGTCAAGTTGATCTGCCACTTAAAATGAACATTCTAATGTGATCATTGGTGCTCCTTGAGTAAAAGCTTATAAATGAAGCATAATGCATGGCATTACGCAGTTTGGAATACATGGGATTACTTGCAAGTTTTTTCGTAGCTCTTCTAGTCTCAAATGTTGTCATAATATAGAAAATTGAGGTAGCTTAACGTGGGCTTTGGATTCATGTCATTCTGAACTCTAAATCAAAAGTTCCAGACGATTTAGTCCGTACATGTCATGTTATCGGCTAGTTAAAATGATCATTCTGAACTGATCGTTCATGCTCCTTGAGTAAAGGCTTATAAATGAATCATAATGCATGTCATCACGCACATTCTTATACATTGGATTAATTGGAGGTTTTTTCGTAGCTCTTTCAGTCTCAAATGTTCCACAATATGGAAAATTGAACTAGCTTAATGTGTGCGTTAGACTCATGTCATTTTAGGCTCTAAATCAAAAGTTAATGACGATTTAGTGCGGACATGTCAAGTTGATCAGAAAGTTAAAATGATCATTCTAAACTGATCATTGGTGTTGCATGAGTAATGTCTTATAAATGAAGCATAATGCATGGCATCACACAGTTTGGGGTATATTGCATTACTTGGAGGCTGTGTTGTAGCTCTTTCCGTCTCAAATATTGTCACTGCTAGCTGAACGTGGTCGTTATATTCGTGTCATTCTGAACTCTAAATCAAAAGTTACTGACGATTTAGTGCGGACATGTCAAGTTGATCGGCCAGTTAAAATGATTATTCTAAAGTTATCATTGGTGCTCCTTGAGTCAAGGCTTATAAATGAAACATAATGCATGACATCACGCGTTTTGGGATAGATTGAATTACTTTGATTCTTTATCTAGAACTGAGCTAGATTTCTGTGGGTGCTTGACTCATGTTATTTTGATCTTTAAATCAAAAGTTAAAGAGAATTAGAGCTGACGTATCAAGTTCATTAGCTAGTTAAAATGATCATTCTAAACTCATCATTGGTGCTCCTTGAGTAAAGAGTAATAAATGAAGCATAGTGCATGACATCAAGCAATTTTGTAATAGATTGGATTACTTAGAAGCTCTTTTGTTGCTATTTTTGTTTTAAATTTTGTCACAATATAGAAAATTGAGCTAGCTTAATGTGCATGTTGGATTCGTGTCATTTTGAACTCTAAATCAAATGTTATGGACAATTTAGTGTGGACATGTCAAGTTCATCGGCATATTAAAATGACCATTCTAAACTGATCATTGGTGCTCTTTGAGTAAAGGCTTATAAATGAAGAATAATGCATGGCTTCATGCAGTTTGAATACATTGGATTACTTTGAGGCTTTTTCGTAGCTCTTTCAGTCTCAAAGGTTGTCCCAATATGAAAAATTTAGCTAGGTTAATGTGGATGGTGGACTCATGTTATGTTAAGCTCTAAATCAAAATTAAGGGAGAATTTAGAGCGTATGTGTCAAGTTGATCAAGTAGTTAAACTTATCATTGGTGCTCCTTGAGTAAAGACTTATAAATGAAGCATAATGCATGAGATCTCGCAGTTTGCAATAGATTGGATTACTTGGACATTTTGTCGTAGCTATTTCCGTATTAAATTTTTGGCACTATATAGAAAATTGAGCTAACTTAACGTGGACATTGGATCAGTCTCATTTTGAACTCTAAAGCAAAAGTTATGGACGGTTTAGTTCGGACATGTCAAGTTCGTCGGCCAGTTAAAATGATCATTCTAAACTGATCATTCTAAACTGATCATTGGGGCTCCTTGAGTAAAAGTTTATAAATGAAGCAAAATGCATGGCATCACGCTTTTTGGAATAGATTGGATTACTTAGTGGGTCTTTCGTTGCTATTTTGGTTTTAAATTTTTTCACAATATAGAAAATTGAGCTAGCTTAACGTACACCTTGGATTCGCTTCATTGTGAACTCTAAATCAAAAGTTATGGACATTTTAGTGGGGACATGTCAAGATTAAAGGCCAATTAAAATGACCATTCTAAACTGATCATTGGTGCTACTTGTGTAAAGGCTTATAAATGAAGCATAATGCATGGCTTCACCCTGTTTGGTATACATTGGATTACTTGTAGGCTTTTTCATACCTACTTTAGTCTCAAATTTTGTCACAATATGGAAAATTGAGCAAGCTTAATGTGGGCGTTGGACTCATGTTGTTTTGAACTCTAAATCAAAAGTTAAAGAGAATTTAGAGCGGATGTGTCATGTTGATCAGCTAGTAAAAATGATCATTCTAAATTGATCATTGATGTTCCTTGAGTAAAGGTTTATAAATGAAGCATTATGCATGACATCACGCAATTTTGGGATATATTGGATTAATTGGAGGCTTTTTTGTTGCTATTTTGGTCTCAAATATTGTTACAATATATATAGAAAATTGAGCTAGCTTAACGTGGGCATGGGATTCATGTTATTTTGAACTCTAAATCAAAAGTTACAAACGATTTAGTTCGGACATATCAAGTTGATCAGCCTGTTAAAATGATCATTCTATAGTGATCATTGGTGCTGCTTGAGTAAAAGCTTATAAATGAAGCATTATGCATGACATCACGTAGTTTGGGATACATTGCATTACTTGTAGGCTTTGTCATAGCTCTTTAGGTCCCAAATGTTTTCATAATATAGAAAATTGAGCTAGTTTAATGTGGGCGTTAGATTCGTGTTATTCTGAACTATAAATCAAAAGTTACGGATGATTTATTGCGTACATCTCAAGTTGATTGACCACTTAAAATGATCATTCTAAACTGATCATTGGTGCTGCTAGAGTAAAGGCTTTTAAATGAAGCATAATGCATGACATCACGCACTTAGAATACATTGGATTACTTGGCAGCCTTTTTTGTAGTTCTTCTAGTCTCAATTGTTCCACAATATGGACAACTAAGCTAGCTTAACGTGGGCGTTGAACTCATGTCATTTTAGGCTGTAAATCAAAAGTTAAAGACGATTTAGTGCGGACATATCAAGCTGATCAGCTTGTTAAAAATGATCATTCCAAACTAAAAATTGGTGCTCATTTATTAAAGGCGCATAAATGAAGCATAATGCATAGCATCATGCAGTTTGGGATATATTGGATTACTTCGAGGCTTTTTCGTAGCTATTTTAATAATAAAGTTTTTCAAAATATTGAAAATTGAGCAATATTAACGTGGTAGTTGGATTCCTGTCATTTTGAACTCTAACTCAAAAGTTAGAGATGAATTACTGCAGAAATGGCAAGTTGATCGGCCAGTTAAAATGATCATTCTAATTTGATCATTGGTGTTCCTTCTGTAAAGACTTATAAATGAAGCATAATGCATGGTATCACGCTTTTTGGTAGATTGGAATACTTGGAGGCTTTGTCGTAGCTATTTCGATCTTAAATTTTGCATAATATAGAAAGTTGAGATAGCTTAAGTGGGCGTTGTATTCTTGTCATTTTGAACTCTAAATCCAAAGTTACCGATGAATTACAGCGGACATGTCAAATTCATCGGCCAGTTAAAAAGATCATTCTAAATTTATCATTGGTGCTCGTTAAGTAAATGCTTAAAAATGAAACATAATGCATGACATCACACAGTTTGAAATACAATTACTTTGAGGCTTTGTCGTAGCTCGTTCAGTCTCAAATATTGTCATAATATAAAAAATTAGATAGCTTAATGTGGACGTTGGATTCATGTCATTTTGAACTCTGAATCAAAAGTTGCGGACGATTTAGTGCGGACGAGTCAAGTTAATCGGCGAGTTAAAATGATTATTCTAAACTCATCATTGGTGCTACTTGATTAAAGGATTGTAAATGAAACATAATGCATGGCATCACACATTTTGGGATAGATTGGATTTTTGGAGGCTTTTTCGTAGCTATTTTGGTCTTTAATTTTGTCACAATACAGAAAATTGAGCTAGATTAACGTGGGCGTTGGATTCGTATCTTTTTGCACTCTAAATAAAAAATTACAAACAATTTAGTGCAGATATGTCAAGTTTATCGGCCAGTTAAAATGATCATTCAAGAGTGATCGTTGGTGCTCTTTGAGTAAAATCCTTATAAATGAAGCATAATGCATGACATCACATTTTTTGGGATCGATTGGATTACTTGAAGGCTATTTCTTAGCTATTTTGGTCTTGAATTTCGTCACAATATAGAAAATTGAGCTAGCTTAACGTGGGCATTGGATTCGTGTCATTTTGAACTCTAAATCAAAAATTACAGACGATTTAGTACGCAAAATATCAAGTTGATTGGCCAGTTAAAATGATCATTCTAAACTGATCAATGGTGCTTCTGGATTAAATACTTATAAATTAAGCATAATGCATGGAATCATGCCATTTGGGATATATTGAATTACTTGGAGGCTTTTTTCGTAGCTATTTCAATCTCAAATGTTCCAAAATATGGAAAATTGAGCTAGTTTAACATGGGCGTTGCATTCATGTCATTTTAGGCTCTATATAAAAATTAAAAAAGATTTAGTGCACATATATCAAGTTGATCAGCTACTTAAAAATGAGCATTCTAAATTGAATTGGTGCTCATTGAGTAAATGTATATTAATGAAACATAATGCATAGCAACACGCATTTTGGGATAGTTTGGATTACTATTTCGATCTTAAATTTTGTGACAACATAGAAAATTAAGCTAGCTTAATGTGGGAGTTGGAATGCTGTCATTTTGAACTCTAAATCAAAAGTTACAATGACCATTCTAAATTGATCATTGGTGCTCCTTCAGTAAAAGCTTATAAATGAGGCATAATAAATGGCATTACGCTTTTTGGCATCGATTGGATTACTTGTAGGCTTTGTCGTAGCTAGCTTAATGTGGGCATTTGACTCATGTCATTTTAGGATATAAATCAAAAGTTAAAGACGATTTAGTACGGACATGTCAAGTTGATCAGCTAGTTAAAATGATCATTCAAAATTGATCATCTGTGTTACATCAGTAAAGGCTTACAAATGAAGCATAATGCATGGCATCACACAGTTTGGGATAGATTGCATTACTTGGATGCTGTGTTTTAACTCTTTCAGTCTCAAATATTGTCAAAACATAGAAAATTGATCTAGATTATCGTGGACGTTGGATTCGTGCCAATCGGAACTCTAAATCAAAAATTACAGACGATTTAGGGCGTACATGTCAAGTTGATCGGCCAGTTAAAATGATCATTCTAAACTGACCATAGGTTCTCTTTGAGTAAAGGCGTATAAATGAAGCTTGATGCATTGCATCATGCACTTTGAGATACATTGGATTACTTGGATGCTTTTTCTGTAGCTCTTTGAGTCTCAAATAATCCACAATATGGAAAATTGTGCTAGTTTAACGTGGGTGTTGGACTCATGTCATTTTAGGTTCTAAATCAAAAGTTAAATACGATTTAGTGCAGTCGTGTCAAGTTGATCATCTAGTTGAAAATGATAATTCTAAACTAATCATTGTTGCTCATTGAGTAAAGTCGTTTAAATGAAACATAATGCATAGCATCACAAAGTTTGGGATAGATTGGATTACTTGTAGGCTTTTTCATACCTATTACAATCTTAAATTTTTTCACAATATAGAAAATTGAGCTAGCTTAACATGGGCATTGGATTCCTGTCATTTTGAATTTTAAATCAAAAGTTATAGACGAATTAGTGCGGACATGTCAAGTTGATCGCACAATTAAAATGATCATTCTAAACTGATCATTGGTGCTCATTAAGTAAAGGCTTACAAATGATGCATAATGCTTGGCATCACGCTTTTTGGGATCGATTGGATTACTTGGAGGCTTTGTTGTAGCTATGTTGGTCTTGAATTTTGTCAAAATATAGAAAATTGAGGTAGCTTAATGTGGGCATTGGATTTGTGTCATTTTGAACTCTATATCAAAAGATACAAACGATTTAGTGCAGACATGTCAAGTTGTTCTGCCACTTAAAATGAACATTCTAATGTGATCATTGGTGCTCCTTGAGTAAAAGCTTATAAATGAAGCATAATGCATGGCATTACGCAGTTTGGAATACATGGGATTACTTGAAGGTTTTTTCGTAGCTCTTCTAGTCTCAAATGTTGTCATAATATAGAAAATTGAGGTAGCTTAAAGTGGGCTTTGGATTCATGTCATTCTGAACTCTAAATCAAAAGTCACGGACGATTTAGTCCCTACATGTCATGTTGATCGGCCAGTTAAAATGATCATTCTGAACTGATCGTTCGTGCTCCTTGAGTAAAGGCTTATAAATGAAGCATAATGCATGTCATCACGGACTTTCTTATACATTGGATTACTTGGAGGTTTTTTCGTAGCTCTTTCAGTCTCAAATGTTCCACAATATGGAAAATTGAGCTAGCTTAATTTGTGCATTCGACTCATGTCATTTTAGGCTCTAAATCAAAAGTTAATGATGATTTTGTGCGGACATGTCAAGTTGATCAGCAATTTAAAATGATCATTCTAAACTGATCATTGGTGTTGCATGAGTAAAGGCTTATAAATGAAGCATAATACATGGCATCACACAGTTTGGGATATATTGCATTACTTGGAGGCTGTGTTGTAGCTCTTTCAGTCACAAATATTGTCACAATATAAAAAATTGTGCTAGTTGAATGTGGGCGTTGGATTTGTGTCATTCTGAACCCTAAATCAAAAGTTACTGACGATTTAGTGCAGACATGTCAAGTTGCTCGGCGAGTTAAAATGATTATTCTAAAGTGATCATTGGTGCTCCTTGAGTCAAGGCTTAAAAATGAAGCATAATGAATGACATCACGCATTTTGGGATAGATTGAATTACTTTGATGCTTTATCTACCTCAGTCAGTCTTAAATGTTTTGCACAATATAGAAAATTGAGCGAGGTTAATGTGGGCCGTTTATTCATGTCACCTGGAGCTCAAATAAAAATTTAAAAACGATTTAGTGTGTGCATGTCAAGTTGATCAGCTAGTTAAAATGGTCATTCTAAACTGATCATTGGTGCTGATTGAGTAACGGCTTATAAATGAAGCATAATGCATGACTTCACGCAGTTTGGGATAGATTGGATAACTTGGGGTCTTTGTTGTAGCTATTTAGGTCTTAAATTATGTCAGATATAGAAAATTGAGTCTGCTTAATGTGGGTGTTGGATTCGTGTCACTATGAACTCTAAATCAAAACTATAAGACGATTTATTGTGGACATGTGAAGTTGATCGGCCAATAAAAATGATCATTTTAAACTGATCATTGGTTCTCCCTAAGTGAAGGCTTATAAATGAAAATCCATGGTATCACGTAGTTTTGGATAGATTGCACTACTTTGATGCTTTGTCTAGCACTTTCGGACTCAACTTTTTTCATAATATAGAAAATTGAGCTAGCTTAATGTGAGCGTCGGATTCATGTCATCTTGAGCTCTAAATAAAAAGTTAAAAATGATTTGTGCGGGCATTCCAATTTGATGAGCTAGTTAAAATGATCATTCTGAACTGATCATCGGTGCTTTTTGAGTAAAGGCTTATAAATTAAGCATAATGCACAGCATCATGCAATTTGGGACAAATTGGATAAATTGGACGCTTTGTGTAGCTATTTTTTTTTAATTTTGTCATAATATAGAAAATTGTGCAACCTTAACATGGGCATTGGATTCGTGTCATTCTGAAATCTAAATCAAAAGTTACGGACAATTTAGTGCGGATATGCCAAGTTGATAGGCCAGTTAAAATGATTATTCTAAACTGGTCATTGGTGCTCCATGAGTAAAGGCTTATAAATGAAGAATAATGCATAGCATCACGAAGTTTGGGCCAATTTAGTTCGGACATGTCAAGTTGATCAGCTAGTTAAAAGTATCATTCTAAACTGATCATTGGTGCTCCTTGAGTAAAGGCTTATAAATTAAGCATAATGCATCGTATCACGCAATTTGGGAAGATTGGATTACTTGGAGGCTTTCTCATAGCTATTTTGGTCTCAAATGTTGCTACAATATAGAAAATTGAGCTAGCCTAACGTGGGCGTTGGATTCGTGTCATTCTAAACTCTAAATCAAAAGTTACGGCTGATTTAGTGCAGAACTGTGAAATTGATCGGCTAGTTAAAATGATCATTCTGAACAGATCATTGGTGCTCCTTGAGTAAAGGCTAATAAAAACACCATAATGCATGTCTTCACACAGTTTGGGATACGTTGGATTTCTTGGAGGCTTTTTCGTAGCTTTTTCTGCTTCAAATGTTGTCACAATATGGAAAACTGAGCTAGATTATTGTGGGTGCTTGACTCATGTTATTTTGATCTTTAAATCAAAAGTTAAAGAGAATTAGAGCTGATGTGTCAAGTTCATTAGCTAGTTAAAATGATCATTCTAAACTGATCATTGGTGCTCCTTGAGTAAAGAGTTATAAATGAAGCATAGTGCATGACATCATGCAATTTTGTAATAGATTGGATTACTTAGAAGCTCTTTTGTTGCTATTTTTGTTTTAAAATTTGTCACAATATAGAAAATTGAGCTAGCTTAACGTGCATGCTGGATTCGTGTCATTTTGAACTCTAAATCAAATGTTACGGACAATTAAGTGGGACATGTCAAGTTCATCGGCATATTAAAATTACCATTCTAAACTAATCATTGGTGCTCTTTGAGTAAAGGCTTATAAATGAAGCATAATGCATGGCTTCACGCAGATTGAATACATTGGATTACTTTGAGGCTTTTTCGTAGCTCTTTCAGTCTCAAAGGTTGTCCCAGTATGAAAAATTGAGCAAGATTAATGTGGATGGTGGACACATGTTATTTTGAGCTCTAAATCAAAATTAAGGGAGAATTTAGAGCGTACGTGTCAAGTTTATCAGCTAGTTAAACTTATCATTGGTGCTCCTTGATTAAAGACTTATAAATGAAGCATAACGCATGAGATCTCGCAGTTTGGAATAGATTGGATTACTTGGACATTTTGTCGTAGCTAATTCCATATAAATTTTTAGCACTATATAGAAAATTGAGGTAACTTAACGTGGACGTTGGATCTGTCTCATTTTGAACTCTAAAGCAAAAGTTATGGACGGTTTAGTTCGGACATGTCAAGTTCATCGGCCAGTTAAAATGATCATTCTAAACTGATCATTGGTGCTCCTTGAGTAAAAGTTTATAAATGAAGCAAAATGCATGGCATCACGCTTTTTGGAATAGATTGGATTACTTAGAGGGTCTTTCGTTGCTATTTTGGTTTTGTCACAATATAGAAAATTGAGCTAGCTTAACGTGCACCTTGGATTCGCTTCATTTTGAACTCTAAATCAAAAGTTGTGGACAATTTAGTCATTCTGAACTCTAAATCAGAAGTTACAGACGATTTTGTGCGTACATGTCATGTTGATCGGCCAGTTAAAATAATCATTCTAAAGTGATCACTGGTGCTCCTTAATTACAATCTTATAAATGAAGCATAATGCATGGAATCAAGCAATTTGGGATTACTTGGAGGTTTTTTTGTAGCTCTTTCATTCTCAAATGTTGTCACAATATGGAAAGTTGCACTAACTTAAATTGGGTGTTGGACTCATGTCGTTTGAGCTCTAA
This sequence comes from Pugionium cornutum, assembly GCA_018901935.1. Lineage (NCBI taxonomy): Eukaryota > Viridiplantae > Streptophyta > Magnoliopsida > Brassicales > Brassicaceae > Pugionium > Pugionium cornutum. The sequence continues at coordinate 21,813,918 of CM032162.1, read as the reverse complement.
ATCAAAAGTTAACAACAATTTAGTTCAGACATATCAAGATGATTAGCTAGATAAAATTGACATTCTAAATTAATAGATTAGATTACTTGGCGGCCTTGTCGTAGCTATTTCAGTCTTAAATTTTGTCCAAATATAGAAAATACAGCTAGGTTAAAGTGGGTGTTGGATTTGTATCATTTTGAATTCTAAATCAAAAGTTACAGACCATTTACTGCGGACATGTCAAGTTGATCGGCAAGTTAAAATGATCATTCTAAAGCGATAATTGGTGCTCCTCGAGTAAAGGGTTATAATTGAAGCATAATCCATGGCATCGCGCAGGATGGGATAGATTAGATTATTTGGAGGCTTTGTTGTAGCTATTTCGGTCTAAAATATTGTCATAGTATAGAAAATGGAGCTTGTTTAACTTGAGCGTTGGATTCGTGTCATTCAAGACACAAATTCAAAAGTTACTGACGATTCAGTGCGGACATGTCAAATTGATCAGCCAGTTAAAATTATCATTCTAAACTGATCACTGGTGCTCCTTGAGTTGAGGCTTATAAATGAAGAATAATGCATGGCATCACGCACTTTGGGATACATTGGATTACTTGGAGAAATTTTTGTAGCTCTTTCAGGCTCAAAAGTTGTCACAATACGGAAAATTGAGCTAGCTTAACATGGGCATTGGATTCATGTCGTTTTGATCTCTAATTCATAGGTTATAAACAATTTAGTTCGGACATGTCAAGTTGATCAGCGTTAAAATGATCATTCTAAACTTATCATTGGTGCTCCTTGAGTAAAGACTTAAAAATGAAACATAATGCATGCAATCACGCAGTTTGGGATAGATTGGATTACTTAGAGGATTTGTCGTGGCTATTATGGTTTTAAATTTTATCAAAATATAGAAAATTGAGGTAGTTTAACGTGGGAGTTGGATTCATCTCATTCTGAAGTCCAAAATCAGAAGTTATTAACGACTTAGTGCGGACATGTCAAGTTGATCAGCTAGTTCAAATGATCATTCTAAATTGATCATTGGTGCTTCTTGAGTAAATTGTTATAAATGAAGCATAATGCATGGCATCACACAGTTTGGCATAGATTGGATTATTTGGAAGCTTTATCGTCGCTATTTCAGTCTTAAATTTTGTTAGAATATAGAAAATACAGCTAGCTTAAAGTGAGCGTTGGATTCGTATCGTTTTGAACTCTAGATCAAAAGTTACGGATGATTTAGTGCCAACACGTCAAGTTGATCGGCAAGTTAAAATGAGCAATCCAAACTGATCATTGATACTCCTTGAGTAAAAGCTAATAAATGAAAAATAATGCATGGCATCAGGAAATTTGGGATACATTGGATTACTTGGAGGGTTCAGTCTTAAATGTTGTCACAGTATTGAAAATTGAGCTAGCTTAATGTTTGCGTTGGACTCATGTCATTTTGAGCTCTAAATCAAAAGTTAAACCCGATTTATTGCGGACATGTCAAGTTGGTCTGCTAGTTAAAATGATCATTCTAAACTGATCATTGGTGCTCCTTGAGTAAAGGCTTATAAATTAAGCATAATGCATAAGATCACGCAGTTTGGAATAGATTGGATTACTTGGAGGTTTTAGCTCTTTCATCCTCAAATGTTGTCACAATATGGAAAGTTGCGCTAACTTAAAGTGGGCATTGACCTCATGTCATTTTGAGCTCTAAATCAAAAGTTAAAGACAATTTAGTGCGGACATGTCAAGATGATCAACTAGTTAGAAATTTCATTCTAAATTGATCATTTGTGCTCCTTGCGTAAAGGCTTATAAATGAATAATAATGCATAGCATCACACAGTTTAGGATAGATTAAATTACTTGGAGGCCTTGTCGTAACTATTTCAGTCTTAAATTTTGTCAAAATACAGAAAATAAAGCTAGCTTAAAGTGGCTGTTGGATTCGTATCGTTTTGAATTCTAAATCAAAACTTATGGACGATTTACTGCAGACATGTCAAGTTGATCGGCCTGTTAAAATTATCATTCCAAAGTGATCATTGGTGCTCCTTGAGTAAAGGTTTATAAATGAAGCATAATGCATGGCATCGCGCAGGTTGGGATAAATTGGATTATTTGGAGGTTTTGTTGTAACTATTTCGGTCTAAAATATTGTCAGAGTATAGAAAATTGAGCTATCATAACTTGAGCATTGGATTCGTGCCATTCTGAACTCTAATTCAAAAGTTACTGACTATTTAGTGCAGATATGTCAAGTTGATCAGCCACTTAAAAAGATCATTCAAAACTGATCACTAGTGCTCCTTGAGTTAAGGCTTATAAATGAAAAATAATGCATGGTATCACGCACTTTGGGATATATTGGATTACTTGGAGAATTTTTCGTAGGTCCTTGAGTCTCAAAAGTTGTCATAATACGGAAAATTGAGCTAGCTTAACATGCGCGTTGGATTCATGTCATTTTGATCTCTAATTCAAAGGTTAAGAACAATTTAGTGCGGATATGTCAAGTTGAACAGCGTTAAAATGATAATCTAAACTTATCATTGGTGCTCCTTGAGTAAGGGCTTATAAATGAAACATAATGAATGGCATCACGCAGTTTAGGATAGATTGGATTACTTAAAGGCTTTGTTGTAGCTATTTGGGTGTTAAATTTTATCAAAATATAGAAAATTGAGAAAAATTATAGATGTCTTAGTGCGGACATGTCAAGTTGATCAGCTAGTTCAAATAATCATTCTAAACTGATCATTGGTGCTACTTGAGTAAAGTCTTATAAGTGAAGCATAATGCATGGCATCACACAGTTTGGTATAGATGGGATTATATAGAGGCCTTGTCATAGCTATTTTAGTCTTAAATTTGCTCAAAATATAGAAAATAGAGCTAGCTTAAAGTGAGCACTGGATTCATATCGTTTTGAATTCAAAATCAAAAGTTACGTACAATTTAGTGCTGACACATCAAGTTGAACGGCAAGTTAAAGTGGGCATTCGAAACTGATCATTGCTACTCCTTGATTAAAAGCTTATAAATGAAAAAATATTGTATGGTATCACGCAGTTTGGGATACATTAGAGTACTTGGAGGCTTTCTAGTAGCTCTTTCAGTTTCAAATGTTTTCACAGTATTGAAAATTGAGGTAGCTTAACGTTTGCGTTAGACTCATGTCATTTTGATCTCTAAATCAAAAATTAAAAACGATTTACTGCGGATATGTCAAGTTGGTCAGCTAGTAAAAATGATAATTCTAAACTGATCATTGCTGCTCCTTGAGTAAAGGCTTATAAATGAAGCATACTGCATGACATCACACAGTTTGGGATAGATTAGATTGCTTGAAGGCTTTGTCGTAGCTCTTTCATTCTCAAATGTTGTCACAATATGGAAAGTTGCGCAAACTTGAATTGGGCATTGGACTCATGTCATTTTGAGCTCTAAATCAAAAGTTAAAAACAATTTATTGCGCACATGTCAAGATGATCAGCTAGTTAAAATTGTTATTTAAAATTAATCATTGGTGCTCCTTACGCAATTTGGAATAGATTGGATTACTTGGTGGCCTTTTTGTATCTATTTCAGTTTTAAATTTTGCCAAAATATAGAAAATAAAGCTAGCTTAAGGTGGGCGTTGGATTCATATTGTTTTGAAGTTTAATCAAAAGTTACAAACGATTTACTACGGACATGTCAAGTTAATCGGCTAGTTAAAATGATCATTTTAAAGTGATCATTGTTGCTCCTTGAGTAAAGGCTTATAAATGAATCATAATTAATGCCATCAATCAGTTTGGGATACTTGCGTGGACGCATTTTCATAGCTCTTTCAATCCACAATGTTGTCACGATATGGAAAATTTAGCTAGATTAACATCGGCGTTGGACTCATGTCATTTTGAGCTCTAATTCAAAGGTTAAAGACGATTTAGGGCGGAAATGTCAAGTTGATCAACTAGTTAAAATTATCATTGTAAACATAATGCACGACATCACACAATTGGGGATAGGTTGGATTACTTCGAGGCTTCTTCTTAACAATTTTTTGTTTTAAATTTTGTCACAATTTACAAAATTGAGTTAGTTGAACATGGGCGTTGAATTCGTGTAGTCTTGAACTCTAAATCAAAAGTTATGGACGATTTAGTGTGGACAGTTCAAGTTGATTGGCCTTTTAAAATGATCATTCTAAACTGATCACTGATGCTCATTGGATTATAAATGAAGCATAATGCATGGCATCAACTAGTTTGGGATACATTGGATTACTTGGAGGTTTTTTCATAGCTATTTCGTTTTTAAACTTTATCAAAATATAGAAAATAGGGATAGCTTAATGTGGGCGTTGGATTTGTGTCGTTCTTTAAATCAAAAGTTACAGGAGATTTTGTGTAGACATGTCAAGTAGATCAGCCAGTTAAAATGATCATTCTAAACTGATCATTGGTGCTCCTTGAGTAAAGACTTATAAATGAAGCATAATGAATGGCATCACGCTGTTTAGAATACATTGGATTACGTGGAGGGTTTCTAGTAGCTCTTTCAATCTTAAATGTTTTCACAATATGCAAAATTGACCTAGATTAACGTGGATGTTGGATTCATGTCATTTTGATCTCCAATTCAAATGTTAAATACGATTTTGTGCGAACATGTCAAGTAAATCGGCCAGTTAAAATGATCATTCTAAACTGATCATTGGTGCTACTTGAGTAAAGGCTTATAAATGAGGCATAATACATGGCATAACGCAGTTCGGGATAGATTGGATTACTTGGAGACTTTGTTGTAGCTATATCAATGTTAAATTTCATCACATTTAGAAAATTGGTATAGCTTAACGTGGTGTTGGATTCGTGTCATTCTGAATTATAAATCAAAAGTTACTGACAACTTAGTGCGGACATGTCAAGTTGATCGGCCAGTTAAAATTATTATTCTAAGCTGATCACTGGTGCTACTTGAGTAAAGGCTTATAAATGAAGCATAATGCATGGCATTACGCAGTTTGGGATACATTGGAGTAGTTGGAGGCCTTTTCGTATCTCTTTCAGCCTCAAATGTTGTCACAATATGGAAAACTGAGCTAGCTTAATGTGCGCGTTAGAGTCATGTCATTTTGAGCTCTAATTCAAAGGTTAAAGACGATTTAGTGCTGTAATTCCAAGTTGATAAGCTAGTTAAAATTATCATTCTAAACTTATAATTGGTGCTACTTGAGTAAAAGCTTAATTATAAATGAAACGTAATGCATGGAATCACGCAGTTTGGGATAGATTGGATTACTTGGAGGTTTTTTTGTTGCTATTTTTATCTCAATATAGAAAACTGAGGTAGATTAACTTGGGCGTTCGATTCGTGTCATTTTGAACTCTAAATTAAAAGTTATTGCAGACATGTCAAGCTGATCGGCTAGTTAAAATGATCATTCTAAACTGATAATTGGTGCTCCTTGAGTAAATGCTTATAAATGAAACATAATGCATGGCATCGTAACTAGATTTGATTACTTGGACTCTTTTTCGTAATAGATTTGAGTTTTTGGATGCTTTTTTGTAACTATTTCGGTTTTAAATTTTGTCATAATGTAAAAACTTGAGCTAGCTTAACGTGGCCATTTGATTCGTGCCATTTTGAATTCTAAATCAAAAGTTACGGACTACTTATTGCGGACATGTCAACTTGATCAGCTAGTTAAAAATGATCATTTTAAACTGATCATTGGTGCTTCTTGAGTAAAGGCTTATAAATGAAACATAATACATGACATCACACAGTTAGGAATGGATTGGATTACATGGAGCCTTTTTCGTAGCTATTTCGGTCTTAAATTATGTCACAATATAGAAAATTGAGCAAGCTTAACGTAAGCATTATCTTCGTATCATTTTCAACTTTAAATCAAAAGTTACACACGATTTATTGCAGACATGTAAAGTTTATCGGCCAGTTAAAATGATCATTCTAAATTGATCATTGGTGCTCCTTGAGTAAAGGCTTGTAAATGAAGCATAATGTATGGCATCACACAGTTCGGAATAGATTGGATTATTTGGAGCCTTTAATGTGAATATTTCTTAGTTAAATTTTGCAACCATGTCAAAACTTGAGCTAACTTTAACGTGAGTGTTGGATTCCTGTCATTCTGAATTCTAAATCAAACGTTACAGAAGATTTAGTGCGGACAGGTCAAGCTGATCGGCTAGTTAGAATGGTCGTTCTAAACTGATCATTGGTGCTCCTTGATTAAAGGCCTATAAATGAAGAATAATGAATGGTACCACTCAGTTTGGGATACGGTGTATTACCTCGAGGCTTTGTAGTAGCTCTTTCATTCTCATATGTTGTCACAATAAGGAAAATTGAGCTAGCTTACCGTGGGGGTTGGACTCATGTCATTTTGAGCTCTAAATCAGTAGTTAAAGATGATTTAGTGCGGACATGTCAAGTTGACCAGCTATTTGAAACGATCATTCTAAACTGATCATTGGTGATCCTTGACTAAAGGCTTATAAATAAAACATAATGCATGGCATCATGCAGTTGGAAATAGATTGGATTACTTGGAAGCTTTTTCGTAGCTATTTCGGTTTTAACTTTTTTCCCAATATAAAAAATTGAGCTAGCTTAACGTGGGCGTTGGATTCACATCATTTTGAAATCTAAATCAAAAGTTATGAACTACTAATTGCAGATATGTTAACTTGATCGGCCAGTTAAAATGATCATACTAAACTGATCATTAGTTCCCTTGAAAAAAGGCTTGTAAATGAAACATAATGCATGGCATCACGCAGTTTGGAATAGATTAGATTACTTGTAGACTTTTTCGTAGCTATTTTGTTCTTAAATTTGTCACAATATAGAAAATTGAGCTAGCTGAACGTGGGTGTCGAATTTCTGTTATTTTGAACTCTAAATCAAAAGTTACGGATGGTTTATTGCAGACATGTAAAGTTTATGGGCCAGTTAAAATGATCATTCTGATCATTGGTGCTCCTTGAGTAAACGCTTATAAATGAAGCATAATGCATGGCATCACGTAGTTTGGGATAGATTGGATTATTTGGAACCTTTAACGTGCATATTTTGGTCTTAAATTTTGAAACCATATCAAAATTTGAGCGATCCTTAACGTGAGCATTGGATTCATTTCATTCTGAACTCTAAATCAAAAGTTTTGGACGATTTAGTTCGTAGAGGTCAAGTTGATCGGCCAGTTAAAAAGATCATTCTAAACTGATCATTGGTGCTCCTTGATTAAATGCTTATAAATGAAGCATAATGAATGGTATCACACAGTTTGGGATACATGGTATTACTTGGAGGCTTTGTAGTAGCTCTTTCATTCTAAAATATTGTCACAACAAGGAAAATTGCGCTACCCTAACGTGGGTGTTGGACTCATGTCATTTTGATCTCTAAATCAATAGTTAAAGACGATTTAGTGCGGATTTGTCAAGTTGATCAGCTATTTAAAATGATCATTCCAAACTGATCATTGGTACTCCTTGAGAAAAGGCATATAAATGAAGCATAATGCAAAGCATCACGCATTTTGGGATTGAATGGATTACTTGGAGGCTTTGTCATAGCTATTTCGATGATAAATTTTATCACAATGTAGAAAATTGAACTAGTTTAACATGGGCGTTGGATTCTTGTCGTTCTGTAAATTCAAAGTTACAGGAGATTTTCATGCGGACATGTCAAGCTGATCAGTCAGTTAAAATGATCATTTTAAACTGATCATTGGTGCTCCTTGAGTAAATGCTAATAAATGAAGCATAATGAATGGCATCACGAAGTTTAGGATTACGTGGAGGCTCTCCAGTAGCTCTTTCAGTCTCAAATTTTGTCAAAGTATGGAACATTGAGCTAGCTTAACGTGGGCATTGGATTCGAGTCATTCTGATCTCTTATTCAAAGGTTAATGACGATTTAGTGTGGTCAAGTCAAGTTGATCTGCGTTAAAATGATCAGTGCTACTTGTTGAGTAAAGGCTTATAAATGATGCATAATGCATGGCATCACGTATCTTGAGATAGATTAAATTGTTTGGAGGCTTTGTTGTAGCTATATTAATGTTAAATTTTATCACAATATAGAAAATTGATATAGCTTAACGTGGGCGTTCGTTTCGTGTCATTCTAAAGTCTAATTCAAAAGTTACGGACGATTTAGGGTTGACATTTCAAGTTGATCAGCTAGTTGAAATTATCATTCCAAACTTATCATTGGTGCTCATTGAGTAAAAGCTTAATTATAAATGAAACATAATGCATGGCATCTCTAAGTTTGGGATAGATTGGATTACTTGGAGGCTTTTTTATAGCTATTTTGGTCTTCAATTTTGTCAGGATATAGAAAATTTTCCTACTTTAACGTGGGCGTTGGATTCGTGTCATTTTGAACTCTAAATCAAAAGTTACAGACTATTTATTGCGGACATGTCAAGTTTATCGGCCAGTTAAAATTATCATTCTAAACTGATCATTGGTGCTCCTTTAGTAAAGACTTAAAAATGAAGCATAATGCATGGCATCACGCAATTTGGGATATATTGGATTATTTGAAGCCTTTAACATAGATATTTTGTTCTTAAATTTTGTAACAATATAGAAAATTGAGCGAGCATTAATGTGAGCGTTAGATTCGTGTCATTCCAAACTCTAAATCAAAATTTACGGAAGATTTAGTGCGGATATGTCAAGTTGATCGGCCAGTTTAAATGATCATTTTAAACTGATCGTTGGTGCTCATTGATTAAAGGTTTATAAATGAAGCATAACGAATGGCATCACGCTGTTTGGGATACGTTGTATTACCTGGAGGCTTTGTAGTAGCTCTTTCAGTCTCAAACGTTGTCACAATATGTAAAATTCAGCTAGTTTAACATGTCATTTTGAGCTATAAATCAATAGTAAAAGACGATTTAATGCATACATCTCAAGTTGGTCAGTTATTTAAAATGATCAATTTAAGCTGATCACTGGTGTTTCTTGAGTAAAAGCTTATAAATGAAGCATAATGCATTGCATCATGTAGTTTGGGATATATCGGATTACTCCGAGGCTTGGTCGTTGCTATTTGGTTGTTAAATGTTATCACAATATATAAATTTGAGCTAGCTTAACATGCACGTTGGATTCGTGTCGTTCTCTAAATCATAAGTTATAGGAGATTTTTGTGCGGATATGTGAAGTTGATCAGCCAGTAAAAATGATCATCTAAACTTATCATTGGTGCTCCTTGAGTAAAGGTTTACAAATGAATCATAATGAATGGCATCACGCAGTTTTGGATACATTGGAATACGTGGAGAATCTCCAGTAGCTCTTTCAGTCTCAAATGTTGTTACAATATGGATAATTGCGCTAGCTTAATGTGGGCGTTGAATTCTTGTCATTTTGATCTCAAATTCATAGGTTAAAGACGATTTAGTGTGGACATCTCAAGTTGATCAGCGTTAAAATGATCATTCTGAACTCATCATTGGTTTTTCTTGAGTAAAGGCTTATAAATGAAGCATAATGCACAGCATCACGCATTTCGTGATAGATTGGATTACTTGGAGGCTTTTTCGGTGCTCTATTGGTGTTAAAATTTATCACAATATAGAAAAATGATATAGCTTAACGTGGGCGTTCGATTCGTGTCATTCTATATTTTAAGTTAAAAGTTACAGACGATTTAGTGCGGATATGTCAAGTTGATCGGCCATTTAAAATGATCATTCTAAAGTGATAACTGGTGCTCCTTGAGTAAAAGCTTATAAATGAAGCATAATGCATGGTATCACACAGTTTGGGATACATTGGATTTGTTGGAGGCTTTTTCGTAGCTATTTCGATCTCAAATGTTGTCACAACATGGAAAATTGAGCTAGCTTAACGTGGGCGTTGAACTCATGTCATATTGAGCTCCAATTCAAAGGTTAAAGACGATTAGTGTTGAAATTTCAAGTTCATCAGCTAGTTAAAATTATCATAATGGCTTATAAATGAAGCATAATGCATGACATCATGCAGTTCGGGATAGATTGGATTACTCAGAGGCTTTGTCCTAGTTATTTTGGTGTTAAGTTTTATCTTAATATAGAAAATTGAACTAGCTTAATGTGGGCGTTGGATTCGTGTCGTTCTCTAAATAAAAGTTACAGGAGATTTTCGTGTGGACATGTGAAGTTGATCAGCCGGTTAAAATGATCATTCTAAACTGATCATTGGTGGTCCTTGAGAAAAGGCTTATAAATGAAGCCTAATGAATGGCATTACACAGTTTGGGATACATTGGATTACGTGGAGACTCACCAGTAGCTCTTTCAGTCTCAAATATTGTCACAATATGGAAAATGGAGCTAGCTTAATGTGTGTATTGGATTCGTGTAATTTTGATATCTAATTCAAAGGTTAAACATGATTTAGTGCGGACATCTCAAGTTCATCAGCTAAAATGATCATTCTAAACTGATCATTGGTGCTTCTTGAGTCAAGTCTTTTAAATGAAACATAATGCATGGCATCACGCATTTCAGGACAGATTGGATTACTTGGTGGCTTTGTCATATCTATATTGGTGTTAAATTTTATCACAATATAGAAAATTGAGCAAGCTTAATGTGAGCTTTGAATTCTAGTCATTCTGAACTGTAAATAAAATGTTACGGACGATTTAGTGTTGGTATGTCAAGTTAATCAGCTAGTTAAAATGATCAATCTAACCTGATCATTGGTGCTCCATAAGTAAAGGCTTATAAATGAAGCATAATGCATGGTATCACGTAGTTTTGGGATAGATTGGATTATTTGGAGCCCTTAACATAGATATTTTGGTCTTAGATTTTGTAACAATATAGAAAACTTAGCGAGCATTAACATGAGCATTGGATTGGTGTAATTTTGAATTCTAAATCAAAAGTTACAAACTACTTATTGCGGACATGTCAAATATGATCATTCTAAACTGATCATTGGTGCTCCTTGTGTAGAGCCTTATAAATGATGAATAATGTATGGCATCACGTAGTTTGGGATATATGGGATTATTTGGAGTCTTAGATGTTGATATTACGGTTTTAAATTTTGAAACAATATAGAAAATTGAGCGAGAATTAACGTGAGCGTTGGTTTTGTGTCATTCTGAACTCTAAATCAAAATTTACGGATGATTTAGTGTGGACATCTCAAGCTGATCGGCCAGTTAAAATGATCATTCTAAACTGATCATTGGTGCTCCTTGATTAAAGGGTTATAAATGAAGCATAATGAATGGCATCACGCAGTTTGGGATACATTGTATTACCTGGAGGCTTTGTAGTAGCTCTTTCAGCCTCAAATGTTGTCACAAAATGGAAAATTGAGGTAGCTGAATGTGAGTGTTCAATTTGTGTCATTCTGAACTCTAAATAAAAAGGTACGAACGATTTAGTGTGTATATGTCAAGTTAGTCAGCTAGTTAAAATGATCATTCTAAACTGATCATTGGTGCTCCTTCAGTAAAGGCTTATAAATAAAGCAGAATGAATGGCATCACGCAGTTTGCAATACTTTTTATTCCAACGAGGAGGCTTTGTAGTTGCTCTTTTAGTCTCAAATGTTGTTACAATATGGAAAATTAAGCTAGCTTAACGTGGGCGTTGGACTCATGTCATTTTAAGCTCTAATGCAAGAGTGAAAGACGATTTAGTGCGGACATGTCAAGTTGATCAGCTAGTTAAATTGATAGTTCTAAACTGATCATTAGTGCTCCTTGAGTAAAGGCTTATAAATGAATTATAATGCATGGCATCACGGAGTTCGGGATAGATTGGATTACTTGGAGGTTTTGTCATAGCTATTTTGGTGTTAAATTTTATCACAATATAGAAAATTGATATAGCTTAACGTGGGCGTTGGATTTGTCTCATTCTAGATTCTAATCAAAAGTCATGGACAATTTATTGCGGACATGTTTAGTTGATCGGCAAGTTAAAATGATCATTCTAAAGTTATCACTGGTGCTCCTTGAGTAAAGGCTTATAAATGAAGCATAATGCATTGCATCACGCATTTTGGGATACATTGGATTATTTAGAGGCTTTTTCGTAGCTCTTTCATCCTCATATGTTGTAACAATATAGAATATTGAGCTAGCTTAACGTGGGTGTTGGATTCATGTCATTCTGAACTATAAATCAGAGGTTACAGACGATTTAGTGCAGACATGGAAAAGTTATCAGCCAGTTAAAATGATCATTCTAAATTGATCATTGGTTCTCCTTAAGTAAGGCCTTTTAAATGAAGCATAATGTATGACATCACGCAGTTTGGGATACATTGGATTACTTGGAGGCTTTGTCGTAGCTATGTTTTCACAATATTGAAAATTGAGCTAGATAAACATCGTCGTTAAATTCATGTAATTTTGAGCTCTTAATAAAATGTTAAAAACGATTAAGCGTGGACATGTCAAGTTGATAAGCTAGTTAAAATGATCATTCTAAACTGATCATTGGTGCTCATTGAGCAATGGTTTACAAATGAAGCATAATGCATGGCTTCACGCAGTTTGGGATACACTGGATTACTTGGAAGCTTTGTCGTAGCTCTATCAGTCTCAATTGTTGTCACAATATAGAAATTTGAGCTACCTTAATGTGGACGTCGGATTCATGTCATTTTAGGATCTAAATCAAAAGTTAAAGACAATTTAGTGCGGACATGTCAGGCTGATCAGCGTCCAAATAATCATTCTAAACTTATCATTTGTGCTCTTTGAGTAAAGGCCTATAAATGAAGCATAATGAATGGCATCGCGCAATTTGGGATAGATTGGATTACATAAATATTTTGTCGTAGCTATTTCGGTGTTAAATTTCATGAAAATATAGAAAACTGAACTAGCTTAACATGGGCATTAGATTATTGTCACTCTGAACTCTAAATCAAAAGTTACAAACAATTTTAGTGCGGATATTCATTGGATTAAAAGGAAGCTTTGTCGTATCCCTTTCAGTATCAAATTCTGTCACAATATAGAAAACTGATCTACCTTAATGTGAGCACTGGACTCTTACGGTCATGTCAAGTTAGAGATCAACTATTACGGTCATGTCAAGTTTATTAGCCAGTTAAAATTATCATACTAGACTAATCATTGGCGCTCCTTGAATTAAGGCTTATAAATGAAGCATAATGCATGGCACCACGCACTTTGGGACTCATTGGATAACTTGGTGGCAGTTTTCATAGCTCTTTCAGTCTCAAATGTTGTCACAATATGGAAAATTGACCAAGCTTATTGTGTACGTTCGACTCATCTCATTTTGAGCTCTAATTCAAAGGTTAAAGATGATTTAGTGCAGACATGTCAAGTTTATCAGCTAGTTCAAATAATCATTCTAAACTGATCATAGGTGCTCCTTAAGTAAAGGCTTATAAATGAAACATAATGTGGCATTAGGCAGTTTGGCATATATTGGGTTACTTAAAGATTTTGTTGTAGCTATTTCGGTCTTTATTTTTGTCACAATATAGAAAACTGAACTAGCGAAACGTGGGCGTTATATTCGTATCATTTTGAACTCGAAATCAAATGTTACAGACGATTTATCTTGGACATGTCAAGTTGATAAGCCAGTTAAAATGATCATTTTAAACGGATCATTGGTGCTCCTTGAGTAAAGGCTTATAAATGAAGCATAATGCATTGCATCACACAGTTTGTTATACATTGGATAACTTGGAAGCTTTGTCGTAGCTCTTTCAGTTTCAAATGTTATTACAATATAGAAATTTGAGCTACCTTGATGTGGGCATTGGATTCGTGTCATTTTAGGCTCTAAATCAAAAGTTAAAGACGCTTTGGTACGGACTTGTGAAATTCATCAGCGTCAAAATGATTATTCTAAACTTATTATTTATGCTCTTTGAGTAAAGGCCTGTTAATGAAGAATAATGCATGGCATCACGTAATTCGAAATAGATAGGATTACTAAAATGCTATGTTGTTGATATTTCGGTGTTAAATTTTATCAAAATATAGAAAATTGAGCTAGCTTAATGTGGGCGTTAGATTCGTGTCATTCTGAACTCTAAATCAAAAGTTATAGACGATTTAGGGCGGACATGTCAAGTTGATTGGCTAATTAAAATGAGAATTATAAACTTATCACTGGTGCTCCTTTAGTAAAGGAATATAAATGGAGTATAATGCATAGGATCACGTAGTTTGGGATATATTGGATTACTTGGAGGCTTTTTTTGCAACTCTTTCAGTCTGAAATGTTCCACAATATAGAAAATTGAGCTAGCTTAACGTGGTCGTTTGACTGATGTCATTTTAGGCTCTAAATCAAAAGTTAAAGATGATTTATTGCTGACATATCAAGTTGATCATCGAGTTAAAAATGACCATTCTACATTGGTGCTCATTGAGTAAAGACGTATAAATGAAGCATAATTCATAGCATCACATAATTTGGGATAGATTGGATTACATGGAGGCTTTTTGGTAGCTATTTTGATATTAAATATTGGACGTTGGATTCATGTCGTTTTGAACTTTAAATCAAAAGCTATGGACGATTTATTGTGCATATGTATAGTTGATCGGCTAGTTAAAATGGTCACTGTCAACTAATCATAGGTGCTCCTTAAGGAAAGGTTTTCAAATGAAGCATAATGCTTTGCATCACACAAATTGGGATAGATTGGATTACATGGAGGCTTTGTCATATCTATTACGGTCGTAACTTTTATCACAATATAGAATATTGAGCTACTTTAACGTCGGCATTAGTTTCGTGTAATTGTGAACTCTAAATCAAAAGTTAAAAAAGATTTAGTCCGGACATGTCAATTTCATTGGTCAGTTAAAATGATCATTATAAACTGAACATCGGTGCTCCTTTAGTAAAGGCTTATAAATGAAGCATCATGCGTGACATCACGCAGTTTGTGAGACATTGGATTAGTTTGAGGCTTTGTCATAGCTCTTTTAGTCCTAAATATTCTCATAATATTGAAAATTGAGATAGATTAATGTGGCTATTTGATTCATGTCATTATGAGCTATAAATCAAATATTATGGACGATTTAGTGCGGACATGTCTAGTTGATCAGCTAGTTAAACTGATCATTCTAAACTGATCATTGGTGATCATTGAGCAAAGGTTTACAAATGCAGCAGAATGCATGGCATCACGCATTTTGGGATAGATTGGATTACTTGGAGGCTTTTGTCGTAGCTGTTTTGATTACAAGTTTATTTGTTTACAAATGAAGCATAATGCATCGCATCACGTAGCTCTTTCAGACTAAAATGTTGTCACAATGTTAAAAATTGAGGTATATTAACGTGGGAGTTCGATTCATGTCATTTTGAGCTGCAAATCAAATGTTGTGGACGATTTAGTACGAATATGTCAAGTTGATCAGCTAGTTTAATTGATTATTCTAAACTGATCATTGGCTCTCATTGAGCAAAGGTTTAAAAATGAATTGGATAGATTAGATTACATAGAGGCTTTTTCGTAGCGATTTTGGTCTTAAATATTGTCACAATATAGAAAATTGTGCTAGCTTAATGTGGGCATTGGATTCTCATTATTGTGCTCATTAGCTGACTCTTGTCACAATATAAAAATGATTATCCTAAACTGATCATTAATGCTCCTTGGGTAAAGTCTTATAAATAAAGCATAATACTTGGCGTCATGCAGTTTGGGATACACTGGTTTACATGAAGGCCTTGTCGTAGCTCTTTGAATCTCAAAAGTGCTCACAATATGGATAAATGAAATAGCTTAACGCGGGCGTTGGACTCATGTCATTTTGAGCTCCAAATCAAAAGTAAAAGACGATTTAGTATAGAAATGTCAAGTTGAACAGCTAGTTAAAATGGTCATTCTAAACTGATGATTGGTGCTCCTTGAGTAAAAGCTTATAAATGAAGCATAATGCATGGCATCATGCAGTTTGGGATACATTGGATTGCTTTGAAGCTTTTTCGTAGCTCTTTCAGTCTCAAAGTTGTCACAATATAGAAAATTGAGTTAGCTTAGCATGGGTGTTGGATTCATCTCATTCTAAACTCTAAATCAAATGTTACATATGATTTAGTGCGGACATGTCAAGTTGATCGGTTAGTTAAAAGTATCATTTTGAACTGATCATTGGTGCTCCTTGAATAAAGACTTAAAAATGAAGCATAATGCGTGGCATCATGCAGTTTGGGATACATTGGTTTACATGGAGGCTTTGTAGTAGCTCTTTAAGTCTCAAAATGTTGTCACAATATGGAAAATTGAGCTAGCTTAACGTGGGCATTGGGTTCATGTCATTTTGAGCTCTAAATAAAAAAATAAAGATGATTTAGTGCAGACATATCAAGTTGATCAGCAAGTTAAAATGATCAGTATAAACTGATCATTGGTGCCCGTTGAGTAAAGGCTTATAAATGAAGGATAGTGCATGACATCAAACATTTTAGATAGATTGGATTTCTTGTAGGCTCTATCGTAGCTATTTCGGTCTTAAATGTTGTCACAATATAGAAAGTTGAGCTAGGTTAATATGGGCGTTAGATTCGTTTCATTTTGAACTCAAAATGAAAAGTTATAGATGATTTAGTGCCGACATATCAAGTTGATTGGCCAGTTAAAATGATCAATCTAAATTGATCATTGGTGCTCCTTGAGTAAAGGCTTATAAATGAAGCATAATGCATGGCATCATGCAGTTTTGTATACATTGGATTAGTTAGAAACTTTTTCGTAGCTCCTTCAGTATCAAAGTTGTCACAAAATAGAAAATTGAGCTACCTTAATTGGGCATTGGAATCAGGTCATTTTGAGCTCTAAATCAAAAGTTAAACACGATTTAGTGGGGACATGTCAAGTTGATCAGCTGGGAAAAATGATTATTCTAAATAGATCAGTGGTGCTCCTTGGGTAAAGGCTTATACATGAAGCATAATGCATGGCGTCATGCAGTTTGGGATACATTGGTTTACTTGAAGGATTTGTCGTAGCTCTTTGAATCTCAAATGTGGTCACAATATGGATAAATGAGGTAGCTTAACGTGGGCGTTGGACTCATGTCATTTTGAGCTATAAATCAAAAGTTAAAGACGATTTAGAGGGAAAATGTCAAGTTGATCAGGTAGGAAAAATGATTATTCAAACCTGATCATTGGTGCTCCTTGGGTAAAGGCTTATAAATGAAGCATAATGCATGGCGTCATGCAGTTCGGGATTGGTTTACTTGGAGGGTTTTTCGTAACTCTTTGAATCTGAAATGTGGTCACAACATGGATAACTGAGCTAGCTTAACGTGGGCATTGGACTTATGTCATTTTGAGCTCTAAATGAAATGTTAAAGACGATTTAGTGCAGACATTTCAAGTTGATCAGTTAGTTAAAATGATCATTCTAAACTGATCATCGGTGCTCCTTGAGTAAAGGCATATAAATGAATCATAATGCATGGCATCACGCAGTTTGGGATACATATGACTACTTTGAAGCTTTTTCGTAGCTCTTTCAGTCTCAAAGTTGTAACATATAGAAAATTGAACTAGCTTATCATGGGCGTTGGATTCGTGTCATTCTAAACTCTAAATCAAAAGTTATAGACGATTTAGTGTGGACATGTCAAGTTGATTGTCTAGTTAAAATGATCATTCAAAACTGATCATTCGTGCTCCTTGATTAAAGAATTATTAATGAAGCATAGTGCATGGCATCACGCAGTTTGGGGTACATTGGTTTATTTGGAGATTTTGTAGTAGCAATTTCAGTCTCAAATGTTGTCTCAATATGGAAAATTGAGCTAGCTTAACATGGACATTGGCTAATGTCATTTTATGATCTAAATAAAAAATTGAAGATGATTTAGTGCAGACATGTCAAGTTGATCAGCTAGTTAAAATGATCAGTCTAAACGGATTATTGGTGCCCCCTGAGTAAAGGCTTATAAAGAAGGATAGTGCATGACATCAAACATTTTGGATAGATTGGATTTTTTGGAGGCTCTATCGTAGCTATTTCGGTCTTAAATTTTGTCCCAATATAGAAAGTTGAGATATGTTAATATGGGCGTTAGATTCATTTCATTTTGAACTCAAAATGAAAACTTATAGACGATTTAGTGCCGACATGTCAAGTTGATTGGCCAGTTAAAATGATCAATCTAAATTGATCATTGGCGCTCCTTAAGTAAAGGCTTATAAATGAAGCATAATGCATGACATCATGCAGTTTGGGATACATTGGATTACTTAGAAGCTTTTTCGTAGCTCTTTCAGTATCAAAGTTGTCACAATATAGAAAATTGAGCTACCTTAATTGGGCATTGGAATCAGGTCATTTTGAGCTCTAAATCAAAAGTTAAAGACGATTTAGTGGGGACATGTCAAGTTGATCAGCTAGGAAAAATGATTATTCTAAACTTATTAGTGGTGCTCCTTGGGTAAAGGCTTATACATGAAGCATAATGCATGGTGTTATGCAGTTTGGGATACATTGGTTTACTTGGAGGCTTTGTCATAGCTCTTTGAATCTCTAATGTGGTCACAATGTGGATAAATGAGCTAGCCTAACGTGGCCATTGGACTTATGTCATTTTGAGGTCTAAATAAAAATTAAAAGATGATTTAGTGCAAACATGTCAAGTTGATCAGCTAGTTAAAATGATGAGCATAAACTGTTCATTGGTGCCCTTGAGTAAAAGCTTATAAATGAAGGATAGTGCATGACATCTAACATTTTGGATGGATTGGATTTCTTGGAGGTTCGGTGGTAGCTATTTCGGTCTTAAATTTTGTCACAATATAGAAAGTAGAGCTAGGTTAATATGAGCATTAGATTCATGTCATTTTGAACTTAAAATAAAAAGTTATAGACGATTTAGTGCTGACATGTCAAGTTGATTGGCCAGTTAAAATGATAAATTTAAATTGATCATTGGTGCTCCTTGAGTAAAGGCTTATAAATTAAGCATAATGCATGGCATCATGCAATTTGGGATACATTGGATTACTTAGAAGCTTTTTCGTTGCTCTTTCAGTATCAAAGTTGTCATAATATAGAAAATTGAGCTACCTTAATTGGACATTGGAATCATGTCATTTTGAGCTCTAAATCAAAAGTTAAAGACGATTTAGTGGGACATGTCAAGTTGATCAGCTAGGAAAAATGATTATTCTAAACTGATCAGTGGTGCTCCTTGAGTAAAGGTTTATAAATGAAGAATAATGCATGGCATCACGCTGTTTGGGATACATTGGATTACTTGGAGGCTTTTTCGTTTCTCTTTGAGTCACAAATGTGGTCACAATATGGAAAATTGAGCTAACTTAATGTGGGCGTTGGACTCATGTCATTTTGAGCTTTAAATCAAAAGTTACGCATGATTTACTGCAGACATGTCAAGTTCATCAGCTAGTTAAAATGATTATTCTAAATTGATCATTGGTGCTCCTTGAGTAAAGTCTAATAAATGAAGAATAATGCATGCGATAACGCAGTTCGGGATACATTGGACTACTTGGAAGCTTTATCGTAACTCTCTCTGTCTCAAATTTTGTCACAATATAGAAAATTGAGCTAGATTAATGTGGGTGTTGGATTCTTGTTATTCTGAACTCTAAATCAAAAGTTATGGACGATTTAGTGCGGACATGTTCGGTGATCTGCTAGCTAAAATGAGCATTCTAAACTGATCATCTTTGCTGCTTGAGTAAAAGCTTGTAAAATAAGCATAATGCATGGCATCGCACAGTTTGGAACAGGCTTTGCCGTAGCTATTTCGGTCATTAATTCTATTACAATATAGAAAATTGAGCTATCTTAACGTGGGCATTGGATTCGTGCCATTATGAACTCTAAATCAAAAGTTACAGACGATTTAGTGCGGACATGTCAAGTGATTGGCCAGTTCCAATGATCATTCTAAATTGATCATTGGTGCTTGTTGAGTAAAGACTTATAAATGAAGCATAATGCAAGGCATCACGCACTTTAGGATAGATTGGATAACTTGGACGCTTTGTCATTTCTAACTCGGTCTTGAAATTTGTCACAATATAGAAAATTGAGCTAGTTTAACGTGGGTGTTTGGATCGTGTCATTCTGAACTTTAAATCAAAAGTTACGGACGATTTAGTGAGGTCATGTCAAGTGATCGGACAATTAAAATTATCATTCTAAACTGATCATTGGGCTACTAGTGTAAAGGCTTATGAATGAAGCATAGTGCATGATATCACTCTGTTTGGGATAGATTGCATTACTTAGAGCCTTTGTCGTTGCTCTTTCAATCTCAAATATTGTCACAATATAGAAAATTGAGCTAGCTTAACGTGGGCGTTGGATTCATGTCATTTCGAGGTCTATATCAAAAGTTATTGATAATTTAGTGTGATCACGTCAAGTGATCAGCTAATTAAAATGATCATTCAAAACTGATCATTGGTGCTTCTTGGGGCTTATAAATGAAGCATAATGCATGAGATCACGCAGTTTGGGATAGATTGGATTTCTTGGAGGCTTTGTCATAGCTCTTTCGGTCTTAAATTTTATCACAATATAAAAAATTGATCTAGCTTAACATGGGTGTTGGATTCGTGTCATTTTGAGCTATAAATGAAAAGTTGTGGAAGATTTAGATCGGACATGTCAATTGATCGGCTATTTAAAATGAACATTCTTAACTGATCATTGGTGCTGCTTGAGTAAAGGGTTATAGATGAAGCATAATGCATGACATCATGCAGTTTGGGTTAGATTGGATTTCTTCGAGGGTTTCTCATAGCTATTTCGGTCTTAAATTTTATCACAATATAGAAAATTGAGATAGCTTTACGTGGTCGTTGGATTCATATCATTCTAAACTATAAATAAAAAGTTACGGACAATTTAGTGCGGACATGTCAAGTTGATTGGCCAGTTAAAATGATCATTCTAAACTAATCATTGGTGCTCCTTGAGAAAAGGCTTACAAATGAGGCATAATGCATGACATCACATAGTTTGGGATAGATTTGATTACTAGGAGGTAGCTATTTTGGTCTTAAATATTGTAACAATATAGAAATTTGAGCTAGCATATCGTGGACGTTGGATTCGTGTCATTCAGAACTCTAAATCAAAAGTTACGTACGATTTAGTGCGGACTCAAGTGATCGGCCAGTTAAACTGATCATTCTAAACTTATTATTGGCGCTCCTTGAGTAAACGCATATAAATGAAGCATAGTGCATGGCATCACGCAGTTTGGGATACATTGGATTACTTAGAGGCTTTTTCGTAGCTCTTTCAGACTCAAATATGGTCACAATATTGCAAACTGATATAGCTTAACGTGGGCATGGGACTCATGTCATGTCATTTTGATCATATTAAACTGCTCATTGGTGCTGCTTGAGTAAAGGCTTATAAATGAATAATAATGCATGACATCACGCAGTTTAGGTTAGAATGGGTTACTTGGAGGCTTTTTGGTAACTCTTTTAATTGATCGGTTAGTTAAAATGATCATTCTAAATTTATAATTGTTGCTCCATGAGTAAAGGCTTATAAATGAGGCATAATGCATGACATCACAAAGTTTGGGATAGAGTTGATCACTTGGAGGCTTTGTCGAAGCTATTTCAGTCTTGAATTTTGTTACAATATAGAAAATTGAGTTAGCTTAATGTGGGCCTTGGATTTGTGTCATTTTCAGCTCTAAATGAAAAGTTACGGAAGACTTAGTTTGGACATGTCAAGTGATCGGCTTGTTGAAATGATAATTCTATACACATAATTGCTGCTCCTTGAGTAAATGCTTATAGATGAATCATAATGCATAACATAATGCAGTTTCAGGTAGATTGGATTTCTTGGAGGGTTTCTCATAACCATTTTGGTCTATAATTTTATCACAATATAGAAAATTGAGCTAGCTTGACGTGAGCATTGGATTCGTGTAATTTTGAGCTCTAAATCAAAAGTTACGGACGATTTAGTGCTAACATGTCAAGTGATCGGCTAGTTAAAATGATCATTTTAAGCCTATCATTGTTGCTCCTTAAGTATAGGCTTCAAATGACAGATAATGCATGACATCACGTAGTTTGGGATAGATTTGATTACAAGGAGGTAGCTATTTCGGTCTTAAATTTTGTAGCAATACAGAAAATTGAGCTAGCATATCGTTGGCATTGGATTCGTGTCATTCTGAATTTTAAATCAAAAGTTACGGATGATTTAGTGTGGACATCTTACGTGATCCGCTACTTAAACTAATCATTCTAAACTTATTATTGGTTATACTTGAGTAAACGGTTACAAATGAAGCATAATGCATGGCATCACGCAGTTTAGGATTCATTGGATTTCTTAGACTCCTTTTCGTAGCTCTTTCAGTCTCAAATATGGTAACAATATGGAAAATTGAGCTAGCATAACATGGGCACTGGGCTCATGTCATTTTGAGCTCTAAATAAAAATTTAAAGATGAATTAGTGCAGACATGTCAAGATGATCAGATAGTTAAAATGATCAGTCTAAACTTATCATTGGTGCCCTTGAGTAAAGGCTTATAAATGAGGATAGTGCATGACATCACGCATTTTGGATAGATTGGATTTCTTGGAGGCTTTGTCTTAGTCATTTTGGTCTTAAATTTTGTCACAATATAGAAAGTCGAGCTTGGTTAATATGGGCATTAGATTCGTGTCATTTTGAAATATAAATCAAAAGTTACTGACGATTTAGTGCGGACATGACAAGTTGATTGGCCATCTAAATTGATCATTGGTGCTCCTTGAGTAAAACTTATAAATGAAGCATAATGCATGACATCACAGAGTTTGGGATACATTGGATTACTTGGAGGCTTTTGCGTAGCTCTTTAAGTATCACATTTTGTCACAATATGGAAAATTGAGCTAGCTTAACTGGGTGTTGGAATCAGGTCATTTTGAGCTCTAAATCAAAAGTTAAAGACGATATAATGGGGACATGTCAAGTTGATCAGCTAGAAAAAATGATTATTCCAAATTGATCATTGGTGCTCTTTGTGTGAAGGCTTATACATGAAGCATAATGCATGGCGTCATGCAGTATGGGATACATTGGTTTACTTTGAGGCTTTTTTGTAGCTCTTTCAATCTCAAATGTAGTCACAATCTTGATAACTGAGCTAGCTTAACATCGGTGTTGGACTCATGTCATTTTGAGCTCTAAATCAAAAGTTAAAGACGACTTAGTGGGGACATGTCAAGTTGATCAGCTAGGAAAACGACTATTCTAAACTAATCATTGGTGCTCCTGGAGTAAAAACTTATAAATGAAGCATAACACGTGACCTCATGAAGTTTGGGATTAGTTTACTTGCAAGCTTTTTCGTAGCTCTTTGAATATCAAATGTGGTCACATCGTGGATAACTGAGCTAGCTTAACATGGGCGTTGGACTCATGTCTTCTTGAGCTCTAAATGAAAAGTTAAAGACGATTTAGTGCAACCATGTCAAGTTGATCAGCTAATTAAAATGATCATTCTAACCTGATCGTTGGTGCTCTTTGAGTAAAGGGTAATAAATGAAGCATAATGTGTGGCATCATGCAGTTTGGGATACATTGGATTACTTGGAAGCTTTTTGGTAGCTCTTTCAGTCACAAAGGTTTCAGAATATAGAAAATTGAGCTAGCTTAGCGTGGGCGTTGGATTCGTGTCATTCTAAACTCTAAATCAAAAGTTACAGACGATTTTGTATGGACATTTCAAGTTGATCGGCTAGTTAAAATGATCATTTTAAACTTATCATTGGTGCTCCTTGAGTAAAGACTTATAAATGAAGTATAATGCATGGCATCACGCAGTTTGGAATACATTGGTTTACTTGGAGGCTTTTTCGTAGCTATTTCAGTCTCAAATGTTGTCACAATATGGAAAATTGAGCTAGCTCAACATTGACACTAGGCTCATGTCATTTTGAGCTCTAAATAAAAATTTAAAGATTATTTAGTGCACACATGTCAAGTGGATCAGCTAGTTAAAATGATCAGTCTAAATTGATCATTGGTGTCCCTTGAGTAAAGGCTTATAAATGAAGGATAGTGCATGACATCACACATTTTGGATAGATTGGATTTCTTGGAGGCTTTTTCCTAGCTATTTTGGTCTTGAATTTTTTCAAAATATAGAAAGTTGAGCTAGGTAAATATCAATGTTAGATTCGTGTCACGATTTAGTACGGATATGTCAAGTTGATTGGCCAGTTAAAATGATCAATCTAAATTGATCATTGGTGCTCCTTGAGTAAAGGCTTATAAATAAACATAATGCATGGCATAGTGCAGTTTGGGATACATTGGATTACTTGGAAGCTTTTTCGTAGCTCCTGCAATCTCAAAGTTATCACAATATAGAAAATTGAGGTAGATTAGCGTGGGCGTTGGATTCGTGTCATTCTAAACTCTAAATAAAAAGTTACAGACGATTTAGTGTGGACATCAAGGTGATCAGCTAGGAAAAATGATTATTCTAAACTGATCATTGGTGCTCCTTGGGTAAATGTTTATAAATGAAACATAATGCATGGCATCATGCAGTTTGGGATGAATTGGTTTACCTGGAGGCTTTGTCATAGCTCTTTCAATCTCCAATGTGGTCACATTATGGATAACTGAGCTAGCTTAACGTGTGCGTTGGACTCATGCCATTCTGAGCTCTAAATCAAAAGTTAGAGACGATTTAGTGCGGACATGTCAAGTTGATCAGCTAGTTAAATTGATCATTCTAAATAGATCATTGGTGCTCCTTGAGCAAAGGCTGATAAATGAAGCAAAATGGATCTCATTACGCTGTTACGGATAGAT
Organism: Pugionium cornutum; assembly: GCA_018901935.1. Taxonomy (NCBI): domain Eukaryota; kingdom Viridiplantae; phylum Streptophyta; class Magnoliopsida; order Brassicales; family Brassicaceae; genus Pugionium; species Pugionium cornutum. The sequence continues at coordinate 21,789,079 of CM032162.1, read as the reverse complement.
TTGATTACTTGGAGGCTTTGTCGTAGGTATTTTGGTATTAAATTTTGTCACAATATAGAAAATTCAGCTAGTTTAATGTGGGTGTTGGATTCGTGTCATTCTGAACTCTAATCGAAAGTTACGGACGATTCGATGCGGACATGTCAAGTGATCGGCTAGTTAAAATGATCATTCTAAACTGATCATTGTTGCTACTTAAGTAAAGGCTTATAAATGAAGCATAATGCATGACATCACACAGTTTGGGATATTTTGTTACTTTGAGGCTTTTTCATAGCTATTTCGGTCTTAAATTTTGTTACAATATAGAAAATTGAGCTAGCTTAACGTGAGCGTTGGATTCGTGTCATTCTGAAGTCTAAATAAAAAGTTACAAACGATTTAGTGCGGATATCTCAAGTGATCGCCCAAATAAAATGATCATTCTAATTGGATTATTGGTGCTTCTTGAGTAAAGGCTTATAAATGAAGAATAATGCATGGCATCACGCTGTTTTGGATACATTGGATTACTTGGAGGCTTTTTCGTTGCTCTTTCAGACACAAATGTGGTCACAATATGAAAAATTGAGCTAGCTTAACATGGGCGTTGGACTCATGTCATTTTGAGCAGTAAATCAAAAGTTCCAGACGATTAAGTGCGGACATGTCAAGTTGATCTGCTAGTTAAAATGATAATTCTAAATAGATCATTGGAGCCCCTTGAGTAAAAGCTTATAAATGAAGCATTATGCATGGCATCACGCATTTTGGGATAGATTGGACTACTTGGAGGCTTTGTTGTAAGTATTCTGGTCTTGAATTTTGTCACAATATAGAAAATTTTGCTAGGTTAACGTGGGTGTTGGATTCGTGTCATTCTAAACTCTAAATCAAAAGTTACGAACGATTTAATGCGGACATATCAGGTGATCGGCTAGCTAAAATGAGCATTCTAAACTGATCATTGTTGCAGCTTGAGTAAAGGCTTGTAAAAGAAGCATAATGCATGGCATCACACAGTTTGGGAAAGGCTTTGTCGTAGCTATTTCGGTCTTAAATTTTGTTACAATATAGAAAATTGAGCTACCTTAACATGGTCATTGGATTCGTGCCATTATGAACTCTAAATCAAAAGTTACGGACGATTTAGTGCGGACATGTCAAGTGATTGGCCAGTTAAAATGATCATTCTAAATTGATCATTGGTGCTCGTTGAGTAAAGGCTTATAAATGAAGCATAATGCATGACATCACGCACTTCAGGATAGATTGGATTACATGGAGTGTTTGTCATTTCAATTTCGGTCTCAAAATTTGTCACAATATAGAAAATTGAGCTAGCTTAACGTGGGCGTTGAAATCGTGTCATTCCGAACTCTAAATCAAAAGTTATGGACGATTTATTTCGGTCATGTCAAATGATCAGCCAATTAAAATTATCGTTCTAAACTTATTATTGGTTCAACTTGAGTAAAGGCTTATAAATGAAGCATAATGCATGGCATCACTCAATTTCGGATACATTGGATTACTTTGACGCTTTTTTCATAGCTCTTTCTTTCTAAAATGTTTCCACAATATGGAAAATTGAGCTAGCTTAACATGGTCGTTGGACTCATGTCACTTTGAGCTCTAAATCAAAAGTAAAGGACGCTTTTGTGAGGACATGTCAAGTGCTTCAGCTAGTTAAAATGCTCATTCGAAACTGATCATTGGTTCTCCTTGAGTAAAGGGTTACAAGTGAAGCATAATGCATGACATCACACAGTTTGGGATACATTGCATTTCTTGGAGGCTTTGTCCTATCTATTTCGGTCTTAACTTTTGTCACAATATAGAAAATTGAGCTAACTTAACGTGGTGTTGGATTTGTGTCATTTTGAACTCTAAAACAAAGTTATGGACGATTTTGTGCAGACATGTTAAGTTGATCAACCAGTTAAAATGATCATACCAAACTGATCATTGGTCCTCTGTGAGTACAGCCTTATAAATGAAGCATATTGCTTGGCATCACACAATTAAAGATATATCGAATTACTTGGAGGCTTTGTCGTAGCTATTTCTGTATTAAAATTTATCACAATAGGGAAAATTGAGCTAGCTTAATGTGGGCATTGGATTCGTATCATTTTGAACTCTAAATAAAAAGTTACAGACGACTTAGTGAGGACATGTCAAGTTGATCGTCCAGTTAAAATGATCATTCTAAACTGATCATTGGTGCTGCTTTGGTAAAGGCTTATAAATGAAGCATAATGCATTTCATCACGCCGTTTCGGATACATTGGATTACTTGGAGGCTTTGTAGTAGCGCTTTCTGTCTCAAATGCTCTCACAATTTGGAAAATTGAGCTACATTAGCATGGGCGTTGGAATCATGTCATTTTGAGCTCTAATCAAATGTTAAAAACGATATAGTTAGGACATGTAAGTTGATCGACTAGTTAAAATGATCATTCTAAACTGATCATAAGTGCTCCTTGTGTAAAGGATATAAATGAAGCATAATACATGGCATCATGCAGTGTGGGATATATTGGATTACTTGGAGGCTTAACCATAGCTATTTTGCTTTTAACGTTTGTTGCAATATAGAAAATTGAGCTAGCTTAAACGTGGGTGTTGGATTCTTGTCATGTTGAAGTCTAAATAAAAGTTATGGACGATTTAATGCGGAGATGTCAAGTTGATCGGCCAGTTAAAGTGATCATTCTAAACTGATCACTGGTGCTCCTTGAGTAAAGGCTTATAAGTGAAGCATAAAGCATGACATCACACCGTTTGGGATACATTGGATTACTTGGAGGCTTTGTAGTCGCTCTTTGAGTTTCAAATGTTGTCACAATATAGAAAATCGAGCTAGCTTAACGTGGGCGTTTGATTCCAGTTTATTGAATTGTAAATGAAAAGTTACGTTCCATTTAGTGCGGACATGTCAAGTTGATCGGCCAGTTGAAATGATCATTCTTAACTGATCATTGGTGCTCCTTGAGTAAAAACTTATAAATGAAGCATAATGCATGGCATCACGCAATTTGGGATACATTGGATTACTTGGAGGGTTTGTAGTATCTCTTTCAGTCTTAAAATTTATCATAGTATAGTAAATAGAGCTAGCTTAATATGGGCGTTGGATTCTAGTCTTTTTGAATTCTAAATGAAAAGTTACGGTCGATTTAGTGTGAACATGTCAAGTTGATCGGCCAGTTAAAATGATCATTCTAAACTGATCATTGGTGCTCTTTGAGTAAAAGCTTGTAAATGAAGCATAATGCATGACATCACGCAATTTGGGATAGATTGAATTACTTGGAGGCTCTATCGTAGCTATTTCGAACTTAACGTTTTTCACAATCTAGAAAATTGAGCTAGGTTAACATGGGCATTGGATTCGTGTCATTCTGAACTCTAAATCAAAATATTAAAGACGATTTAGTGCAAACATGTCAAGTTGATCAGCTAGTTAAAATGATCATTCTAAACTGATCACTGGTGCTCCTTGAGTAAATGCTTATAAATGAAGCATAATGCATGGCATCACAAAGTTTGGGATAGGTTGAAATACTTGGAGGCTTAACTATAGCTATTTTGGTCTTAACTTTTGTTACAATATAGATAATTGAGCTAGCTGAACGTGGGCATTGGATTCTTGCCATTTTGAGCTCTGATGAAAAGTTAAAGACGATTTAGTGCATACATGTCAAGTTGATCAGCTAGTTAAAATGATCATTCAAAACTAATCATTGGTGCTCCTTGAGTAAAGGCTTGTAAATGAAGTATAATGCATGACATTACGCAGTTTGGGAGAGATTAAATTACTTGGAGGCTCTGTCGTAGTTATTTCGATCTTAAATTTTTTCACAATGTAGAAAATTGAGCTAACTTAACGTAGATGGTTGATTCATATCATTTTGAATTCTAAATAAAAAAGTTACAAACGATTTAATGCAAACATGTCAAGTGATCGGCCAGTTAAAATGATCATTCTAGATTGATCATTGGTGGTACTTGAGTAACGGCATATAACTAAAGCATAATGCATGGCATTACGGAGTTTGGGATACATTGGAGTTCTTGGAGGTTTAATCGTAGGTATTTTGGTTTTAAATTTTTTCACAATATAGAAATTGAGCTAGCTTAATTTGGGCATTGGAATCATGTCATTTCGAACTCTAAATAAAAAGTTAATGACGATTTACTAAGGGCATGTCAAGTTGATAAGCAAGTTAAAATGATCATTCCAAACTGATCATTGGTGCTCCTTTAGTAATGGCTTATAAATGAAACATAATGTATGGCATCACGCAGTTTGGGATAGATTGAATTACTTGGAGGCTTAACCATAGCTATTTGGGTCTTAACTTTTTTAACAATATAGAAAATTGAGCTAGCTTAACTTGGGCGTTGGATTCTTGTCATTTTGAACTCTAAATAAAAAGTTACGAACGATTTAGTGAGGACAGTTCAAGTTGATCGGCAACTAAAAAATAATAATTTTAAACTGATCATTGATGCTCATTGAGTAAAAGCTTATAAATGAGGCATAATGCATGACATCACGCAGTTTTGGATATATTGGATTAATTGGAGGGTTTGTAGTAGCTCTTTAGTCTCAATTGTGGTCAAAATATGGAAAATTAAGCTAGCTTAACGAAGGAATTGGACTCATGTCATTATGAGCTCTAAATTAATCAAAACTTAAAGACAATTTAGTGCATACATGTTAAGTTGATCAGCTAGTCAAAATGATCATTCTTAACCGATCATTGGTGCTCCTTGTGTAAAGGCTTGTAAATGAAGCATAATGCATGACATCACACAGTTTGGATAGATTGAATTACTTGGAGGCTTTGTCATAGCTATTTCGATCTTAAATTTTTTCACAATGTAGAAAATTGAACTAACTTAACGTAAGTGTTGGATTCGTGTCATTTTAAACTCTAAATAAAAAGTTACGGATGATTTAATGCAAACATGTCAAGTGATCGGCCAGTTAAAATTATCATTCCTAACTGATCATTGGTGCTCCTTGAATAAAGGATTATTAATGAAGCAAAATCCATGACATCACGCAGTTGCTGATATATGGAATTACTTGGAGGCTTTGTCGTAGCTTTTTTGGTCTTAAATTTTTGTCACAATATTGACAATTGAGCTAGCGTAACGTGGTCGTTGATTCGTGTCATTCTAATCTCTAAATCAAAAGTTATGTACAATTTAGTGCCCACATGTCAAGTGATCGGCCAGTTAAATTTATCATTCTAAACTGATCATTGGTTCTCTTTGAGTAAAGGCTTATAAATGAAGCATAATGCATAACATCACGCGGTTTGGGATATATTGGATTACTTGGAGGCTTTGTCGTAGCTATTTTGGATTTTAAATTTATCACAATATAGAAAATTGAGCTAGCTTAACGTGGGCGTTGGACTCGTATCATTTTGAACTCTAAAAAAAAGTTACAGACTATTTAGAGCGGGTATGTCAAGTTGATCGGCCAGTCAAAATGATCATTCTAAACTATTCATTGGTGCTCCTTGAGTAAAGGCAAATACATGAAGCATAATGCATGGCATCACAGAGTTTGGGATAGATTGGATTACTTGCAGGCTTAATCATAGCTATTTCGGTCTTAAATTTTGTCACAATATAGAAAATTGAACTAGCTTAACGTGGGTATTGGATTCATTTCAGCTTGAACTCCAAGTAGAAAGTTTCGGACGATTTAGTGTGGACACATCAAAATGATCGGCGAGTTAAAATGATCATTCTAAACTGATCATTGGTGCTCCTTCAGTAAAAGCTTATAAATTATGCATAATGTTGTCATCACGCAGTTTGGGATACATTGGATCATTGGTGTGGACATTTCAAGTTAAAATCATCATTCTAAACAAATCATTGGTGCTCCTTGAGTAATGGCTTATAAATGAAGCATAATGCATGGCATCAAGCAATTTTGGATACATTGGATTACTTCTAGGCTCTGTTGTAGCTCTTTCAATCTCAAATGTTGTCAGATTTTTTAAAATTGAGCAAGCTTAATGTGGGCGTTGGATTATTGTCATTTTGATCTCTAATTCAAACGTTACAGACGATTTTGTGCCCACATGTAAAGTTGATCGGCCAGTTAAAATGGGCATTATAAACTGATCATTGGTGCTCCTTGAGTAAATGCTTATAAATGAAGCATAATGCATGGCATCACGCAGTTTGGGACAGATTGGATTACTTGCAGGCTTAATCATAGCTATTTTGGTCTTAAATTTTGTCACAATATAGAAAATTGAGCTAGCTTAACGTGGGTATTGGATTCATTTCATCTTGAACTCTAAGTAGAAAGTTTCGGACGATTTAGTGTGGACACGTCAAAATGATCGGCGAGTTAAAATGATCATTCTAAACTGATCATTGGTGCTCCTTCAGTAAAGGCTTATAAATTATGCATAATGCTATCATCACGCAGTTTGGGATACATTGGATCATTGGTGTGGACATGTCAAGTTAAAATCATCATTCTAAACAAATCATTGGTGCTACTTGCGTAATGGCTTATAAATGAAGCATAATGCATGGCATCAAGCAATTTTGGATACATTTGATTACTTTTAGGCTCTGTTGTAGCTCTTTCAATCTCAAATGTTGTCAGATTTTTGAAAATTGAGCAAGCCTATTGTGGGCGTTTGATTATTGTCACTCTGATCTCTAATTCAAACGTTATGGACGATTTCGTGCCCACATGTAAAGTTGATCGGCCAGTTAAAATGAGCATTATAAACTGATCATTGGTGCTCCTTGAGTAAATGCTTATAAATGAAGCATAATGCATGGCATCACATAGTTTGGGATAGATTGGATTATTTGGATGCTTTTTCATAGCTATTTCGATGTTAAAGACGATTTAGTGCGGACATATCAAGGGACCGGCCAGTTAAAATGATCGTTCTATACTGATTATTGGTGCACTTTGAGTAAAGTCTTATAAATGAAGCATAATGCATGGCATCACAAAATTTGGGGTAGATTGGATTACTTGAAGGCTTTGTAGTAGCTCTTTTAGTCTCAAATATTGTCACAATGTAGAAAATTTGCTAGCCTCAGTTTGCTATCTTAACGTGGGCGTTGGATTCATGTCATTTTAAACTCTTAATCAAAAGTTTCGGACGATTTAGTGTGGACATGTTAGGTTGATCGGCCATTTAAAATGATCATTATAAACCAAGGATTGGTGCTACCTTAGTAAAGTTAATAAATGAAGCATAATGCATGACATCACGCAGCTTGAGATACATTGGATTACTTGATGGCTTTTTTGTAGCTCTTTCAGTCTCAAATATTGTCACAACATGGAAAATTGAGCTAGCATAACGTGGAAGTTGGACTCATGTCATTTTGTGCTCTAAATCAAAAGTTAAAGATGATTTATTGTGGACATGTGAGGTTAATCAGCTAGTTAAAATAATCATTCTAAATTGATCATTGATGCTCCTTAAGTAAAGGCTTATAAATGAAGCATAATGCATGGAGCACATAGTTTGCGATACATTGGATAACTTGGAGGGTTTTTTTTTGTAGATGTTTTAGTTTTAAATGTTGTCAAAATATGGAAAAATGAGCTAACTTAACGTGGGCATTGGATTCATGTCACTTTGAGCTCTAAATAAGAAGTTAAAGCCGATTTAGTGCGGACATGTCAACTTGATCGACCAGTTAAAATGATCATTCTAAACTGATTATTGGCTTATAAATGAATCATAATGCATGACATCAGGCATTTTGGGATAGATTTGATTACATGGATGCTTCGTCGTAGCTATTTCTGTCTTAACTTTTTTCTCACTACACAATGTTGAACTAGCTTAACATGGGTGTTCGATTCGTGCCATTCTCAACTCTAAAGCAAAAGTTACGAAGGATTTAGTGTGGAAAAGTCAAGTTGATCAACTAATTAAAATGACCATTCTAAAGTGATCATTGGTGCTCCTTGAGTAAAGGCTTATAAATGAAGCATAATGCATGGCATCATGTATTGCAGGATACATTTGATTAATTGGAGGCTTTGTTGTTGCTATTTCTTTCTCATATCTTGTCACAATATAGAAAATTCAGCTACCTTAACATGGGTGTTGGATTCGTGTAATTTTAAACTCTAAATCAAAAGTTACAGACGACTTAGTGCGACATGTCAAGTTGATTAGCCTGTTAAAATGATCATTCTGAATTGATCATTGGTGGTCCTTGAGTAAAGGTTTTTAAACGAAGATTAATGCATGGCATCACATAATTTCGGATAGATTTGATTACTTGAATACTTTTTCGTAGCTATTTCGGTCTTAAATGTTGTCACAATATAGAAAATTAAGCTAGCTTAATGTGAGCGTTGGATTCGTGTCATTCAGAAATCTAAATCAAAAGTTATGGACGATTTAGTGTGGACATGTCAAGTGATCAACCAGTTAAAATGATCATTTTAAACTGATTATTGGTGCTCCTTGAATAAATGAAGAATAATGCATGACGTCACAAAGGTTGGGATACATTGGATTACTTGGAGGCTTTATAGTAGCTATTTAGTCCAAAATATTGTCACAATATGGAAAATTGAGCTAGCTTAATGTGGATGTTGGACTGATGTCATTTTTAGCTCAAAATCAAAAGTTAAAGATGATTTAGTGCGGTCATGTCCAGTTCTTCAGCTAGTTAAAATGATCATGCTAAAGTGATCATTAGTGTTCCTTGAATAATGGCATATAAATGAAACATAATGCATGGCATCACATAGTTTAGGATAGATTGGATTATTTGGAGGCATTGGATTTAGTGCGGACAAGTCAAGTTGATCAACTAGATTGGATAGATCATTTCGTAGCTGTTTCAGTTTCAAATGTTGACACAATATAAAAACATTAAGCTAGCTTAACATGGGTGTTGGATTTGTCATTCTGAACTCTTAATCAAAAGTTATAGACAATTTACTGCGGACGTAACACGTTGATCGGCGAGTAAAAATGATCATTCCAAACTGATCAGTGGTGCTTCTTGAGTAAAGTCTTATAAATGAAGCATAACGCATGGCATCATGCAGTTTGAGATAATTTGGATTACTTGTAGACATTGTCGTAGCTGTTTTAGTCTCAAATATTGTCACTATCATGAAAATGGAGTTTGCTTAATGTGGGCATTGTATTCGTGTCATTCTGAACTCTAAATCAAAACTTACGGGGCGATTTAGTATGGACATGTCAAGTTAAAATCATCATTCTAAACAAACCATTGGTGCTCCTTGAGTAAAGGCTTGTAAATTAATCATAATGCATGGCATCAAGCAATTTTTGATACAATGGATTACTTCTGGGCTCTGTTGTAGCTCTTTCAATCTCAAATGTTGTTATATTTTTGAAACTTGAGCTAGCTTAACATGGGCGTTGGATTCGTGTCATTCTGATCTTTAATTCAAACGTGACGGACGATTTCATGCCCACATGTAAAGTTCATCGGCCAGTTAAAATGAGCATTATAAACTGATCATTGGTGCTTCTTGAGTAAATGCTTATAAATGAAGCATAATGCATGGCATCACGTTGTTTGGGATACATTGGATTACTTGAAGGCTTTGTAGTAGCTCTTTTAGTCTCAAATGTTGTCACAATATAGAAAATTTGCTAGCCTAATTTTGCTATCTTAACGTGGGCGTTGGATTCATGTCATTCTAAACTCTTAATCAAAAATTTCGGATGATTTAGTGTTGACATGTTAGGTTGATCGGCCATTTAAAATGATCATTACAAACCGAGGATTGGTGCTCCCTTAGTATGGTGATAAATGAAGCATAATGCATGACATCAAGTAGTTTGGGATACATTGGATTACTTGATGGCTTTTTTGTAGCTCTTTCAGTCTCAAATGAAGCATAATGCATGGAGCACACAGTTTGCGATACATTGGATAACTTGGAAGCTTTTTCGTAGCTGTTTTAGTTGCAAATATTGTCACAATATTGAAAAATGAGGTAACTTAACGTGGGCATTGGATTCATGTCACTTTGAGCTCTAAATAAGAAGTCAACACCGATTAAGTGCGGACATGTCAACTTGATTGACCAATTAAAATGATCATTCTAAACTGATTATTGGCTTAGAAATGAAGCATAAGGCATGACATCAGGCAGTTTGGGATAGATTAGATTACATGGAGGCTTTTTCGTAGCTATTTTGGTGTTAACCTTTTCACATTACAGAAAATTGAGCTAGCTTAACATGGCCATTGGATTCGTGCCATTCTAAACTCTAAATCCAAAGTTATGAAGGATTTAGTGTGGAAAAGTCAAGTTGATCAACTAATTAAAATGATCATTCTAAAGTGATCATGGGTGCTCCTTGAGTAAAGGCTTATAAATGAAGAATAATGCATGGCATCACGCAGGTTGGGATACATTGAATTACTTGGAGGTTTTGTAGTAGCTATTTCAGTCCCAAATGTTGTCACAATATGGAAAAATGAGCTACCTTAACGTGGGCATTAGATTCATGTCATTTTGAGCTCTAAATCAAAAGCTAAATCCAACTTAGTGCATACATGACAAGTTGATCGGCCAGTTAAAATGATCATTCTAAACTGATTATTTGTGTTTCTTGAGTAAAATCTTATAAAGGAAGCATAATGTATGGCATTAGGCAGTTTGGGATAGATTGGATTACATGGAGGCTTCGCTGTAGCTATTTTGATGTTAAATTTTTTCATATTATAGAAAATTTTGCTAGCTTAACATGTGCGTTAGATTCGTGCCATTCTGAACTCTAAATCGAAAGTTACGAACGATTTGGTGTGGACAAGTCAAATTGGTCAGATAATTAAAATAATCGTTCTAAACTTATGATTGGTGCTCTTTGAGTAAATGCTTATAAATGAAGCATAATTCATGGCATCACGCAGTTTGGGATACATTGGATTACATGAAGGCTTTGTATTAGCTATTTCAGTCTCAAATGTTGACACAATATGGAAACTTGATGTAGCTTAACATTGGCGTTGGACTCATGTCATTATGAGCTTTAAATCAAAAGTTAAAGAAGATTTAGTGCGGACATGTTAAGTTGACGAGGTAGTTAAAATCATCATTGATGTTCCTTGAGTAAAGACTTATAAATGAAGCATAAGGCATGACATCACGCACTTTGGGATACATTGGATAACTTGGAGTCTTTGTCCTAGCTATTTTAGTCTTAAATGTTGTCACAATATGGAAAATTTAGCTAGTTTAACGTGAGCATTGGATTCATATCATTTTGAGCTCTAAATCAAAAGTAAAAGACGATTTGGTGCGGACATGTCAAGTTTATCGGCCTGTTGAAAGGATCATTTTATACTGATCATTAGTGCTACTTGAGTAAAGGCTTTTAAATGAAGCATAATGCATGGCTTTGTGTGATCTTCTACCTAATTTGATAACATATTTTTAAACAAATTTCTTAAATCGAAAAGCATTAATTAAAATGTTAGTTTTCTTTTATTTATATCAAAATAAGTTATCAAAATACTAACTCTTTTGTAACACACATATAAATATGACAAGATTAAGTTTAATTGCTCACGAATCTAAAATTAAAAAAAAAAAATACAAAATTCTATATATAATTTTATCTAAAATAATTAAAATACTGTCATACAAATGAGGACATTTATTTTGTTTTTAACTCTTTTTATTCTTGTTTCATCATGTAAGGTTACATATTTTATTAGTTGTTTTATAAAAATATTTTCTAGTACTTTTGAAATATTAATTTTAGTTTTTTAAAACATTTATAGGTGCATCAAATATTATAAGCAAAACCATTTCCAAAAAGAGAACTGCTTCTTACGTTCCAGCAAAGAGTCCGATGGCTAAATTTCCTAGATCCGATCATCTTCTAGCAAATGACCATAATGAACTCAATCCTGCGGATAACATGATTGGTTATTGTCATGAATGTGCATATTATTGTATGAGACAGGGAAGATGGATGGCTAAATGTTGAACTTGGAAATGTTATTGTGGGAAAATCATAACAAAATAATTAAATTTTATTTTGACTTTCAATTTATTTATCTATTATATATAATTTATATTTCGAAATAATGCGATTATACCTGATGTATCATTCGATGAAAGATTGTTATAAAATTATTGAATATATATATGTAGACTTATCTAACGAACACAATTATTTATTGATTAATTTTATTTTTTAAAATTACATGTTGACATATCTTCATTTTGATTTGTGCTATACCCAAAACTAAAGTAAAATGAAATATATAATTAAACGGATTGGTTTAAAAGTTAAGAATATGTCTAATTGTGCTAGACGTTTTATTGTTTAAATTTTTTCAAGGACAAAAGTGCAAAAACATAACCACTTTGGATTAGTAGAGGATTTTTTGTTCCGAAGATTCTTGGATCCATTTTCAACACACAAATTTGGCAATCTTTCAGTTTTTATGTTTTGCGATTTTTAAATGAATTAACCCTTTAAAAAATAATCCAAATTTCTTATCAAAAGCAACAAAAATACACTTTAATGGATTTTAAAGTATTATTTGGATCAAACACATTATTTTTTCAACTCTTTCATCTTAAGAGAGATTTTATATAGAATTTTTTTTCTTTAAAATTAGTTGTTTTCAAAAATGAATAGTCAAAATTGAGAGGATATATGAGTGGATTTGAATTTTTCATTCCTTTATTACAAATAATAAATGTACGCTTCTTTAAATACTATATCTCTAATTATCTACCTTTTGCATATTTTTTATTTCACTGTACAATTAATCTTGTTAATAATTTATATTGTACCCTCGTATAAGATTTTAGGTGCGTTTCAAACTTGAATTATTCATGCAAAATTGGTAAAAATCAGATGAATAACAATGATTTGGCATTGATAATATATATTAATTTGATTTTCTCACATTAAAGTTTGTTAGTTTTGACTACTATATACTATTTTTGTGTATATTAAAAAAAAATATAAAGTTCACAATTTATTTGAAGATATGCCATTGTGTTTAGCTAATGCATTTTCCTATTATAAATGTCTCTTTAGCAGCCATTCCGGAAGCATTGAGAAATTAGTTGTATTAAAATTTGATCAATTATATAATTCTTTTTTGATAAAATTATTTACTTTTTATTAATGATGAAACTTGACTTTGATTTTCATTTTACCTCTTAAAACCTATTTTGAAAATAAAAATTATAAGAGAAACGAATGACTAAAATATTTTCAATGGGATGATGAATCTAGGAAATATGATATGTGTGACGATGTTTACTATTCGCGACATACAATAACCCGGATAACTAAACAAGGATTTGGAACCTACAGGAGCTAGTTAGAAGGATTTTCAGGTGATACAGATGATGAACAGCATGGCATTGGGATTTATGAAAAAGCATGATGTTGATTATAAAGAGATATAGTATACAAGATTAAGATTTCGTCCACTTTGCAATGATGTTTAGACATATGAACTCTCATGAAATCAAGATGATATGATATTTTTTACACAATGCAAAAAAATTTCATATACTCAAATATACATTAGGAAATAAACATCAATATCAAAGTATGTTTATGAAATTTCTAATACAACTTCAATACACTTTAAATTTACTAAAGTAGATTTCACAATGCTTTAGTTCAAAATTTGATGATATATGACCAATATTTCCGATATTAAAGTAAAGTTAATGATTTTACTTTTTCTTATATTAATTATGATTCATCATATTTTCTAACTTGTATATAAAAATACCATATTTTCACCATCAATATAAATATATATATATATATATTTTAACAACATTTTAAAAAATTTAAAATCAGAATTAATGGGTCATATAGTTTTAATATAACATATTTTTAAAGAAATTCTAAAATCGAAAAGCATTAATTAAAATGTTAGTTTTCTTTTATTTATATCAAAATAAGTTATCAAAATACTAACTCTTTTGTAACACACATATAAATATGACAAGATTAAGTTTAAAGGCTCACGAATCTAAAATTAAAAAGAAAAAAATACAAAATTCTATATACAATTTTATCTAAAACAATTAAAGTACTGTCACACAAATGAGGACATTTATTTTGTTTTAACTCTTTTTATTCTTGTTTCATCATGTAAGCTTACATATTTTATTAGTTGTTCCATAAAAATATTTTCTAGTACTTTTGAAATATTAATTTGAGTTTTTTAAAACATTTATAGGTGCATCAAATATTATAAGCAAAACCGTTTCCGAAGAGAAAACTCTTTCTTACGTTCCAACAAAGGGTCCGATGGCTGAATTTCATAGATCCGATCATCTTTTAGTAAATGACCATAATGAACTCAGTCTTGCGGACAACATGATTGGTTATTGTCATGAATGTGCATATTATTGTATGAGACAGGGAAGATGGATGGCTGAATGTCGAACTTGGAAATGTTATTGTTGGAAAATCATAACAAAATAATTAAATTTTTATTTTGACTTTAATTTATGTATCTATTATATACGATTTATATTTCAAAATACTGCGATTATACCTGATGTATCATTCCATGAAAGATTGTTATAAAATTATTGAATATATATGTGTAGACTTATCTAACCAGCACAATTATTTATTGATTAATTTTATTTTTTTAAATTATACGTTGACATATCTTCATTTTGATTTGTGCTATACCCAAAACTAAAGTAAAATGAACTATATAATTAAACGGATTGGTTTAAAAGTTAAGAATATATCTAATTGTGATAGACGTTTTTTTGATTAAATTTTTTTAATCAGATCTATGAATAGTAAAAATAAAGGACAAAAGTGCACAAACGTAACCACTTTGGATTAGTATAGGATTATTTGTTCTTAAGATTCTTGAATCCATTTTCAACACACAAATTTGGCAATCTTTCAATTTTTATGTTTTGAGATTTTTAAATAAATTAACCCTTTAAAAAATAATCTAAATTTCTTATCAAAAGCAACAAAAATACACTTTAATGGATTTTAAAGTATTATTTGGATCAAACATATTATATTTTCAACTCTATCATCTTAAGAGAGATTTTATATAGAATGTTTTTAATTTAAAATTAGTTTTTTTCAAAAGTGAGTAGTCAAAATTGAAAGGATGTACGAGCGCATTTGAATTTTTCCTTCCCTTATTACAAATAATACATGTACGGTTCTTTAAATACTATATCTCTAATTATCTATCTTTTGCATATTTTTTATTTCACTATACAATTAATCTTGTTAGTAATTGATATTGTACCCTCGTATAAGA
This sequence comes from Pugionium cornutum, assembly GCA_018901935.1. Classification (NCBI taxonomy): domain Eukaryota; kingdom Viridiplantae; phylum Streptophyta; class Magnoliopsida; order Brassicales; family Brassicaceae; genus Pugionium; species Pugionium cornutum. Next base: position 21,773,779 of record CM032162.1, on the reverse strand, counting down.
TTTTAGTATGATATAGCTATAAAAACTTAGAATTATCAAAGACACAGATAGATTTTGACAATCATCAATTTAGGTGCGCTTCAAACTTGAATTATTTATGCAGAATTGGTAAAAATTAGATGAATAATAATGATTTGTCATTGATGATATATATATTTTAATTTGATTTTCTCACATTAAATTTTATTAGTTTTGACTACTATATACTATTTTTGTGTATATTCAAAAAAAATATAAAGTTCACAGTTTATTTGAAAATATGTCATTGTGTTTAGCTAATGCATTTTCCTATTCTAAATGTCTCTTTAGCAGCCATCCCAGAAGCATTGAGAAATTAGTTGTATCAATATTTGATCAATTATATAATTCTTTTTTGAGAAAATTATTTATTTTTTATTAATGATGAAACTTGACTTTGATTTTCATTTTACCTCGTAAAACCTATTTTGAAAATGAAAATTATAAGAGAAACGAATGACTAAAATATTTTCAATGGGATGATGAATCTAGGAAATACGATATGTGTGACGATGTTTATTATTCACGACATACAATAACCCGGATAAATGAACCAGGATTTGGAACCTAGAGGAGCAAGTTAGAAAGATTTTCAGGTGATACAGATGATAAACAAGAGGGCATTGGGGTTTATGAAAAACATGATATTGATCATAAAGAGATATAGTATACAAGATATAGATTTCGTCCACTTTGCAATGATGTTTAGACATAGGAACTCTCATGAAATCAAGACGATATGATATTTTTTACACAATACAAAAAATTTTCATATACTCAGATATACATTAAGAAATAAACATCAATATCAAAGTATGTTTATGAAATTTCTAATACAACTTCAATACATTTTAAATTTACTAAAGTAGATTTGACAATGCTTTAGTTCAAAATTTGATGATATATGACCAATATTTCCGGTATTAAAGTAAAGTTTATGATTTTACTTTTTCTTATATTAAGTATGATTCATCATATTTTCTAGCTTATATATAAAAATACCATATTTTCACCATCAATATTAATATATATATATATATATATATATATATATATTAACAACATTTTTAAAATTTTAAAATCAAAATTAATGGGTCATATAGTTTTAATAATTCAAACCGTTATCTTCTACCTAATTTGATAACATATTTTTAAAGAAATTATAAAATCAAAAAGCATTAATTAAAATGTTAGTTTTCTTTTATTTATATCAAAATAAGTTATCAAAATACTAACTCTTTTGTAACACACATATAAATATGACAAGATTAAGTTTAAAGGCTCACGAATCTAAAATTAAAAAGAAAAAAATACAAAATTCTATATACAATTATATCTAAAATAATTAAAGTACTGTCACACAAATGAGGACATTTATTTCGTTTTGACTCTTTTTATTCTTGTTTCATCATGTAAGGTTACATATTTTATTAGTTGTTCCATAAAAATATTTTCTAGTACTTTTGAAATATTAATTTTAGTTTTTTAAAACATTTATAGGTGCATCAAATATTATAAGCAAAGCCGTTTCCTAAGAGAGAACTCCTTCTTACGTTCCAGCAAAGGGTTTGATGGCTAAATTTCATTGATCCGATCATCTTTTAGCAAATGACCATAATGAACTCAGTCCTGCGGACAACATGATTGGTTATTGTCATGAATGTGCATATTATTGTATGAGACAGGGAAGATGGATGGCTGAATGTAGAACTTGGAAATGTTATTGTGGGAAAATCATAACAAAATAATTAAATTTTATTTTGACTTTCAATTTATTTATCTATTATATACGATTTATATTTTGAAATAATGCGATTATACCTGATGTATCTTTCGATGAAAGACTATTATAAAATTATTAAATATATATATATATATATATATATATATATATATATATATGTAGACTTATCTAACCAACACAATTATTTATTGATTAATTTTATTTTTTAAAATTACACGTTGACATATCTTCATTTTGATTTGTGCTATACCCAAAACTAAAGTAAAATGATGTATATAATTAAACGGATTGGTTTAAAAGTTAAGAATATGTCTAATTGTGCTAGACGTTTTATTGATTAAATTTTTCAATCAGATCTATGAATAGTAAAAATGAAGGACAAAAGTGCAAAAACATAACCACTTTGGATTAGTAGAGGATTCTTTGTTCCGAAGATTCTTGGATCCATTTTCAACACACAAATTTGGCAATCTTTCAGTTTTTATGTTTTGAGATTTTTAAATGAATTAACCCTTAAAAAAATAATCTAAATTTCTTATGAAAAGCAACAAAAAATACACTTTAATGGATTTTAAAGTATTATTTGGATCAAACACATTATTTTTTCAACTCTTTCATCTTAAGGGAGGTTTTATATAGAATTTTGTTTTCTTTAAAATTAGTTGTTTTCAAAAGTGAGTAGTCAAAGTTGAAAGGATATACGAGTGGATTTGAATTTTTCCTTCCCTTATTATAAACTGATCATTCTAAACTGATCATTTGTTCTCTTTGATTAAAGGCTTATAAATGAAGTATAATGAATGGCATCACATTGTTTGGGATACATTGGATTACTTGGAGGCTTTGTAGTAGCTCTTTCAGTGTCAAATATTGTCACAATACAGAAAATTGAGCTAGCTTAACGTGGGCGTTGACTCATGTCACTTTTAGCTCTAAATAAAAAGTTGAAGACGATTTAGTTAAGACATGTCAAGTTGATTAGCTAGTTAAAATGATAATTCTAAACTGATCAATGGTGCTCCTTGAGTAAAGGCTTATAAATGAAGCATAAATCATGGCATCACGCAATTTGGGATACATATAATTACTTGGAAACTTTATCTTTCTGAGTTCTATATGAAAATTTAAAGATGATTTAGTGCGGACATATCAAGTTGATCTGCTAGTTAAAATGATCACTCTAAACTGATCATTGGTTCTCCTTGATTTAAGGCTTTGAAATGAAGCATAATCCATTGCATCACACAGCTTTTGGATACATTGGATTATTTGGATGCTTTGTCGTAGCTCTTTCAGTCTCAAATGTTGTCACAATATAGACAATTGAGCTAGGTTAATGTGGGCATTGGATTCGTGTCATTCAGAACTCTTAATCAAAAGTTACGGACAATTTAGTGCATACATGTCAAGTTGATCGGCGAGTTAAATTGATCATTCTAAAGTGATCATTGGTGGTCCTTGAGTAAAGGCTCATAAATGAATCATAATGCATGGCCTCAAGCAGTTTGGGATATCTTCAGTGTCAAATGTTGCCACAATACAAAAAATTGAGATAGCTTAATGTAGGCGTTGACTCATGTCACTTTTAGCTCTGAAGAAAAAGTTGAAAACGATTTAGTGCAGACATGTCAAGTTGATTAGCTAGTTAAATGATAATTTTAAAATGATCATTAGTGCTCCTTGAGTAAAGGCTTATAAATGAAGCATAAATCATGGCATCATGCAATTTGGGATACATTCAATTACTTGGAGACTTTGTCGTAGATCTTACGGTCTCAAATGTTGTCACAATATTGAAAATTTGCAAGCCTAACATGGGCATTGGATTCGTGTCATTCTGAACTATTAATGAAATGTTACGGACGATTTAGTGTGGACATGTCAGGTTGATCAGCCATCTAAAATGATCATTATAAACTGATCAGTGGTGCTCCCTGAGTAAAGGTTAAAAATGAAGCATGATGTATGACATCAAGCAGTTTCGAATACATTGGATTACATGATGGTTTTTTCGTAGCTCTTTGAGTGTCAAATGTTGTCATAATATGGAAAATTGACCAAGCAAAACGTAGACGTTGGAGTCATGTCATTTTGTGCTCTAAATCAAAAATTAAAAATGATTTAGTGCGGACATGCTAAATTTATTAGATAGTCAAAATGATCATTCTAGAGTGATAATTAGTTCTCCTTGAGTAAAGGCATATAAATGAAGCATAATTCATAGCATCACACAGTTTGGGATAGATAGCGTTACTTGGAGGCTTTGTCTAGCTCTTTCACTCTCAAATGTTGTAACAATATAGAAACTTGAGCTAGCTTAACGTGGGCGTTGGATTTATGTCATTTGTGGTCTAAATCAAAGTTAAAGGTGGTTTAGTGTGGACAAGTCAAGTTGATCAGCTTGTTAAAATGATCATTCTAAATTGATCATTGGTTCTCCTTGAGTAAAGGCTTATAAATGAAGCATAATCCATGGCATCACGCATTTTGGGATAGATGGGATAACTTGGAGGCTTTGTCGTAGCTATTTCGGTCTTAAATTTTGATATAATATAGAAATTTGAGCTAGCTTAACATGGGTGTTGGATTCGTGTCATTTGGAACAATAATTCAAAAGTTACGAATGATTTAGTGCGGACATGTCAAGTTGATCATCTAGATAAAATGATAATTCTAAACTGATCATTGGTGCTCCTAGAGTAAAGGCTTATAAATGAAGCATAAGGCATGGCATTACGCAGTTTGGGATCAATTGGATTACTTGGAGGCTTTGTCATAGCTATTTTGGTGTTAAATTTTGTCACAATATAGAAACTTAAGATAGCTTAACGTGGGCGCTAGATTCGTCTCATTCTGAACTTTAAATCAAAAGTTACGAGCAATTTACTGTGGACATTTCAGGTTGATCGGCGAGTTAAAATGATCATTCTAAACTGATCATTGGTGCTCCTTGAATAAAGCCTTGTAATTGAAGCATAATGTATGGCATCACGCAGATTAGGATAGATTGGATTACTTGAAGGCTTTGTGATAGGTTTTTCATTTTCAAATGTTTTCACCATATCGAAAATTGACCTAGCTTTACGTGGGCATTGGATTTGTGTCATTCTGAACTCTAAATCAAAAGTTACGAACAATTTATTGTGAATCATTGGTGTTCCTTGAGTAAAGGCTTAAAAATGAAGCACAGTGGATGGCATAATAGAGCTTGGGATACATTGGATTACTTGGAGGCTTTGTAGTAGCTCTTCCAGTCTCAAATGTTGTCACATTATGGAAAATTGTGGCAGCTTAACGTGGAGTTGGACTCATATCATTCTGAGCTCTGAATGAAAAGGTAAAGATAATTTTGTGCGGACATGTCAAGTTGATGGGCCAGTTAAAATGATCATTCTAAACTGATCATTGGTGCTCCTTGAGTAAAGGCTTAAAAATGAAGCATAGTGCACGGCATAACGGAGCTTGGGATACATTGGATTACTTGGAGGCTTTGTAGTAGCTCTTTCAGTCTCAAATGTTGTCACATTATGGAAAATTGAGGCAGCTTAACGTGGGAGTTTGACTCATATCATTCTGAGCTCTATATGAAAAGGTAAAAATGATTTTGTGCGGACATATCAAGTTGATCAGCTAGTTAATATGATCAACTAAACTGATCATTGGGGCTCCTTGAGTAAAGGCTTATAAATGAAGCATAATGCTTGGCATCAAACCGTTTGGGATACATTGGATTACTTGGACGCTTTGTAGTAGCTATTTCAGTCTCAAATGTTGTTACAATATGGAAAATTGAGGTAGCTTAACGTGGGAGTTGGACTCATGTCATTATGACCTCTAAATGAAAATTTAAAGATGATTTAGTGCGGACATGTCAAGTTGATCAGCTAGTTAAAATGATCATTATAAACTAATCATTGGTGCTCCTTGATTAAAGGCTTAGAAATGAAGAATAATGCATGGCATCACGCAGTTTTTGATACATTGGATTATTTGTAGGCCTTCTCGTATCTCTTTCAGTCTTAAATGTTGTTACAATATAAAAAATTGAGCTAGGTTAACGTGGTCGTTGGATTCGTGTCATTCTAAGCTCTTAATCAAAGTTGTAGACGATTTAGTGTTTACATGTCAAGTTGATTAGCGAATTAAAATGATCATTCTAAACTGATCATTGGTGGTCTTGAGTAAAGGCTTATAAATGAAACATAATGCATGGCACATGCAGTTTGAGATACATTGCATTACTTGGAGGCTTTGTAATAGCTCTTTCAATCTAAAATGTTGTTACAATATGGAAAATCGAGGTAGCTTAACGTGGGAGTTGGACTCATGTCTTTCTTAGTTCTAAATGAAAATTAAAAGTTGATTTAGTTTGGACATGTCAAGTTGATCATCTAGTTAAAATGATCACTCTAAACTGACCATTGGTGCTCCATGAGTAAAGGCTTTGAAATGAAGCATAATGAATTGCATCACGCAGCTTTTGGATACATTGGATTATTTGGAGGCTTTGTTGTAGCTATTTCAGGCTCAAATGTTGTGTTAATATAGAAATTTGAGCTAGATTAACGTGGGCATTGGATTTAGTGTTGACCTGTCAAGTTGATTAGCGAATTAAAATGATCATTCTAAACTGATCATTGGTGCTCCTTGATTAAAGGCTTGTAAATGAAGCATAACGCATGACATCACACAGTTTGGGATACACTGGATTACTTTAAGGTTTTGTCGTAGCTTTTTCTGTATCAAATGTTGTCATAATATAGAAAAATTGAGCTAGGTTAACGTGGGCATTGGATTCGTGTCATTCTGAAATCTTAATCAAAAGTTACTGACAATTTAGTGTATATATGTCAAGTTAATCAGCAAGTTCAAATGATCATTCTAAACAGATCATTGGTGGTACTTGATTAAAGGCTCATAAATAAAGCATAATGCATGGCATCACGGAGTTTGGGACACACTGGATTACTTGTAGCCTTTGTCATTGCTCTTTCAGTCTCAAATGTTGTCACAATATAGAAACTTGAGCTAGCGTAACATGGGCATTGGGTTTATGTCATTTGAGCTCAAAATTTCAAAGTTAAAGACGATTTAGTACGGACATGTCATGTTGATCAGCTCGTTAAAATGATCATTTTAAATTAATCATTGGTGCTCCTTGAGTAAAGGCTTATAAATGAAGCATAATGCATGGGATCATGTAGTGCGGGATAGAGAGGATTACTTGGAGGCTTTGTCGTAATTATTTTGGTCTTAAATTTTGACAATAAATAAAAAGTTATTTGTCACAATATTGAAAATTGAGGTGGCTTGAGATGGGCTTCGGATTCATGTCATTTTAAACTCTATATCAAAAGTTACAGACAATTTATTGTGGACATGTCAAGTTGACCACCAAGTTTAAATAGTCATTCTAAATTGATCATTGGTGCTCCTTGAGTAAAGACTTATAAATGAAGCATAATGCATGACATCACGCAGTTTGGGATATATTGGTTTAATTGGATGCTTTATAGTAGGTCTTTCTGTATTAAATGTTTTCACAATATGGGAAATTGAGCTAGCTTAACATGAGCGTTGGGCTCATGTGATTTTGAGATCTAAATCAAAAGTTAAAGACGATTTACTACGGACATCTCATGTAGGTGAGCTAGTTAAAATGATCATTCTAAACTGATCAATGGTGCTCCTTGTCCAAAGGAATATAAATGAAGCATAATGCATGACATCACACATTTTTGGATAGATTGGATTTCTTGTAGGCTTTGTCGTATCCATTTCGGTCTTAAATTTTGTCCCAATGTAGAAAATTGACCTAGGTTAATATTGGCATTGGATTCGTGTCATTTTGAACTCTAAATCAAAAGTTACGGATGATTTAGTGCGGACATGTCAAGGGATCGGTCAGTTGAAATGATCATTCTAAACTGATCATTGGTGCTCCTTGAGTAAAGGCTTATAAATGAAGCATAATGCATGGCATCATGCAGTTCGGAATACATTGGTGTACTTGGAGCGTTGTAGTAGCTCTTTCATTCTTAAATGTTGTAACAATATGGAAAATTGAGCTAGCTTAACATGGAAGTTGGACTCATGTCATTTTGAGCTCTAAATAAAAAGTTAAAGACTGTCAGTGTGGACATATCAAATTGATTACGTAGTTAAAATGATCATTCTAAACTGATCATTGGAGCTCTTGAGTAAAGGCTTATAAATGAAGCATAATGCATAGCATTACGCAGTTACGGATATATTGGATTTTTTTGGGACTTTTTCATAGTTATTTTTGGCTTAAATTTTGTCGAAATATTGAAAATTGAGCTACCTTAATGTGGGCATTACATTTGTGCCATTTTGAACTCCAAATAAAAAGTTACAGACGATTTACTACGATCAGTTGGATTACTTAAGGCTTTGTCGTAGTTATTTCGATGTTAAATATTTTCCACAATATTAAAAATTGAGCTAGCCTAACTTGGGTGTTGGATTTGTGTCATTCTGAACTCTAAATCAAAGGTTATGGGCGATTTAGTGTGGAAATGACAGGCTGATCGACGAGTTCAAAATTATCATTCCAAACTGGTCATTGGTGCTCCTTGAGTAAATGCTTCTAAATGAAGCATAATGCATGCCCTCAGGCAGTTCAGGAAACATTGGATTACTTGGAGGCTTTGTCGTAGATCTTACAGTCTCAAATGTTGTCACAATATAGAAAGTTGAGCTAGATTATCGTGGACGTTGGACTCATATCATTCTGATCTCTAAATGAAAAGTTAAAGCGATTTAGTGTGCAAATGTCAAGTTGATTGGCTAGTTAAAATGATCATTCTAACCTAATCATTGGTGGTCTTTGAGTAAAGCCTTATAAATGAATCATAATGAATGACGTCACGTATTTTGGGATAGATTGGATTTTCTGGATGCTTTGTCGTAGCTCTTTTAGCCTAAAATATTATCAAAATAGAGAAAATTGAGCTAGATTAACGTGGGCGTTTGATTCTTGTCATTTTGAACTCTATGTCAAAAGTTACGTACGATTTAGTGCGAACATGACAAGTTGATGGCCCTGTTAAAATGATAATTCTAAACTGATCATTGGTGCTCCTTGGGTAAAGGCTTATAAATGAAGCATAATGCATGGCATCACGCAGTTTGGGAAACATTGGTTTAATTGGAGGCTTTATAGTAGGTATTTTTGTCCTAAATTTTGTCACAATATGGAAAATTGAGCTAGCTTAACATGGGTGTTGGGCTCATGTGATTTTGAGATCTAAATCAAAAGTTAAAGACTATTTAGTACGGACATCTCATGTAGATCAGCTAGATAAAATGATCATTCTAAACTGATCAATGGTACTCGTTGTCCAAAGGCATATAAATGAAGCATAATACATGACATCACGCATTTTGGGATAGATTGGATTTCTTGTAGGCTTTGTCGTAGCCATTTCGGTCTTAAATTTTGTCCCAATTTAGAAAATTGACCTAGGTTAATGTTGGCATTGGATTCGTGTCATTTTAAACTCTAAATCAAAAGTTACGGACAATTTAGTGCGGACATGTCAAGGGATCGGTCAGTTAAAATGATCATTCTAAACTGATCATTGTTGCTCCTTGAGTAAAGGCTTATAAATGAAGCATAATGCATAGCATCACGCTGTTTGGAATACATTGGTGTACTTGGAGGCTTTGTACTAGCTCTTTCAGTCTCAAATGTTGTCACAATATGGAAAATTGAGCTAGCTTAACATGGAAGTTGGACTCATGTCATTTTGAGCTCTAAATAAAAAGTTAAAGACGATATAGTGTGGACATGTCAAATTGATTAGGTAGTTAAAATGATCATTCTAAACTGATCATTGGTGCTCCTTGAGTAAAGGCTTATAAATGAAGCATAATGCATAACATTACGCAGTTACGGATACATTGGATTTTTTTGTTTCTTTTTCATAGTTTTTTGTGTTAAATTTTGTCGAAATATACAAAATTGAGCAGCTTAACTTGGGCGTTGGATTCGTGCCATTTTGACTCCAAATAAAAAGTTACAGATGATTTACTGCGGACATGTCAATTTGATCAGCTAGTTATAATGATTATTCTAAGATGATTATTGGTGCTCCTTGAGTAAAAGCTTATAAATGAAGCAGAATGCATTGCATCACGTAGTTTTGGATACATTGGATTACATGGAGGCTTTGTAGTACCTCTTTCAGTCTCAACTTTTATCACAATATGAAAAATCGAGTTTGATTAACATTGACGTTGGACTCATGTCATTTTGAGCTATAAATAAAAAAATCAACACGATTAAGTGCGGACATGTCAAGTTGATCAGCTAGATAAAATGATCATTCTAAAATGATCATTGGTGCTCCTTGAGTTTTTGCATATAAATGCAACATAAGGCATTAAATGTTTTTCACAATATTGAAAATTGATCTAGCCTAACTTGGATGCTGGATTTGTGTAATTCTGGACTGTAAATCAAAGGTTATGGGCGATTTAGTGTGGAAATGTCAAGTTGATCGACAAGTTCAAAATTATCATTCTAAATTGATCATTGGTGCTCCTTGAGTAAAGGATTCTAAATGAAGCGTAATGCATGCCATCAGGCAGTTCAGGAAATATTGGATTACTTGGAGGCTTTGTCGTAGATCTTACAGTCTCAAATGTTGTCACAATAGCTTATCGTGAGCGTTGGACTCATATAATTCTGATCGCTAAATGAAAAGTTAAAGCGATTTGGTGTGCACATGTCAAGTTGATTGACTAGTTAAAATGATCATTCTAAACTAATCATTGGTGGTCTTTGAGTAAAGGCTTATAAATGAAGCATAATGCATGACATCACGCATTTTAGTATAGATTGGATTTCCTGGAGGCATTGTCGTAGCTCTTTTACCCTAAAATATTGTCAAAATAGAGAAAATTGAGCTAGCTTAAGGTGGGCGTTTGATTCTAGTCATTTTGAACTTTATATCAAAAGTTATGTACGATTTATTGCGAACATGACAAGTTGATGGCCCTGTTAAAATGATCATTTTAACTGATCATTTGTGCTATTTGAGTAAAGGCTTATAAATGAAGCATAATGCATGGCATCATGCAGTTTGGGAAACATTGGTTTAATTGGAGGCTTTATAGTAGGTCTTTTTGTCTTCAATGTTGTCACAATATGGAAAATTGAGCTAGCTTGACATGGGCGTTGGGCTCATGTGATTTTGAGCTCTAAATCAAAAGTTAAAGACAATGTATAATGGACATCTCATGTAGATCAGCTAGTTAAAATTATCATTCTAAACTGATCAATGGTGCTCCTTGTCCAAAGGCATATAAATGAAGCATAATGCATGATATCACGGATTTTGGGATAGATTGGATTTCTTGTAAGCTTTGTCGTAGCCATTTCGGTCTTAAATTTTGTCCCAATATAGAAAATTGACCTAGGTTTATATATTCGATGGATTCGTGTCATTTTAAACTCTAAATCAAAAGTTACGGACGATTTAGTGCTGACATGTCAAGAGATCGGTCAGTTAGAATGATCATTCTAAACTTAGCATTGGTGCACCTTGAGTAATGGCTTATAACTGAAGCATAATGAATGGCATTACGCAGTTTGGAATACATTGGTGTACTTGTAGGCTTTGTAGTAGTTCTTTCAGTCTCAAATATTGTCACAATATGGAAAATTGAGCTAGTTTAACATGGAAGTTGGACTCATGTCATTTTGAATTCTTAATAAAAAATTAAAGACGATATAGTGTGGACATGCCAAATTGATTAGATAGTTAAAATGATCATTCTAAACTGATCATTGGTGCTCCTTGAGTAAAGGCTTACAAATGAAGCATAATGCAAAACATTACGCAGTTACGGATATATTGGATTTCTTTGGGTCTTTTTCAAAGTTTTTTTTGTCTTAAATTTTGTCGAAATATAGGAAATTGAGCTAGCTTAACGCTGGGTGTTTAACGTGGGCGTTTGATTCTTGTCATTTTGAACTCTATATCAAGAGTTAGGGACGTTCTAGTGCGAACATAACAAGTTGATGGCCCTGTTAAAATAATCATTCTAAACTGATCATTGGTGCTCCTTGGGTAAAGGCTTATAAATAAAGAATAATGTGTGGCATCACGCAGTTTTGGATGCAATTGTTTACTTGCAGGCTCTGTAGTAGCTCTTTCAGTCTCAAATGTTATCACAATATGGAAAATTGAGCTAGCTTAACATGGGCGTTGGATTCATGTCATTCTATACTCTAAATCAAAAGTTATGGACGATTTATTGCGGGCATGTCAAGTTGATCGGCGAGTTAAAATGATCATTCTAAACTGATCATTGGTGCTCCTTGAGTAAAGGCTTATAAATCAAGCATAATGGATAGCATCACGCAGTTTTGCATACATTGGATTACTTGTAGGCTTTGTCATTACTTTTTCAGTCTCAAATGTTTTCACAATATAGAAAACGAAGCTTGCGTAACGTGGGCATTGGATTCGTGTCATTCTGTACTATAAATCAAAAGTTACGGACGATTTAGTGCAGACATGTCAAGTTGATCGACCAGTTAAAATGATCATTCTAAACTGATCTTTGCTGCTTCTTGAGTAATTGCTTATATATGAAGCATAATGCATGGCATCACCCAGTTTGGGATAGCTTTGATTATCTGTAGGCTTTGTTGTAGCTATTCCTTTCTAAAATATTGTCACAATATTGTAAATTGAGCTAGCTTGAGAGGTGGGCATTGGATTCATGTCATTTTAAACTTTAAATCAAAATTTACAGACAATTTAATGCAGACATGTCAAATTGACCGGCAAGTTAAAATAATCATTCTAAATTGATAATTGTAGGTCCTTGAGTAAAGGCTTATAAATGAAGCATAATGCATGGCATCACGCAGTTTTGGATACATTGGTTTACTTGGACGACTTGTAGTAGCTCTTTCACTCTCAAATGTTGTCACAATATAGAAATTCGAGCTAGCTAACATGGGCGTTGTACTCATGTCATTTTGACCTCTAAATCAAAAGTTAAAAACAATTTAGTGTGGAAATGTCAAGTTGATCAACTAGTTAAAATGATCATTTTAAATTGATCATTGGTGCTCCTTGAGTATAGGCTTAGAAATGAACCATAGGGCATAGAATCACAAAGTTTGGGATACATTGGATTACTTGGAGACTTTCTCATAGCTCTTTCAGTCTCAAATATAGTCAAAATATTGAAAATTGCGCTAGCTGTACATAGCCGTTAGATTCATGTCATTTTGAGCTCTAAATCAAAAGTTAAAGACGATTCATGTCAAGTCTATCAGTTAGTTAAAATGATCACTCTAAACTGATCATTGGTGCTCCTTGAGTAAGGGCTTATGAATGAAGCATAATGCATGACATCACACAGTTTGGGATAGCATGGATTTTTTGGATGCTTTTTCGTAGATATTTCGGTCTTAGATTTTGTCACCATATAGAAAATTGAGCTAGTCTAACGTGGCCGTTGGATTCGTGTCATTTTAAACTCTAAATCAAAAGTTACAGACAATTTAGTGCGGACATGTCAAGTGAATCGGCCAGTTCAAATGATCATTCTAAGCTGATCATTGGTGGTTCTTGAGTAAAGGCTTATATATGAAGAATAATAACTGGCCGATCCCTTGATGTGTCCACACTAAATCGTTAAGAACTTTTGATTTAGAGTTCAGAATGACAGGAATCCAACGCCTACGTTAAGCTAGCTCAATTTTCTATATTGTGACAATATTTTAGACTGAAAGAGCTACGACAAAACTTCCAAGAAATCCAATGTATCCCAAACTGTGTTTTCTCATGCATTATGCTTCATTTATAAGGCTTTTCTCAAGGAGCACCAATAATAAGTTTAGAATGATCATTTTAACTGGCCGATCACTTGATATGTCCGCACTAAATCGTCTGTAATTTTTGATTTATAGTTTTGAATTACACGAATCCTACACCAACGATAAGCTAGCTCAATTTTCTATATTGTTACTAAATTTAAAACCGAAATAGCTACGACAAAGCCTACAATTAATCAAATGTATCCAAAACTGTATGATGCCATGCATTATGCTTCATTTATCAGTCTTTACTCAAAGAGCACCAATGATCCGTTTAGGATAATCAATATACCTAGCTGATCAACTTGACATGTACGCACTAAATCGTTTTAACTTTTGACTTAGAGCTCAAAATGACATGAGTGCAACGCCCACGTTAAGCTAGCTCAATTTTCCATATTGTGACTACATTTAAGACATGAAAGAGCTACGACAAATCCTACAAGTAATCCAATGTATCCCAAACTGTGTTTTCTCATGCATTATGCTTCATTTATAAGCCTTTACTCAAGTAGCATCAACAATAAGTTTAGAGTGATCATTTTAACTGGCCGATCACTTGAAATGTACGCCCTAATTCGTCCATAACTTTTGATTTACAGTTCTAATGTCGTGAATCCAATGCCCACGTTAAGCTAGCTCAATTTTCTATATTGTGACAAAATTTAAGATAGAAATAGCTACGAAAAAACCTCCAAGTAATCCATTGTATCCCAAACGGTGTTATCTCAGGCATTAATTTTAACTAGCTGATCAACTTGACATGTCCAATCACTTGACATGTCCGCATTACGTCATCCAAAACTTTTTAACTAGACGATCACTTGACATGTCCGCATTACATCATCCAGAACTTTTTATTTAGAGTTAAGAATGACACAAATCCAACATCCACGTTAATCTAGCTCAATTTTCTAACTTGTGACAACGTTTGAGACTCAAAGAGCTACGATAAAGCCTCCAAATAATCCAATGTATCCCAAACTGTGCTATCTCATGCATTATGCTTCATTTATAACTTGACATATCCGCACTAAACATGTCCGCACTAATTCGTCCGTAACTTTTGATTTAGTGTTAAAAGTAACACAAATCCAACGCCCACGTTAAGCTAGCTTAATTTTCTATATTGTGACAAAAGGTAAGACCAAAATAGCTACAACAAAGCCTCTAAGTAATCAAATATATCCAAAACTACGTGATGCCATGAATTATGGTTCATTTATCAGTCTTTACTCAAGGAGCACCAATGATTAGTTTAGAATGATCATTTTAACTATCAGATGAACTTGACATATCCGCACTAAATCGTCCGTAACTTTTGATTTAGAGTTCAGAATGACACGAATCCAACACCCACATTAAGCTAGCTCAAGTTTCTATATTGTGAAAACATTGGAGACTGAAATAGAACCGACAAAGCTTGCAAGTAATCCTATGTATCACAAAGTGTCTCAAATGATGTCACAATATAGAAAATTGAGCTAGATTAATGTGCGGGTTGGATTCCTTTCATTCAGAAATCTAAACCAAAAGTTCGGGATGATTTAGTGTGGACATATCAATTGATCAGCCAGTTAAAATGATCATTCTATAATGATTATTGGTGCTCCTTGAGTAAAGGCTTATAAATGTAGAATAATGCAGGACATCACGCAGTTTGGGATACATTGGCTTACTTGGAGGCTTTTTGTAGCTTTTTAAGTCTAAAATGTAGTCACAATATGGAGGCTAGTTTAACGAGGGCGTTGTAATCATGTAACTTTGAGATCTAAATCAAAAGGTAAAGACAATTTAGTGCGGAATTGTCAAGTTGATCAGCTAGTTAAAATGATCATTCTAAACTGATTATTGGTGCTACTTGAGTAAAGGCATATAACTGAAGCATAATGCATGAGATCATGTAGTTTGTGATACATTGGATTACTTGGAGGCTTGGTCGTTGCTATTTAAATCTCATATGTTGTCACATTATAAAAAATTGACCTCGCTTTACATGAGCGTTGGATTCGTGTCATTCTGAACTCTAAATCAAAAGTTATTGATGATTTACTGCGGACATGTCAAGTGATCAGCCAGTTAAAATGATCATTCTAAGCTGATTATTGGTGCTCCTGAAGTAAATGATTATAAATGAAGCAAAATGCATGAATTCACGCAGTTTGGGATACATTGAACTACTTGGAGGTTTTTTCGTAGCTCTTTAAGTTTCAAATGAAGTCACAATATGGAAATTTTGAGCTAGCTTAACATGGGTATTGGATTCATGTAAGTTTGAGCTCTAAATCAGAAGTTAAAGACGATTTAGTGCGGCCATGTCAAGTTGATCAGCTAGTTAAAATGATCATTCTAAACTGATCATTTGTGCTACTTGAGTAAAGGCTGATAAATGAAGCATAATGCATGGCATCACACAGTTTTGGATAGATTTGATTACTTAGAGGCATTGTCGTAGCTATTTTCATCTTAATTTTTGTCACAATATAAAACATTGAGCTATCGTAACATGGGCACTGGATTCATGTCATTCAGAACTCTAAATCAAAAGTTACGAACGATTTACTGCGTATATGTCAAGTAATCGACTAGTTAAAATGATCATTCTAAACTGATTAATGTGCTCCTTGAGTAAAGGCTTATAAATAAATTATAATGCATTACATCACACAGTTTTGGAACATTGGCTTACTTGGATGCTCTTTCGTAGAGCTTTAACTCTCAAATGTAGTCACAATACGGAAAATTGAGGTAGTTTAACGTGGGTGTTGGACTCATGTTATTTGAGCTCTAAATCAAAAGTTAAAGATGATTTAGTGCGGATGTGTCAAGTTGATCATCTAGTTAAAATGATCTATGCTATTCATTGGTGCTCCCTGAGTAAAGACTGATAAATGAAACACATTGCATGGCATCACTCAGTTTCGGATACAATTGATTAATTGGAGGCTTTTTTGTAGCTATTTCGGTTTTAAATTTGTCATAATATAGAAAATTGAGCTAGTTTAACATGGGCGTTGGATTCGTGTCATTCAGAATTATAAATCAAAAATTACAGACGATTTAATGCGGACATATCAAGTGAACGGCCAGTTAAAATGATTATTCTAAACTAATTATTGGTGCTCCTTGAGTAAAGGCTAATAAAAGAAGCATAATGCATGACATAATGCAGTTTGGGATACATTGGATTACTTGGAGGCCTTGGCGTAACTCTTTCAGTCTCAAATGTTATCACAAAATAGAAAATTGAGATATCTTTACGTGCATGTTCGATTCGTGTCATTCAGAACTCTAAATCAAAAATTCTGGACGATTTAGTGCGGACATGTCAAAGCGATCGGCCAGTTAAAATGATCATTCTAAACTGATTATTGGTGCTCCTTACTTTGAGGATTTTTCGTAACTCTTTAAGTCTCAAATGTATTGACAATCTGGAAAATTGAGCTAGCTAAACATGTGCGTTGGTCTCATGTCATTTTGAGCTCCAAATCAAGAGTTAAAGACGATTTGGTGCGGACATGTCAAGTTGACCAGGTAGTTAAAATGATCTTCCTAAACTGATCATTGGTGCTCCTTGAGTAAAAACTGATAAATGAAGCATAATGCATGGCATCACACAGTTTCAGATAGATTTGATTACTTGGAGGCTTTGTCGTATCTACTTTAGTCTTAAATGTTGTCACAATATACAAAATTAAGCTAGCTTAACGTGAGCGTTTGATTCGTTTCATTCAAAACTCTAAATCAAAAGTTACGGACGATTTAGTGTGGACATGTCAAGTGATCGACCAGTTAAAATGATTATTCTAAACTTATTATTTGTGCTCCTTGAGTGAAGCCTTATAAATGAATTCGTGTCTTTCAGAACTCTAAATCAAAAGTTACGGATTATTTAGTGCGGACATGTCAAGTGATCGGTCAGTTAAAATGATCATTCAAAACTGATTATTGTTGTTCATTAAGTAAATGCTTATAAATAAAGTATAATGCATTACATCACACAGTTTTGGATACATTGGCTTACTTGGATGCTTTTTCGTAGCTTTTTAACTCTCAAATGTAGTCACAATATGGAAATTTGAGGTAACTTAACGTGGGCGTTGGAATCATGTAATTTTGAGCTCAAAATCAAAAGTTAAAGACAATTTAGTCCGGACATGTCAAGTTGATCATCTAGTTAAAATGATCATTCTAAACTGATCATTGGTGCTCCTTGAGTAAAGACTGATAAATGAAGCATAATGCATGGCGTCACGCAGTTTCAGATATATTTGATTAATTGGAGGATTTATTGTAGCAATTTCGGTTTTCAATTTTTTCACAATATAAAATTGAGCTAGCATAACGTGGGCATTGGATTCGTGTCATGCAGAACTGCAAATCAAAAGTTACGGACGATTTAGTGCGGACATGTGAAGTGATCGGCCAGTTAAAATAATCATTCTAAACTAATTATTGGTGCTCCTTGAGTAAAAGCTAATAAATGAAGCATAATGCATGAGATAACGCTGTTTGGGATACATTTGATTAGTTGGAGGTTTTGTCGTAGCTCTTTCAGTCAAAAATATTGTCACAATATAGAAAATTGAGCTAGTTTAACATGCGTGTTGGATTCGTGTCATTCAGATCTCTAAATCAAAAGTTTTGGATGATTTAGTGGAAACATATCAAGCGATCGGCCTGTTAAAATGATCCTTCTAAACTGATTATTGGTGCTCCTTCAGTAAAGGCTTATAAATGAAGCATAATTCATGAGATAACGCAGTTTGGGATACATTGGATTACTTGGAAGAATTGTCGTAGCTCTTTCAGTCTCAAATGTTGTGAGAATATAAAAAAATAAGCTAGCTTAACATGGACGTTTGATTCGTGTCATTCTGAACTCCAAATCAAAAGTTCTGGACGATTTAGTGCAGACATATCAAGTGATGGACGAGTTAAAATGATAATTCTAAACTTATTATTGGTGCTCCTTGATTGGAGGCTTTTTTGAAGCTCTTTAAGTCTCAAATGTAGGCACAATCTGGAAAATTGAGCTAGCTTAACGTGGTGTTGGACTCATGTCATTTTGAGCTCCAAATCAAAAGTTACAGACGATTTAGTGCAGACATGTCAAGTTAATCAACTAGTTAAAATGATCTCTCTAAACTGATCATTGGTGCTCCTTCAGTAAAGATTGATAAATGAAGCATAATGTATGACATCACGCAGTTTCGGATTGATTTGATTACTTGGAGGCTTTGTGGTAGGTATTTCCGTCTTAAATTTTGTCACGATATAGAAAACTGAAATAATTTAACATGGGCGTTGGATTCGTGACATTCAAAACTGTAAAAAAAATTTACGGCCAATTAGTATGGACATGTCAAGTGATCAACCAGTTAAAATGATCATTCTAAACTGATTATTAGTGCTCCTTGAGTAAAGGCTTATAAATGAAGCATAATGCATGAGAAAACACAGTTTGGGATACATTGGATTACTTGGAGGCTTTGTTATAGCTCTTTTTGTCTCAAATGTAGCTATAGTATGGAAAATTGAGCTAGTTTACTGTGGGCATTGTACTCATGTCATTTTGAGCTGTAAATTAAAAGTTAAAAACGATTTAGTGCGGATTTGTCAAGTTGATCAGCTAGTTAAAATGATCATTCTAAACTGATCATTGGTGCTCCTTCAGTAAAAGCTTATAAATGAAGCATAATGCATAGAATCATGCAGTTTGGGATACATTGGATTACTTGGAATCTTTTTCGTAGCTCTTTCAGTCTCAAAGTTGTCACAATATAGAAAATTGAGCTAGCTTAGCATGGGTGTTGGGTTCATGTCATTCTAAACTCTAAATCAAAAGTTACATACGATTTAGTGCGGACATGTCAAGTTGATCGGTTAGTTAAAAGTATCATTTTAAACTGATCATTGGTGCTCCTTGAATAAAGACTTAAAAATGAAGCATAATGTGTGGCATCATGCAGTTAAAATGATCATCTAAACTGATCATTGGTGCTCCTTGAGTAAAGACAGATAAATGAATCATAATGCATGACATCGCGCAGTGTCTGATAGATTTGATTACTTGGAGGCTTTGTCGTAACTATTTCAGTCTTAAATTTTGTCACAATATAGAAAATAGAGCTAGCGTGACGTGGGCGTTGGATTCGTATCATTCAAAACTGCAAATCAAAATTTACGGTCGATTTAGTGCGGATATGTCAAGTGATCGACCAGTTAAAATGATCATTTTAAATTGATTATTGGTGCTCCTTGAGTAAAGGCTTATAAATGAAACATAATGCATGAGATAACCCAGTTTGGGATACACTGGATTACTTGGAGGCTTTTTCGTAGCTCTCTCAGTATCAAAGTTGTCACAATATAGAAAATTAAGGTAGTTTAGCATGGTAATTGGATTTGTGTCATTATAAACTCTAAACCAAAAATTAAATACGATTTAGTGTGGACATGTCAAGTTGATCTGATAGTTAAAATGATCATTCTAAGCTGATCATTGGTGCTCTTTGAGTAAAGGCTTATAAAGAAGCATAATGTATGGCATCACACAGTTTGGGATACATTGGATTTCTTGGAGACTTTGTCGTCGCTATTTCAGTGTTAAACTTTTTCACGATATAGAAAATGGAGCTAGCTTAACGTGGGCATTTGATTCGTGTTATTCAGAACTCTAAATCAAAACTTACGAACGATTTAGTGCGGGCATGTCAAGTGATCGTCCAATTAAAATGATCATTCTAAACTGATTGTTGGTGCTCCATGAGTAAAAGCTTATAAATGAAGCATAATGCATGAGAGCACACAGTTGGGGATACATTGGATTACTTGGAGGCTTTTTTGTACTTCTTCCAGTCTCAAATAATGTCACAATATAGAAAATTGTGCTCGCTTAACGTGGGCGTTGGATGCATATCATTCTGAACTCTAAATCCAAAGTTATGGACGATTTTGGGCGGACATGTCAGGTGATTGGCTAGTTAAAATGAGCATTCTAAACTGATTATTGGTGCTCCTTGAGTAAAGGCATATGAATGAAGCGTAATGGGTGACATCACAAATTTTAGGAACATTGGATTACTTGGACGCTTTTTCGTTGCTCTTTTAGTCTCAAAGTTTTCAAAATATAAAAAATTGAGCTAGGGCATTGGGCTGATGTCATTTTGAGCTCTAAATAAAAAGTTAAAGATGATTTAGTGCAGACATATCAAGTTGATCAGTTTGTTAAAATGATCATTCTAAACTGAACTTTGGTGCCCCTAGAGTAAAGGGTTATAAATGAAGGATAATGACATCACGCATTTTGGATAAATTGGAGTTCTTGGAGGCTTTGTCATAGACATTATGATCTTAAATTTTGTCACAATATAGAAAGTTCAGCTAGGTTTAACATGGGCGTTGGACTCATGTCATTCTGAACTCTCAATCAAAAATTACGAAGGATTTAGTGCAGACATATCAATTTGATCGGCCAGTGAAAATGATCATTGGTGTTACTTAAGTAAAGGCTTATAAATAAAACATAATGCATGGTATCACGCTGTTTGGCATACATGGAATTACTTGGAGGATTTGTATTAGCTCTTTCAGTCTTAAATATTGTCATAATATGGAAAATTGTATTAGCTTACCATGGGCGTTGGACTCATGTTATTTTGAGCTCTAAATCCAAAGTTAACGGCGATTTAGTGTAGACATGTCAAATTGATTAGCTAGTTAAAATGATCATTATTAACTAATTATTGGTGCTCCTTGAGTAAAGGCTTATAAATGAAGCATAATGCAAGGAATCACGTAGTTTGGGATACATAGGCCTACTTGAAGGCTTTGCCTAGCTCATTCAGTTTTAATTTTTGTCACAATACAGAAAATTGAGGTACCTTAACATGGGTGTTGGACTCATAACATTCTGAACACTCAATCGAAAGTTACAGAGGATTTAGGGCAGGCATGTCAAGCTGATGGGCCAGTTAAAATGATAAATCTAAATTGATCATTGGTGCTCCTTGAGTGAAGGCTTATAAATGAAGCATAATGCATGGCATCACGTAGTTTGGGGTACATAGGCTTACTTGGAGGCTTTGCCTTAGCCCATTCAGTCATAAATTTCGTAACAATATAGAAAATTGAGCAAACTTAACGTGGGTGTTGGACTCGTGTCATTCTGAACCCTTAATCAAAAGTTACAGAGGATATAGTGCTGACATGTCAAGCTGATCGACCAGTTAAAATGATCATTCTAAACTGATTATTGGTGCTCCTTACTTTGAGGCTTTTTCGTAACTCTTTAAGTCTCAAATGTATTGACAATCTGGAAAATTGAGCTAGCTAAACATGTGCGTTGGTCTCATGTCATTTTGAGCTCCAAATCAAGAGTTAAAGACGATTTGGTGCTGACATGTCAAGTTGACCAGGTAGTTAAAATGATCTTCCTAAACTGATCATTGGTGCTCCTTGAGTAAAAACTGATAAATGAAGCATAATGCATGGCATCACACAGTTTCAGATAGATTTGATTACTTGGAGGCTTTGTCGTATCTACTTTAGTCTTAAATGTTGTCACAATATACAAAATTAAGCTAGCTTAACGTGAGCGTTTGATTCGTTTCATTCAAAACTCTAAATCAAAAGTTACGGACGATTTAGTGTGGACATGTCAAGTGATCGACCAGTTAAAATGATTATTCTAAACTGATTATTTGTGCTCCTTGAGTGAAGCCTTATAAATGAATTCGTGTCTTTCAGAACTCTAAATCAAAAGTTACGGATTATTTAGTGCGGACATGTCAAGTGATCGGTCAGTTAAAATGATCATTCAAAACTGATTATTGTTGTTCATTAAGTAAATGCTTATAAATAAAGTATAATGCATTACATCACACAGTTTTGGATACATTGGCTTACTTGGATGCTTTTTCGTAGCTCTTTAACTCTCAAATGTAGTCACAATATGGAAATTTGAGGTAACTTAACGTGGGCGTTGGAATCATGTAATTTTGAGCTCAAAATCAAAAGTTAAAGACGATTTAGTCCGGACATGTCAAGTTGATCATCTAGTTAAAATGATCATTCTAAACTGATCATTGGTGCTCCTTGAGTAAAGACTGATAAATGAAGCATAATGCATGGCGTCACGCAGTTTCAGATATATTTGATTAATTGGAGGATTTATTGTAGCAATTTTGGTTTTCAATTTTTTCACAATATAAAATTGAGCTAGCATAACGTGGGCATTGGATTCGTGTCATGCAGAACTGCAAATCAAAAGTTACGGACGATTTAGTGCGGACATGTGAAGTGATCGGCCAGTTAAAATAATCATTCTAAACTAATTATTGGTGCTCCTTGAGTAAAAGCTAATAAATGAAGCATAATGCATGAGATAACGCTGTTTGGGATACATTTGATTAGTTGGAGGTTTTGTCGTAGCTCTTTCAGTCAAAAATATTGTCACAATATAGAAAATTGAGCTAGTTTAACATGCGTGTTGGATTCGTGTCATTCAGATCTCTAAATCAAAAGTTTTGGATGATTTAGTGGAAACATATCAAGCGATCGGCCTGTTAAAATGATCCTTCTAAACTGATTATTGGTGCTCCTTCAGTAAAGGCTTATAAATGAAGCATAATTCATGAGATAACGCAGTTTGGGATACATTGGATTACTTGGAAGAATTGTCGTAGCTCTTTCAGTCTCAAATGTTGTGAGAATATAAAAAATTAAGCTAGCTTAACAGGGACGTTTGATTCGTGTCATTCTGAACTCCAAATCAAAAGTTCTGGACGATTTAGTGCAGACATGTCAAGTGATGGACGAGTTAAAATGATAATTCTAAACTTATTATTGGTGCTCCTTGATTGGAGGCTTTTTTGAAGCTCTTTAAGTCTCAAATGTAGGCACAATCTGGAAAATTGAGCTAGCTTAACGTGGTGTTGGACTCATGTCATTTTGAGCTCCAAATCAAAAGTTACAGACGATTTAGTGCAGACATGTCAAGTTAATCAACTAGTTAAAATGATCTCTCTAAACTGATCATTGGTGCTCCTTCAGTAAAGATTGATAAATGAAGCATAATGTATGACATCACGCAGTTTCGGACAGATTTGATTACTTGGAGGCTTTGTGGTAGGTATTTCAGTCTTAAATTTTGTCACGATATAGAAAACTGAGGTAATTTAACATGGGCGTTGGATTCGTGACATTCAAAACTGTAAAAAAAAATTTACGGCCAATTAGTATGGACATGTCAAGTGATCAACCAGTTAAAATGATCATTCTAAACTGATTATTAGTGCTCCTTGAGTAAAGGCTTATAAATGAAGCATAATGCATGAGAAAACACAGTTTGGGATACATTGGATTACTTGGAGGCTTTGTTATAGCTCTTTTTGTCTCAAATGTAGCTATAGTATGGAAAATTGAGCTAGTTTACTGTGGGCATTGTACTCATGTCATTTTGAGCTATAAATTAAAAGTTAAAAACGATTTAGTGCGGATTTGTCAAGTTGATCAGCTAGTTAAAATGATCATTCTAAACTGATCATTGGTGCTCCTTCAGTAAAAGCTTATAAATGAAGCATAATGCATGGCATCATGCAGTTTGGGATACATTGGATTACTTGGAATCTTTTTCGTAGCTCTTTCAGTCTCAAAGTTGTCACAATATAGAAAATTGAGCTAGCTTAGCATGGGTGTTGGGTTCATGTCATTCTAAACTCTAAATCAAAAGTTACATACGATTTAGTGCGGACATGTCAAGTTGATCGGTTAGTTAAAAGTATCATTTTAAACTGATCATTGGTGCTCCTTGAATAAAGACTTAAAAATGAAGCATAATATGTGGCATCATGCAGTTAAAATGATCATCTAAACTGATCATTGGTGCTCCTTGAGTAAAGACAGATAAATGAATCATAATGCATGACATCGCGCAGTGTCTGATAGATTTGATTACTTGGAGGCTTTTTCGTAACTATTTCAGTCTTAAATTTTGTCACAATATAGAAAATAGAGGTAGCGTGACGTGGGCGTTGGATTCGTATCATTCAAACTGCAAATCAAAATTTACGGTCGATTTAGTGCGGATATGTCAAGTGATCGACCAGTTAAAATGATCATTTTAAATTGATTATTGGTGCTCCTTGAGTAAAGGCTTATAAATGAAACATAATGCATGAGATAACCCAGTTTGGGATACACTGGATTACTTGGAGGCTTTTTCGTAGCTCTCTCAGTATCAAAGTTGTCACAATATAGAAAATTAAGGTAGTTTAGCATGGTAATTGGATTCGTGTCATTATAAACTCTAAACCAAAAATTAAATACGATTTAGTGCGGACATGTCAAGTTGATCTGATAGTTAAAATGATCATTCTAAGCTGATCATTGGTGCTCTTTGAGTAAAGGCTTATAAAGAAGCATAATGTATGGCATCACACAGTTTGGGATACATTGGATTTCTTGGAGGCTTTGTCGTAGCTATTTCAGTGTTAAACTTTTTCACGATATAGAAAATGGAGCTAGCTTAACGTGGGCATTTGATTCGTGTTATTCAGAACTCTAAATCAAAACTTACGAACGATTTAGTGCGGGCATGTCAAGTGATCGTCCAATTAAAATGATCATTCTAAACTGATTGTTGGTGCTCCATGAGTAAAAGCTTATAAATGAAGCATAATGCATGAGAGCACACAGTTGGGGATACATTGGATTACTTGGAGGCTTTTTTGTACTTCTTCCAGTCTCAAATAATGTCACAATATAGAAAATTGTGCTCGCTTAACGTGGGCGTTGGATGCATATCATTCTGAACTCTAAATCCAAAGTTATGGACGATTTTGGGCGGACATGTCAGGTGATTGGCTAGTTAAAATGAGCATTCTAAACTGATTATTGGTGCTCCTTGAGTAAAGGCATATGAATGAAGCGTAATGGGTGACATCACAAATTTTAGGAACATTGGATTACTTGGACGCTTTTTCGTTGCTCTTTTAGTCTCAAAGTTTTCAAAATATAAAAAATTGAGCTAGGGCATTGGGCTGATGTCATTTTGAGCTCTAAATAAAAAGTTAAAGATGATTTAGTGCAGACATATCAAGTTGATCAGTTTGTTAAAATGATCATTCTAAACTGAACTTTGGCGCCCCTAGAGTAAAGGGTTATAAATGAAGGATAATGACATCACGCATTTTGGATAAATTGGAGTTCTTGGAGGCTTTGTCATAGACATTATGATCTTAAATTTTGTCACAATATAGAAAGTTCAGCTAGGTTTAACATGGGCGTTGGACTCATGTCATTCTGAACTCTCAATCAAAAATTTCGAAGGATTTAGTGCAGACATATCAATTTGATCGTCCAGTGAAAATGATCATTGGTGTTACTTAAGTAAAGGCTTATAAATAAAACATAATGCATGGTATCACACTGTTTGGCATACATGGAATTACTTGGAGGATTTGTAGTAGCTCTTTCAGTCTTAAATATTGTCATAATATGGAAAATTGTATTAGCTTACCGTGGGCGTTGGACTCATGTTATTTTGAGCTCTAAATCCAAAGTTAACGGCGATTTAGTGTAGACATGTCAAGTTGATTAGCTAGTTAAAATGATCATTATTAACTAATTATTGGTGCTCCTTGAGTTAAGGCTTATAAATGAAGCATAATGCAAGGAATCACGTAGTTTGGGATACATAGGCTTACTTGAAGGCTTTGCCTAGCTCATTCAGTTTTAATTTTTGTCACAATACAGAAAATTGAGGTACCTTAACATGGGTGTTGGACTCATAACATTCTGAACACTCAATCGAAAGTTACAGAGGATTTAGGGCAGGCATGTCAAGCTGATCGGCCAGTTAAAATGATAAATCTAAATTGATCATTGGTGCTCCTTGAGTGAAGGCTTATAAATGAAGCATAATGCATGGCATCACGTAGTTTGGGGTACATAGGCTTACTTGGAGGCTTTGCCTTAGCCCATTCAGTCATAAATTTCGTAACAATATAGAAAATTGAGCTAACTTAACGTGGGTGTTGGACTCGTGTCATTCTGAACCCTTAATCAAAAGTTACAGAGGATATAGTGCTGACATGTCAAGCTGATCGACCAGTTAAAATGATCTAAATTGATCATTGGTGCTCCTTGAGTAAAGGCTTATAAATAAAGCATAATGCATGGTATCACGTAGTTTGGGATACATAGGCTTACTTGGAGGCTTTGCCTTAGCTCATTCAATCTTAAATTTCGTCACAATATAGAAAATTGAGCTAGATTAATGTGGGTGTTGGACTCATGTCATTCTGAACTCTCAATGAAAATTTACGGAGGATTTAGTGTAGACATGTCAGGTTGATCGGCAAGTGAAAATGATCATTCTAAACTGATCATTGGTGCTCTTTAAGTAAAGGCTTATAAATGAAACATAATGCATGGCATCACGCAGTTTCGGATACATTGGACTACTTGGAGGCTTTGTAGTAGCTTTTTCATTCTTAAATATTATCACAATATGGAAAATTGAATTAGCTTTCTGTGGGTTTTGGACTCATGTCAGTTTGAGCTCTAAATCAAAACTTAATGACAATTTAGTGCGGACATGTCATATCAAGTGATCGGCCAGTTAAAATGATCATTCTAAACTGATTATTGGTGCTCCTTGAGTAAAGGCTTATAAATTATGCATAATGGATGGCATCACGCAGTTTGGGATTCTTTGAATTACATGGAAGCTTTTTCATTGCTTTTTAAGTCATAATTTTTGTCACAGTATAGAAAATTGAGCTAGATTAACGTGGGCGTTTGACTTATGTCATTTTGAACTGTCAATCAAAAGGTACGGATGAGTTAGTGTAAACATGTCAAGCTGATCGGCCAGTTAAAATTATCATTCTAAACTGATAATTGGTGCTCCTTGAGTAAAGACTTATAAATGAAACATAATGCATGGCATCACGTAGCTTGGGATGCATAGGCTTACTTGGAGGCTTTTCCTTAGCTCATTAAGTCTTAAATTTTGTCACAATATAGAAAATTGAGCTAGGTTATCGTGGGCGTTGGAGTCATTCACTCTGAACACCCAATCAAAAGTTACGGAGAATTTAGTGCAGATATGTGAGGTTGATCGGCCAGTGAAAATGATTATCCTAAACTGATCATTGGTGCTCTTTAAGTAAAGGCTTATAAATAAAACATAATGCATGGCATCACGCAGTTTGGGATACATTAGATTACTTGGAGGCTTTGTAGTAGCTCTTTCAGTATTAAATATTGTCACAATATGGAAAATTGCATTAGCTTACCATGGGCGTTGGACTCATGTCATTTTGAGGTCTAAATCAAAAGTAAATGACGATTTAGTACAGACATGTCAAGTTGATGAGCTAGTTAAAATGATCATTCTAAACTGATTATTCGTGCTCCGTGAGTAAAGGCTTATAAATTAAGCATAATGCACGTCATCATGCAGTTTAGGATACTTTGGATTACATGGAAGCTTTGTCATAGCTCTTTAAGTCTAAAATTTTGTCACAGTATAGAAAATTGAGCTAGTTTAACGTGGGCATTTGACTCATGTCGTTCTGACTATCAATCAAAAGTTACAAAAGCTTTAGTGCAGACATTTCAAGCCGATCGGCCGGTTAAAATTATCAATCTAAATTGATCATTGGTGTTCGTTGAGTAAACGCTTATAAATGAAGCATAATGCATGGCATCACGTAGTTTGAGATACACAGGCTTACTTGGAGGCTTTTCCTTAACTCATTCAGTCTTAAATTATGTCACAATATAGAAATTGAGCTAGCTTAACGTGGGCATTGGACTCATGTCATTCTGAACTTTCAATCGAAAGTTACGGAGGATTTAGTGCAGACATGTCAAGCTGATCGGCTAGTTAAAATGATAAATCTAAATTGATCATCGCTGCTCCTTGAGTAAAGGCTTATAAATAAAGCATAATGCATGACATCACGTAGTTTTGGGATATATAGGCTTACTTGGAGACTCTGCCTTAGCTCTTTTAGCTTTAAATATCGTCACAATATAGAAAATTGAGTGGCTTAACGTGGTCGTTGAACTCATGTCATTATGAACTCTCAATCAAAGTTATTGAGGATTTAGTGCAGACTTGTCAAACTAATCGGCCAGTTAAAATGATCAATCTAAACTGATCATTGGTGTTCCTTGAGTAATGGCTTATAAATGAAGTATAATGCATGGCATTACATAATTTGGGATACATAGGCTTATTTGGAGGCTTTGCATTCGCTCATTTAGTCTTAAATTTTGTCGCAATATAGAAAATGAGCTAGCTGAACGTGCCCGTTGGACTCATGTCATTCTGAACTCTCAATAAAAAGTTACGGAGGATTTAGTGTAGACATATCAAGTTTTGGCCAGTGAAAATGATCATTGGTGCTCCTTAAGTAAAGACTTATAAATGAAACATAATGCATGGCATCACGCAGTTTGGCATACATTGGATTACTTGGAGCTCTTTCAGTCTTAAATATTGTCATAATATTGAAAATTGTATTAGATTACCATGGGCGTTGGACTCATGTTATTTTGAGCTCTAAATCCAAAGTTGATGACGATTTAGTGTGGACATGTCATGTTGATGAGCATAATGCAAGTTAATTAAGCATAATGTATGGCATCACGCAGTTTGGGATACTTTGGATTACATGGAAGCTTGATCATAGCTCTTTAAGTTTTAAATTTTGTCATAGTATAGAAAATTGAGCTAGCTTAACGTGGACATTTGACTCATGTCATTCTGAACTGTCAATCAAAAGATACAGAGGATTTAGCGCAGACATGTCAAGCTGATTTGTCTGTTTTTTTTTGCCAACATAAATTTTATTATTGATGATAAAGGTCATTGTTTACATTTTTCGTAAAAAATAAGGACAAACATTAAAAAGTTTCCAATCAACTTGAAGACATTGATGAAGAAGCAAGGTTATCCGCAACTTGATTCCCAGCTCTGGGTTGATACTTGAAGAGAATACCATGGAATTGCGACGCCCATTGTTGAATAGTCGAAATATAGTTGTGAAGATGATAATTTATGGAATCATGATTTAAAATGTTATTAATACATAAATTATCACATTCAAAGATGACATATCGAAATCGCAATGCCCAACAAGCTTGTATTGCCCATAGTAAGGGAGATAATTATGATTCCACAATTGAATGACGATCCTGATATTTACCCATTCCAGCAAATATGTAAGAACCCCTTTCGTTTTGTATTATCCATCCTAAACCCGACATTAACGATCCGTCTCTGTGCGAAGCATCATAATTACATTTTACCCAGCGTGGAGAGGCGGTGTAAAATTCTTATGAATAGTAGAAAAATTGCTAGAAATCGCAGTAGATGAGGAAGGACTTGAGCTTAAATCCTTTGTTGTAAAACTGTTAATCCACTCAGCAACATTCTGAAACCCTTTGTCCAATATAGAATCAGGAGATCTGTCTTTATTATTGAACACCATATCATTCTGAGCCTTCTATAATTGCCACAAAATATAAAATGGAATATATTTTTGTTGACAGGGTTGATCAAAGTATTCATAACTCTTGATCAAATATCTAATATTGTCGTGAATATTTGAATCTGGCTCAAATAAAGGTGTAGAAAATCCCAATATACGCCAAACCATCTGAGCTTTTGGGCAATTGAAAAAAAGATGAACTTCACTCTCTTCACGATCAAGATATTGATAACATGTATTATCAGAGCAAATGTTCCGATGTGATAAATGCGACTTCAGAGGTAACGCATTTGATAATACTTTCCACAAAAAATGAATTATCTTAGATGGAAGTCGTAGATTCCATATTTCTTTCGCCAAATCCTGATGATTTGCTAACAGTGGGAGAAATTGTGGTCCATTATTATTTTGAAGCGCCTGACGGTATCCAAATTTCACATTATATACCCCATCTGGCGTGAACTTCCAATACCATCTGTCGTTACAGGGATTTGTTGGGATGTATAATTTGTAAATTAAATAATGATCATCCTTATCAATGAAATCCGTGATAAGATATGAATCCCATTGCCTCGTTTCTGTATTAATAAGGCAACTTACCTTCAAAGTAGGATTAGTATAGGGCAGTAAACGAGGTGCCTGGGCAGGAGAAAGTGGTAACCAATTTGAATCTCCGATAGAAATAGATGAAGCAGATCCAATTGTACGGATAAGTCCCGATTGTAGTAACTGACGGCCATATAAAATAGATTGCCATCCATAAGAATCACGCGATCACGTTGGCCGAAATCAGATCACAATTTTTATAATATATGCTCCATAAAATCCTTGATAGAAAACATTGCTCACGTTGCAATAATTTCCAGCATAAATTTCCCAAGAGGGCCTGATTAAACTTTTGTAGATCTCAAAATCCCAAACCTCCTAATAACTTAGGCGTAGCCATCTTTTTCCAAGGTACCATAGACAGTTTCTTCTTATGTGATGTAGAACCCCACCAGAACCGATTTAAAGTTTTATTAATCATACTGCTGCTAGCTTAAACACATTCATGGAGTATACATGCAAGGGAAAGGCCACAGCTTTAATAAGTATCTCCTTTCCAGCTGAGGATGGAAACTTAGACTGCCATCAAGAGATATGGTCTTGAACTTTCTGAACAACATATTGCATAAGATGCCTTTTATTTCGAGTAAATTGTTCCGATAGACCTAAATACCGTCCACCTCCGCCAATTGTATGTATGCCCAAAATGTTTTGTATATGTATCCGTGTATGTTGAAATACTTTCGGACCACAGATGATAGATGATTTATCCATATTTATAGTCTCTCCTGATATACGCCCGTATTCCTGAAATACTTGTTTCAACCGGATTGCATTGTTCAGATCAGATTTTACAAAAAATAGTGAGTCGTCTGCAAAGGGGAGATGAGAGACTGTGGGCCCATTGCGGGAGATACTTATAGGCTTGATCAAACCATTATGTTCCTCATTCTGAAGAAGAATACTTAATACATCCGCGCAGAGTATAAATAAATACGGTGATAGGGGGTCGCCTTGTGGTAATCCCGTCTCTGGTTTGAAGTTACCATAAGGGCTGCCGTTAATAAGGATTGAGAAAGACACTGAAGAAATACATTCCATTATCCATCGAATCCATATATGTGAGAAACCCTTTTTAATCATCACAACCTCAAGGAAATTCCACTCTACTCGATCATAAGCCTTACTAATATCTGTCTTAACCGCCATAAATGATTTTGCACATCGTTCCTGAACTCGGAGAGAGTGGAGAACTTCAGGAGCAATCAGTACACTATCCGTTATCAATCTACCCGGTATAAAGGCCGCTTGGTTTTAAGAAATAATATTATCCAATATTTTCTGTAACCGAAAAACTAATATTTTTGAAATTACTTTGTAAAAGACATTACAAAGTGATATTGGCCTAAAATCTTTTAAATCTGTCGGGGTATTTGACTTGGGTATAAGACATAGGTTTGTATGGTTAAACTTTGGATTCATAGTTCCAGATGCAAAAAACTTTTCGACTTCTTTATAAACTGCATCACCGACTATATTCCACTGTTGATGATAAAACGCAGCCAAATAACCATCAGGTCTAGGTGCTTTATTTGCCCTGATTGAGAATATTGCATGGCGAACTTCCTCTTTCGAAATGCCTTTGGTTAACTCTGTATTCATATCGTCAGAAACAACTTTCGGGATCATATTTAATGTATGATCCATATGATCCGGATGAGTTGTATGAAATAGCTGGGTGAAATATTTTTGTGCTTCACCAGCAATAGCCTCGTTCCCATAGATGTCCATGCCCACAGTATTTTTTATAGAAGTAATAATGATTTCTGCTCTTTATCTACCAATACATTTCCTCAACAGCATATGCAGTAGCCAACTGTTTTTGTAACTTTCCAATATGCAGATTATCTAACTGAGCATCTGACTTGGCTGAATCTGTTTCAGTAGTTAAAAGTTTTATTCGGTCATTTGACTTAATAAATACATTCTTTCTCCATTGTGACATTCTTAAATGACAGTTCTTTAGCCTCCTTTCTAAAGATAACTTTGTAGTAGAATGACTTTCATTCCAAGATTCGGTAACTATTTTCACGAATTCATCATGTCTGAACCATCTCGGATCATATCGAAACATCTTTTGTCCATATTCCGAAGTATGTCGAATACGTATCAATCCCGGCATGTGATCTGAATCAACTAATTCTAAAAATTGCATGGTAGAAGCTGGATAATATGATTTCCATTCTTGGTTAGCCATAGCCCTATCTAACCAGCATTGGACTAGGTGGTTATGATGTTTTCCAACCCACGTCATATTACTCCCCATATATTTGAGGTCAGTTAGATTACACACAGAAACCATCTGTTGGAAGTCTAACAGTGACCATGGTTCTCGTATAGAACCCCCTATCTTATCACTAGAATGTAGAATTTCATTGAAATCACCACATAAAAGCCAGGGGCCGCTCCTCGATAGATTGATTCATTTTAATCTTTCCCAAAGATTATGTCTAAGTTTACGGATGGGGTGTCCATAAATACAAGACAAAAAGAAATCAAATCCATTATTATTAATCTTACAATCTACAATACGTTCATCAGAAGAAACAACAGAAAGAGATACTGAACTGTTCCATAATAAAGCTAGACCTCCTCAGGTTCCATTAGGAGGGATACATACAACACAATCATAATCTAAAATATCTGCCGGATCATGTATTACATCATTCTTATTTTTCGTTTCCATTAGCAAGAGTATGTCCGAGGAATAATCCTTCTTTATTCCCTTTAGGCGTCGAATTGTCAGAGACCTCCCAGACCCCGACAATTCCAAAATGCTATATTCATTCGCATTTTGATGGTATGTGGCCCACCATACCATCACCTAACTTGGACATACAAACATTGTGTCGATCACTGAAAAAAACTTCCAAACTGGAAATATTTACAGAAAACCGGAGCTTTGAATACAATAGCCATAAACATATTCTTTGGTTATATCTCCTCCAAAACCCATTAAATATGCAACAGTCATACCCAGTCAACTCAAACTCGATGAACTCATTATCACTAAGTCTTGAATTGCCCCAATTTTGTAATTTCAACGTGAAGCGATTAGACATGATAACCGATTTGTCTTTTACTAAACCGGTCGGTTCACTTAAATTGAACCAGTTGAATTTATGGTTATCTAAATTATAAAACCGAGCAAATTTAATTCCCGTTCTATATTCTAAACCAAATAATTGAATTAAACAAGCGATAATTTCTAACCAAGCGCAATTTAAACTAAACCAACCGGTATGTCAATTAAATTGAAAAAAACCTGGATTCTTCTTACGACATTTTGCTGTCGGTGAAGACTATTCTCCAGTGCCGTTTTGCAGAACAGGTGCGGTGGTAGGCGGATCTGAATCATGTTCGTCACCGGGATCATCCGAATCATCCGATGGTGGGACTGGAGGAGGAACATCTCCATTGACACACTCCGAAGCTTCATGGGTGAGAAATCCATAGTTGGTGCAAAAGTTTCGGAGTTTTTCATAGTGAAACCGTAAGATCACCTCTTCATCACCAAATTTGAAGATACGTTGAAAGAATAATGGTGAATCGATATTAAACCGAACACGGACACTCACAAATTCGACCCGGTGTGATGTTTCCGTATTGAAATCCGATTCAATAATCAACCGAAGATTTCCCGCGACACACAACACCATTTGGTAGGTAAGGAATTGGAGGGGGATACCTTGGATTTGTACCCAAAAGGGTATGATTTTCATGTCTGAATCTGAGATCAACGGCGACCACTTATGCAATATCACCATCCATTCGTTGAAGCTCCATGGGCTTCTCCGGGGAACATTTATGAAACTTTCCTCGGTTTGGAAGAGGAATTGGACTTGGTTATCATGAATGATTCTGGAGATTACGGATTCCCCTACACTCCAAAGGTGTGGAAGTGTAGTCATGACGGCATGGAGATTCTGTCCACAAGGATGGACCGGTGTCCCAATGGGAGAGAACCGGGTTTCATTCACGGCTTGTGTCACTACTTCGGATGGTAAAGAGATAACAGGTTCAGAAATACCGAGGTTAATGTCTTGCATGCGTTTAGATAGTGAGTCAGAAATGATCGATTGAAGGAAGGAAATTCCGAGAACGAAAAGGGAACCGAGAAAGAGAATTATGGAGAAAAGGAATCTGATGAAGTTTTTGAAGTTAAATACGAAAAGTATGAAGGAAACCGTCAACAATCGACGGATATCGCTCTTCGAAGAGAAGAGAAGGGAACATCGACGGCAGAGAAAATATGGTAACTGCCGCCAAAGACAAAGCCGGAAGCTGATCGGCCAGTTAAAATTATCATTCTTAACTGATCATTGGTGCTCATTGAGTAAAGGCTTATAAAGGAAGCATAATGAATGGCATCACGTAGTTTGGGATACATAGGCTTAATTGGAGGCTTTTCCTTAGCTCATTCATGCTTACATTTTGTCACAATATAGAAAATTGAGCTAGCTTATCGTGGGCGTTGGACTCATGTCATTTTGAACTCTCAATCAAAAGTTACGAAAGATTTAATGCAGGCATGTCAAGTTGATTGGCCAGTGAAAATGATCATTCTGAACTGATCACTGGTGCTCCTTGAGTAAATGCTTATAAATGAAACATAAAGCATGACATCACGTAGTTTGGGATACATTGGATTACTTGGACATTTTGTAGTAGGTCTTTCAGTCTTAAATGTTGTCACAATATGGGAAATAGAATTAGCTTACCATGGGCGTTGGACTCATTTCATTTGAGCTTGAATCAAAAGTTCAACACGATTTAGCGTGGACATGCCAAGTTGATCAGCTATTTAAAATGATCATTTTAAATTGATCATTAGTGATTCTTGAAGGCTTATAAATGAATCATAATGTATGGCATTACGCAGTTTGGGATACACTAGATTACTTGGAGGGTTGTTCGTAGCTTTTTCAGTCCCAAATGCTGTCAAGTGTTGAAAATTAAGCTAGCTTAACTTGGGCGTTAGAATCATGTCATTTTGAGCTATAAATCAAAAGTTAAAAACAATTTAGTGCGCACATGTTAATTGCATCAGCTAGTTAAAATGATCATCTTAAACTGATAATTTGTGCTCCTTGAGTATAGACTTATAAATGAAACATAATGGATAACATCAAGCAGTTTGAGATAGATTGGTGCTTAAAAGTTTAGGGTTAACCCGGCACGTTAAAATACGTGTAAACCTTAACCCTGTATTATTGTATAGAAAAGTTATAGCGTTAATTTAGGATTAGACTTAAAATATTAGGGTTAAAAATGGGTTAGCCCTGTTATATTTTAATTTTCCTTACATAATTTTTAATTGAGTGTTTTTCATTCAAAAATATAACATTTTTACCAAAGATGCAAATAATACCAAAAATATAGAATAATATTTTTCATCAAAACAGAAAATAATATTTTTTATCAGTACTGAAAATAGTGTTTCCCACCAAAACTGCAAATATCATTTATTGGCCAAAACCACAAAAATGACATTTTCTCAGCAAATTCGAAAATGATATTTTCTCGCAAAAAACGTAAAATAACGTTTTTATGCAAAATAGAATTTCTTATCGAAACTACAAAATGTCGTTTTGTTAAAACTACAAAAAACTTCCGGCATAAACAGAGAATAACTTATTATTTTCATAATTACAAAAGAACGTTTTCTTGCTTAAACTTTAAACATCATTTTTTCACCAAATTCTTATAGTGAAATTTTGTAAAGTAACGTTTTCTAGCAAAAATCATAAAACAACATATTCTCGCTAGAATCTCAAAATAAAAAAATTATTTTTCTTACTTTAGAAAACTAATAATTTAATTATACAAGATTCATATATAATTCGAATGTAAAATTATGTTCTATCATAAATATGTTACGTATAACTTTCAAACATTTTTGTTACAATTATTTTCATATGATATTCATAGTTCATCAAAAAAGTATTCTCTAATTACTAGAGAAAAACCTATTCCTCAAACATTAAATAATTTAAATGTTCAAAATTATTTTCACTTACAATTTTATCTCGTAATTAATATAGTTATTGAAATATACATTAAAAATACTTTTTTAGAACTTGAATCTAAACACCAACAATCATGTAAAAAATATATGATTTGAAATTTCAGTCAAAACTCTAAAATTTAATGTAACTCTAGAATCCAGATCAATATAAAGCAAAAGCTAGAATCGGTTAAAAAGGCAAGTATGCATTGGATGAAAGGGATCCATCAACAGCAGTTTTATCAATTTAAAAGGGATGAATAAGAATATATGTATACTAGATTTATACCCACGCACGTAAATTATATAATATTATTTATTAGTAAATATATTAAATATTTATATAATTTTAAATTTTATTTAAGATTTTTTAATATTTATTTCGTATATGTTAATAAAGAAAAGCAAAATAATTGTCTTTCATGCATTTAATAGTATTTTAGTTAATTTAATTAAATATATTGATTCTCTAACCAAATTAATAACAATAACATATATAAAAGGATGAAAAATTGATAGGTTTAAAATAGGTTATAAATGGTTGAACTCTATTTCTTAAATTTTGGTGGGCTAAAATAGGATTATGGTTAATTTAGGGTTAGATTAATTTAGGGTTAGGTTGGGCTGGGTTTTAACAACCCAGATTAACATCCCTAGCGTTAGATTTGTGTCATTTTGAATTCTAAATCAAAGGTTACGAAAGATTTAGGGTGGACATGTCAAGTTGATCTGAAATCAAAAATGATCATTCTAAACTGATCATTAGTGCTCTGTGAGTGAAGGCTTATAAATGAAGCAAAATGGATGGCATCACACAGTGTTGGAAACATTGGATTACTTGGAGGCTTTGCCATAGCTCTTTAAGTCTCAAATGTTGCCACAATATAGAAAATTGAGGTAGCTTACCGTGGACGTTAGATTCGTGTCATTCTGAACTCTAAATCAAAAGTTACAAATGATTTAGTGCACTCATGTCAAATTGTTCGGTTAGTTAAAATGATCATTCTAAACTGATTTCACAATATAGAAAATTGAGCTAGCTTAACATGGGTGTTGGATTCGTATCATTCAGAACTCTAAATCAAAAGTTACGGACAATTTAGTGCAGACAAGTCAAGTTGATCAGACTGTTAAAATTACTATTATAAACTGATCATTGGTGCTCCAAATGAAGCGTATAAATGTAGCATAATGCATGGCTTCCTTTAGTTTGGGATACATTGTATTACTTGGATTCTTTTTTGTAGCTCTTTTAGAATCAAATGTCATCAAAATATGGAAAATTGAGGTAGCTTAACGTGGGCTTTGGACTCATATCATTTTGAGCTTTCAATCAAAAGTTAAAGGCGATTTATCGAGGACATGTAAGTTGATCAGTTAGTTAGAATTATCATTCTAAACTGATCATTAGTGCTACTTGAGTAAGGGCTAACAAATGAAGCATAATGCATGGCATCACACAGTTTGGGATAGATTGCATTACTTGGAGACTTTGTCGTAGCTATTTCGGTCTTAAATGTTGTCACGATATAGAAAAATGAGCAAGTTTACCGTGGGGATTGGATTCGTGTCATTTGGAACTCTAAATCAAAAGTTACGGACGATATAGTGCAGACATGTCAAATTGATGCAAGTTAAAATGATCATTCTATATTGATCATTGGTTCTCCCTGAATAAAAAGCTTATAATGAAGCATAATACATGGCATCATGTAGTTTAGGTTACATTGGATTACTTGGAGGCCTTTTGTAACTCTTCAGTGTCAAATGCTGTCATAATATGGAAAATTGAGATAGGTTAACATGGGAGTTCGATTCGTGTCATTCTAAACTCTAAATCTAAAGTTACGAACGATTTAGTGCGGAAATGTCAAATTGATCGGTTAGTTAAAATGATCATTCTAAACTGATCATTGGTGCTCTTTGAGTAAAGACTTATAAATAAAGTATAATGCATAGCATCATGAAGTTTGGGGTGCTTTGAATTACTTGGAGATTTTTTCATAGCTCTTTCAATCTAAAATGTTGTCACAATATAGAAAATTGAGCTAGCTTAACGTGGGCATTGGATTCGTGTCGTTCAAAAGTAACGGACGATTTAGTGCGGACATGTCAAGCTGATCGGCCAGTTAAAATGATCATTCTAAACTAATCCTTGGTACTCCTTCAGTAAAGTCTTATAAATGAATCGTAATGCATGACATCACGCAGTTTGGGATAAAATGGAATACTTGGAGGATTTTTTGTAGCTCTTTCAGTATGGAAAATTTAGCTAGCTTAAGACTCATGTTCTTTTAAGGTATAAATCAAAAGTTAAGGACGATTTAGTGTGGACATGTCACGTTGATCAGCTAGTTAAAATGATCATTCTAAATTGATCATTGGTGATGCTTTAGTAAATGCCTATAAATTAAGCATAATGCATGGACTCTTGCCATTTGGGATAGATTGGATTTCTTGGAGGCTTTCTCGTAGCTATTTCGGATTTAAATTTGACAATCTTGAAACTTGATCTACCTTAATTTGGGCGTTGGATTTGTGTCATTTTGAACTCTAAATAAAAAGTTACAGAAGATTTAGTGCGGACATGTCAAGTTTATCGGCCAGCTAAAATGATCATTCTAAACTGATCATTGGTGCTCATTCAGCAAAGGCTTATAAATGAAGCATAATGCATGATATCACGCAATTTGGGATACATTGGATTACTTGGAGGTTTCTTCGTAGCTGTTTCAGTCTCAATTGTAGTCACAATATGGAAAATTGAGATATCATAACATGGGTGTTGGACTTATGTTATTTTGAGCTATAAATCAAATGTTTAAAGACGATTTAGTGCGGACATGTAAGTTGATCATCTATTTAAAATTATCATTCTAAACAGATCATTGGTGCTCCTTGAGTAAGCGCTAATAAATGAAGTATAATGCATGGCATCCCGCTGTTTGGGATAGATTGGATTAGGTGGGGGCTTTTTTTGTAGCTATTTGGGTCTTAAATTTTGTCACAATATAAAAAAATGAGCTACCATAACGTGGGAATTGGATTCGTGTCATTTTGAACTCTAAATCAGAAGTTACGGACGATATAGTGCATACATGTCAAGTTGATGGACAGTTAAAATGATCATTCTAAACTGATCATTAGTGCTCCTTGGGTAAAGGCTTATAAAGGAAGCATAATGCATAGCATCATGCAGTTTGGGATACATTGGATTAGTTGGAGGCTTTTTCGTAAGTTTTTCAGTCTCAAATTTTGTCACAATATGGAAAATTGAGCTAGGTTATAATGGGGGTTGGATTTCTGTCATTCTGAACTCTAAATCAAAAGTTACAGACGATTTAGTGCGGAAATATCAAGTTGATCGGCCAGTTAAAATGATAATACTAAACTGATCATTGGTGCTGCTTGAGTAAAGGCTTATAAATGAAGCATAATGCATGACATCATGCGATTTGGGATACTTTGGATTACTTGCAGGCTTTATCATAGTTAATTTCGTCTTAACTTTTTGTACAGTATAGAAAATTGAGCTAGTTTAACGTGGACGTTGGATTCGTGTCACTTTGAACTCTAAATCAAAAGTTGCAGACTAATTACTACGGCCATGGCAAGTTGGTCGGCCAGTTAAAATGATCATTCTAAACTGATCATTGGTGCTTCTTGAGTAGAGATTTATAAATGAAGCATAATGGATGGCATCACGCTTTTTGGGATAGATTGGACTACTTGGAGGTTTTATTGTAGATATTTTGGTCTTTGAATTTTGTCACAATATAGAAAATTGAGCTAGTTTAACGTGGGGGTTGGATTCCTGTCATTTTTTGAACTCTATATCAAAAGTTACAAACAATTTAGTGCGGACATGTCAAGTTGATCGGTCAGTTCAAATGAACATTCTAAAGTGATCATTGGTGCTCCTTGAGTAAAGGCTTATAAATAAAACATAATGGATGGTATCACGTAGTTTGGGAAACATGGGATTACTTAGAGGCTTTATGGTAGCTTTTTAAGTCTCAAATATTGTCATAATATAGAAAATTGAGCTAGCTTAACATGGGCGTTGGATTCGTTTAATTGTGAACTCTAAATCAAAAGTTACGGACGATTTATTGCGGACATGTCAAGTTGATCAACTAGTTAAAATGATCTTTCGAAACTGATCATTAGTGCTCATTGAGTAAAGGCTTTTAAATGAAGCATAATACATGGCATCACACACTATGGGATAGATTTGATTTGTTGGAGGTTTTTTTCATAGCTCTTTCATTCTCAAATGTTGCACAATATGGAAAATTGATCTAGGTTAACGTGGACATTGGATTCATGTCATTTTAGGCTCTAAATCAAAGGTTAAAAACAATTTATTGAAACATGTCAAGTCAATCAGCTATTTAAAATGATCATTCTAAAATTGGTGTTATATACTTATAAACAAAGCATAATGCATGGCATCATGCATTTTTGGATAGATTAGATTACTTGGAGGCTTTATCGTAGGTATTTCAGTCTTAAATTTTGTCATAATATTGAAAATTGAGCTAGTTT
The DNA here is from genome assembly GCA_018901935.1 of Pugionium cornutum. Classification (NCBI taxonomy): domain Eukaryota; kingdom Viridiplantae; phylum Streptophyta; class Magnoliopsida; order Brassicales; family Brassicaceae; genus Pugionium; species Pugionium cornutum. The sequence goes on along the minus strand of CM032162.1, from coordinate 21,732,479 downwards.
AATGTGGACGTTGGGTTCGTGACATTTTGAACTCTAAATCAAAAGTTACGGATAATGCAGTGCAGACATATCAAGTTGATCAGATAGTTAAAATGATCATAAATTTAAAAATAGGATTCAACCCTTTATAACCCATTTTTAACCTATTAATTTTTTCATCATTTTTTTTTGTCAACATTAAACTTTATTAATAGAAAGTATCATCCTTTTATATATGTTATTGTTATTAATTTGGTTAGATAATCAATATATTTTATTAAATTAACTAAAAATACTATTAAATACGTGAAAGACAATTATTTTTCTTGTATTAATTAATATTAAAAAACTTTAAATAAAAGTTAAAATTATATAAATATTTAGTTTATATTTATTAATAAATAATATTATATAATTTATAAATCTAGTATACACATATTCTTATCCATCCCTTTTAAATTTATAAAATTGCTATTGATGGATCCATTTCATCCAATGTATACTTGTCTTTTTAACCCGATTCTCACTTTTGGTTTATATTGATCTGTATTCTATAGTTACATTAATTTTTAGGGTTTTGACTGAAATTTCAAATCATATTTTTGTTTACATGATTGTAGGTGATTAGATTCATGTTCTAAAAAAGTATTTTTTAATGTATATTTCTATAACTAAATTAGTTACTTGATAAAATTGTAAGTGAAAATAATTTTGAACATTTAAATTATTTAATGCTTGAACAACATTTTTTCTCTAGTAATTAAAAAATACTTTTTTACATTACAAAAAAACAAGGACTTTGCGACCACGCATGTGGTCGCAAAGTAGTCGCAAAACTTGATAGTGCGACCACTTTGCGACCACTGAAGGTAGTCGCAAAATCTTCGTCGCAAACTTTTTTACTCGCACTTTAGCGACTGATTTGCGACCACTGTAATAGTGGTATAATTTTCGGCTGATTTGTGACTAAACATTGGTGACTGTATTTGCGACTCCTTTGTGACTGGATCTCAGTAACAAATTTTGCCACTTCTTTGCAACTACATATGGTGTTGGAAAAGCCATAGTCACAATTCAGTTACAAAAGTTTGTGATTGATTTGCGACCACAGTGGAAGACGTTGTCGCAAATCAGTGACAAGAGTTTGCAACTGATTTGCGACTACGTTATATATTTAGTCGCAAATCAGTCACAAATAATTGCGACTGATTTGCGAGTGAGGATGAATTTCTCGGAAAAAATAGCTGTAGTCGTAAAGCAGTCGCAAATATTTGTGACTGATTTGCGATACATGTTAATTGTTCAAAAAAATAGATGTAGTCGCAAATTGTTCACAAAAAAGTAAAACTAATTTGTGACTGATTTGCGATTACAACCAAATTAGGTTTTAAAAAAAATTAATTAAAATATTTTGAAAATAAAATCAAAATTTTTTAAATAATAGTTTTTAATTTTAATTTTAAAATATTTTTATTAATTATTATTCTTTAAAAAATTAATTAATATTATTATTATTTAATGAATAATGAATATAATTTTGAATATTAGTTTTAAAATATTTTGTTTAAATAAATTGTTTTATAATTATAAATATTATTATAATTAAATAATAAATAAATTGTATTAATTAATTATTTTATAAAATAAAAAGATATTAAAAAACGTATTTAATAAAATTCAATTTAGAAAAAAAAAATCTAATTCTCCGTCGGCGGAATCAAAAATTTGATGGCGAAAATGTTTGTAGAGCGGTCGATGATTCACCTGTGCCATCGTTATCCCTCATAAAACTGACGAATGCGGGATCCGTCTGTTGGAAATAGCTAACAAGCATCTCCAAATTGTTAATCGTCTTTTGATTTTCTCTTTGCACATCCTGCATCTTCCAATACGCTTCCAAAATTTGCATGTTTTGTTCTTCATTACGCACGTTGATTGCATTTTGTTTTTCGATTCGGTGCTGCGCAGGTAAAGGTTGCTACTGAAGCGCAACGTAGTCGGCTGTAGTGGATTGCAAGTCACTACCCCTACCCGACCCATGCATGCGGTTCAGGCTACCGAGTCCGTAAAGGCGATCTCGGTCATCTGCAACGAAAAACTACAAAAAAAAATTAAAATAAAATTAGAAGATTACAAAAAACAATTAGAATAAATATATTGAACTTAATGTTCATAATAAAAAAATTTTTAAAAATTTGTTACCTTAATGAAGATCTCTTTCTTCTCTTTTGGGGCCAGCTCAATTCGCCACGAAGTACCGTCAGACGTTTGTGTTGCCATCTTTTCTTGGATGTTGTGTTCGTATGCTTCATAGATTTGTTTAGTTTTCAAATCCACATGCGAACCATCCGGCCGAGTTTGAGTCTTTATAAAGATCTCACCAATTGAGATCGGTTGTTCCAAATTATTGTCCTAAACATATTTTAAAATAAATTATTATTAAATAACAATTAAATTTATATTTAAATTTAAATATTTTAAATTACTTACCATTTCCTATTGGATCTGGACGTAGGATTTTCGGCCCGACAAATGCTTGTGTGGATCAAGGCCATCCCGAGCAAAGGTACGATTATTAGAGGATTTGCTACTCCTCGTGTTTGACGTTTGTGTTCCCCAGTAGTCTATTATTATTTTGTACAAACTTGGAGAAATCCACCTGGAATGTTTGCCGGTTGAATGAACCGTGCTCACCATCGCTTTCATCCGTCTTACATAGACGGAGTCAAACTCCTTCCGTACCACCGGAGTGACCATAGGATCCCAGGTGTACGATTGTTTCGAATTTTATAAATATTATTAGTTCTAGTAATTTTTATATTTTATGAAATAAAAAAATTGAAAAAATATTATAAAATAAATTTTACTTACCACAAATTCGATGAAATATTTTTCCTGTCGTTCAGCTGGTATGACCATCCAACTGTAGTAGGGGCCGTCAAATATATTTTTCAAATTTTTTGAAATTTGACGGGTTATTATCGCTTTTTCCCGGTCAAACATAATTAATTACAAATATTTAATTGTAAATTTAAATTATTTATTTATAATTAAATGTTTATAATTTATATAAATTAATATAAAAATAAAATTAAAAACTTACCATGTTGTGTTCGGTGCTGGTACAGGAGACAGTACAGTCAAGTACTGGTCCCGCGCCGGGGTTTGTAACAAACTCTCAAGTGTGATAGTTTGTTCCACCGTTTCCATTTCGGATGGCGCAACATCTTCCTCTTCATGCTCCTCGGATTCCTAAAACCGTGGGACATGATCGGTTTCAGGAACAGAGTGAGGAGTGAATATGTATTGTGGAGCAAGGCGGGCTGCCGCTCTATAAGGAGACCGAAGATTTACCATGACCAGAAGACGACGGGATTTGTCATCTTCCACGACCTCTCATCGACCTACCGCTACTTGCCATTGGTTATTGGTTTTTTTTGGTTGGGAAAGAGGTTTGTGTTTGAAAGGATTTTTAGAAAGTAGGAATTTTTGAAGTGTGAAATGAGGGAAAACCATAAGGGTTTATAGATTTTTTGTGCGACCACAAATGTGGTATAATGTAAAATTAATGACGTGGTCGCAAATCATTCGCAGATTTGCGAATGATTTGCGACCACCAATTAATTCGGGGGGAATCAAAAAATGCGAAAACTTTCAAACTCCCACAAAATTTAATGGTAGTCGCAAATAAGTCACAAATTTTCAAAGTACTCACAATTAATGCCCCAAATACTAAATTTTATGATTTGGTTTAATAAATTGAATTATATAAGATTGATAACTTGATTAGGAGTTGTACAAACTTTAATTATGAAGTAAACAACAACATTTACCAAATTTACCAAATTTACATATCATTTACCTTAAACACTAACACATTTCCTTAACCTTATACCTCTTATATACACTTCAAATGTTTCTAACATTTACATGAACACAAATATGATTTTGTGTATAGTTGGCCAACTAGAATGGTTAGTACCTACATAGAAATGCAAAAACAAGTTGTAAATGTGAAAAATACATAGAGAAAATGTGAATTTACTTTATGTAATCACAAAGTGGTCGCTATTTTGCGACCAATTTGTGACCACGGTACAAATTTTGATCCTGTGGTCACAAATCAGTCACATATTTGCGACTGATTGGTGACCACCTGTAATATTTGTGACCAATTTGCCACCACATTACCAATGAAGTGGCAATGTGGTGGCAAAGTAGTCACAATTAGTGCCATAAAACCTAAATTATATGGGTTTTGTGAATAAATTGAATTATATAAAGATCAAAGATCAAAAATACATAAAACGTCAAATATATTAATTACATCTCTTCATGCTGTCATCATCTGAAGATGAAATATTATACTAAAATTTATCTTCTTGTTTGGCATCTCTGACATCAAAATCAATTTCTTCGGTATGATTAATTCTATCGACAAAACGATCTACTTCTATCTCTTGAACAACCATTACCTCTTCATCATTTTCTTGTTGCAATAGGCCAATCTCGTCTTTGTTTTTGTATTTCCTCAAAATGTTAGATCTTGGATTAACTTTCATGACACTGAGACATTTTTGTTTTGATGATGATTTGGTGTGTGGATTGGGAATATAACAAACTTGATCTGCTTGAGAGGGTGGTACATCATAATTAATGAAATGTAAATTAGTTATACATATATAACAAAATTAATTTATATAATTTTACGTAGATAATACATTTAAATTTACGTATATTTATAGTTAATTATTTATATACATACCTAGTATAAATGGTTTGTATTTGTAGTATTTCCTTGATAATAATCATCAACGACGCTATTTTCCGACTTCCGAGTTCCTTTCGAAAGCGTAGGATCATACCACTCACATTTAAAAAGTGTGATCATTAAATTTAGGATGCCAACATACTAACAGTTTAGTACGGACATGTCAAGTTTATCGGCTAGTTAAATTGATCATTCTAAACTGATCGATGGGGTTCATTCAGCAAATATTTACAAATGAAGCATAATGCATGGTATCACGCAGTTTGGGATATATTGGATTACTTGGAGGTTTTGTAGTAGCTCTTTCTGTCTCAAATGTTGTCACAATATTGAAAATTGAGCTAGATTAACATGGGCGTTCGATTCATGTCATTTTGAGCTCTAAATCAAATGTTACAGATGATTTAGTGCGGACAAGTCAAGTTTATCAGCTAGTTAAAATGATCATTCTAAACTGATCATTGTGGCTCATTAAGCAAAGGTTTACAAATGAAACATAATGCATGGCATCACGCAGTTTGTGATAGATTGGATTACTTGGAGTCTTTGTCATAGTTCTTTCGGTCCTAAATTCTATCATAATATAGAATATTGAGCTACTTTAATGTGGGTGTTGGATTCATGTCATTCCGAACCCTAAATCAAAAGTTACAGACGATTTAATGTGTACATGTCAAATTGATCGGCCAATTAAAATGATCATTCTAAACTAATCATTGGTGCTACTTGAGTAAAAGCTTATAAATGAAGCATAATGGAAGGAATCACACAGTTTGGGATACATTCGAGTACTTCAAGGCTTTGCGTTGCTCTTTCAGTCTCAAATGTAGTCACAATATTGAAAATTAAGGTAGATTAACGTGGCCATTGGATTCTTGTCATTTTGAGCTCTGAATAAAATGTTAAATATGATGTACTGCGAACATGTCAAGTTGATCAGCTACTTAAAATCACCATTCTAAACTGATCATTGGTCCTCATTAAGCAAAGGTTTACAAATAAAGCATAATGCATGATATTACACAGTTTGTGATAGATTGGGTTACTGGAGGTTTGTCATAGATATTTTGGTCTAAAATTTTGTCACAATATTGAAAATTGAGTTAGATTAAAGTCACCATTGGATTCTTGTCATTTGACCTCAAAATAAAATGTTAAAGTCGATTTAGTGCGAACATTACAAGTTGATCAGCTAGTTAAAATTATTATTCTAAACAGATTATTGGTGCTTACTGAGCAACGGTTTACAAATGAAGCATAATGCATGACATCAATTAGTTTGGGATAGACTGGATTACTTTGAGGCTTTGTCATTGTTTTTTCATAATATAGAACATTGAGCTAGCTTAACGTGGGCGTTGGATTCGTGTCATTCTGAACTTAAAATAAAAAGTTACCAATGATTTAGTGCGTACATGTCAAGTTGATCGACTGGTTAGAATGATCATTCAAAAATTATCAAGGCTTATAAATGAAGCATAATGCAAGGCATCACGCAGTTTGGGATACATTGGATTACTTGGAGGCTTTGTTGTAGCTCTTTTTGTCTGAAATGTTGTTACAATATTGAAAATTGAGCTAGACTAACGAAAATAAAATGTTAAAGGCGATGTAGTGCAGACATGTTAAATTGATCAGCTAGTTAAAATGATCGTTCTAAACTGATCATTGGTTCTCATTGAGCAAAGGCTTATAAATGAAGCATAACACATGAGATCACTCATTTTGAAATAGATTGGATTGCTTGAAGGCTTTCCGATAGCTATTTTGGTTTTACATTTTGTCACAATATAGAAAATTGAGCTAGATTAACGTGGGCATTGGATTCATGTCATTCTGAACTCTAAATCAAAAGTTAAGGACGATTTAGTGTGGATATGTCAAGTTGATCTGCCAGTTAAAATGATCATTCTAAACTGATCATTCGTGTTCCTTTAGTAAAAGCTTAAAAATGAAGTATAATGTTTGGCATCACGTAGTTTGGGAAACATTGGATTACTTGGAGGGCTTTGTCGTAGCTCTTTCATTCTCAAATTTTGTCACAATATTCAAAATTGAGCTAGATTAATGTGCATGTTGGATTGATGTCATTTTGAGCTCAAAATAAAATATTATAGAGAATTTAGTGTGAACTTGTCAAGTTGATCAGCTAGTTAGTTGATCATTCTAAACTGATCATTCATGCTCATTGAGCAAAGGTTTAAAAATGAAGTATAATGCATGGCATCACGCAATTTGGGATAGATTGGATTACTTTAACGTTTTCTAATAGCTATATCGGTTTTAATTTGTTTTTCAAAATATAGAAAATTGAGCTAGCTTTAGGTGGGCATTGGATTCATGTTATTCTGAATTCTAAATCAAAAATTAAGTACGATTTAGTGCGGACACGTCAAGTTGATCGGCTAGTTAAATTAATAATTCTAAACTGACCATTGGTGCTCCTTGAGTAAAGCTTATAAATGAAGCATAATGCATGGCATCACGAAGTTTGGGATACATTAGATTATTTGGTGGGCATTGTCATAGCTCTTTCAGTATTAAATTTTGTCACAATATTGAAAATTGAGATAGCTTAAGGTGCTCGTTGGATTCATGTCATTTTGAGCTCTAAATCAAATGTTAAAGCCGATTTAGTGCGGACATGATAAGTTGATCAGCTAGTTAAAATGATCATTCTAAACTGATCATTGGTGCTCATTGTGCAAAGGCTTATAAATGAAGCATTAGTCATGGCATCACGCAATTTGGGATACATTGAATTACATGGAAGTTTGTTTAAACTCTTTCGGTCTCAAATGTTGTCACAATATTCAAAATTGAGCTAGCTTAACGTGGTCGTTGGATTCATGTCATTTTGAGCTCTAAATCAAATGCTACGGACGATTAAGTGCGGACATGTCAAGTTAAACAGCTAGTTAAAATGATCATTCTAAACAAATCATTGGTGCTCATTGAGCAATGGCTTACAAATGAAGCATAATGCATGGTATCACGCAGTTTGAAATAGGTTGGATTACTTGGAGGCTTTGTCGCAGCTATTACGGTCTTAAATTTTGTCATATTATAGAATATTGGGCTAGCTTAACGGTGGCATTGGGTTCTTGTAGTTCTGAACTCTAAATCAAAAGTTACGGAAGATTTAGTGTGCACATGTGAAGTTGATCGGCCAGCTAAAACGATCATTCTAACCAGATCATTGTTGCTCATTGAGCAAATGTTTACAAATGAAGCATAATGCATGGTATCACACAGTTTGGGATACATTGGATTACTTGGAGGGCTTTGTCGTAGCTATTTCGGTCTTAAGTTTAATCACCATACAATAAACTGAGCTAGCTTAACAAGGGCGTTGGATTCGTGTCATTCTGACCCACATATCAAAAGTTAGGAACGATGTAGTGCGGACATGACAGTTAAAATGATCATTCTAAACTGATCATTTGTGATCGTTGAGTAAAGGCTTATAAATGAAGCATAATGCATGACATCACGCAGTTTTGGATACATTAGATTACTTGGAGAGCTTTGTCGAGCTCTTTCAGGATCAAATTTTGTCACAATATTGAAAATTGAGCTAGATTAACGTGGCCGAGATTCATGTCATTTTCAGCTCAAAATCAAATGTTAAAGACGATTTAGTGCGGACATGTCAAGTTGATCAGCTAGTTAAAATGATCCTTCTAGCTGATAATTGGTTCTCATTAAGCAACGGTTTACAAATGAAGCATAATACATGGCATCACGCAGTTTGGGATAGATTGGATTACTTGGAGGCTTTTGTCGTAGCTATTTTTGTCTTAAATTTTGTCACAATATAGAAAATTGAGCTAGCTTAACGTGGGCCTTGGTTTCTTGTGCATTATGAGCTCTAAATAAGAAGTACTGGACGATTTAGTGCGAACTTGCCAAGTTTATCGGCTAGTTAAATTGATCATCATTCTACATAGATCATTGGTGATCATGGAGCAAAGGTTTACAAATGAAGTATAATTCATGGCATCACGCAGTTTGGGATAGATTGGATTACTTTGAGGCTTTGTCTTAGCTATTTCGGTCTTAAATTTAATAAAAATATAGAAACCTGAGCTAGTTTAAGGTGGACGTTGGATTCGTGTCATCTAGAACTAATAATCAAAAGTTATGGACGATTTAATATGGACATGTCAAGTTAATCGGCCAGTTAAAAAGATAATTCTAATTTTTAATCATTGGTGCTCCTTGAGTAAAGGCTTATAAATGAGGCATAATGCATGGTATCACACATTTTGGGATACATTGGATTACTTGGAGGCTTTGTCATATCTCTTTCCGTCTAAAATGTTGTCACAATATTGAAAATGGAGGTAGATTAACATGTGCATTGGATTTAAGTCATTTTGAATTATTAATCAAATGTTAAAGACGATTTAATGCGTACATGACAAGTTTATCGGCTAGTTAAATTGATCATTTTAAGCTGATCATTGGTGCTCATTGAGCAAAGGTTTGCAAATGAAGTATAATGCATGGCATCACGCAGTTTGGGATATATTTGTTTTCTTGGAGGCTTTTCAAACTATTTTGGTCTTAAATTTAATCAAAATATGGAAAACTGAGCTAGTTTAAAGTGGGCGTTGGATTCATGTCATTTTGAACTCTAAATCAAAAGTATGGACACTTTAGTGAGGACATGTAAAGTTGATCGGCCAAATAAAATGATAATTCTATTCTTTAATCATTGGTATTACGCAATTTGTGATACATTGGATTACTTGGAGACTTTAACGTAGCTCTTTTAGTTTCAAATGTTGTCACAATACTGAAAATTGAGGTATATTAACAGGGGCGTTTGATTTATGTCATTTTGGGCTCTAAATATAATGTTAAAGACAACTTAGTGCGGTCATGTCAAGTTGATCAGAAAGTTTAAATGATTATCTAAACTGATCATTGGTGCTCATTGAACAAAGGTTTACAAATGAAGCATAATTCATGGCATCATGCAGTTTGGGGGTAGATTGGATTATTTGGAAGCTTTGTTGTAGCTATTTTTGTCTTAAATTTTGTCACAGTGTAGAATATTTAGATAGCTTAACGTGGGAGTTGGATTCGTATCATTCCGACCTCTAAATCAAAAGTTACAGACGATTTAATGCAGACATGTCAAGTTGATCAGCTAGTTAATATGATCATTCGAAACTGTTCATTGTTAATTCTTGAGTAATGGCTTATAAATGAAGCATAATGCATGACATCACACAGTTTGGGATACATTGGATTACTTGAAGGCTTTGTCGTAGCTCTTTCAATCTTAAATGTAGTCACAATATTGAAAATGTAACTAGATTAACGTAGCCGCTGGATTCATGTCATTTTGAGCTCCAAATTAAGTGTTAAAGACGATTTCATGCAGACATACCAAGTTGATGACCTAGTTAAAACGATCATCTAAACTGATCATTGGTGCTCGTTGAGCAAAGGTTTACAAATGAAGCATAATGCATGGCATTACAAATAAAGGTTTTAAATTTTGTTGTAATATCAAAAATTGAGCTAACATAATGTGGGAATTTTATTCACATCATTATGAACCCTAAATCAAACATTACAGATATTTTAGTACAAACATGTCAAGCTGAGATCCAATTAAAATGATAATTCTAATTTTAAATCATTGGTGCTACTTGAGTAAAGGCTTATGAATGAAGCATAATGCATGCAATCACACATTTTGGGATACATTGGATTACTTGAAAGCTTTGTCGTAGCTCTTTCAGTCTCAAATTTTGTCACAATATTAAAAATTGAGCTACATTAACGTGGCCATTGGATTCATGTCATTTTGAGCTATAAATCAAAATGTTAAAGACGATTTAATGCAAACATATCAAGTTCATCAGCTAGTTAAAATGTTCATTCTAAACTGATCATTGGTTCTCACTGAGCAAAGCCTTATAAATGAAGCATAATGCATGGTATCACGCAGTTTGGGATACATTGGATTACCTGGAGGTTTTGTCATAGCAATTTCGGTCATAAATTTTGTCAGAATATAGAAAATTGAGGTAGATTAACGTGGACGTTGGGTTAATGTCATTATGAACTCTAAATCAAATATTACGGACGATTTAGTGCAGACGGTTCAAGTTGATCAGCTAGTTAAAATGATCACTCTAAACTGATCATTGGTGCTCATTGAGCAAAGGTTTACAAATGAAGTATAACGCATAACCTCATGCAGTTTGGGATATATTAGATTACTTGGAGGCTTTCTCATAGCTACTTTGGTCTTAAATTTTGTCACAATATAGAAAATTGAGCTAGCTTTACGTGGGCATTGGATTCATATCATTCTGAACTCGATATCAAAAGTTACAGACGATATAGTGCGCAAATGTCAAGTTGATTGGCCAGTTAAGATGATCATTCCAAATTGATCATTCGTGCTCTTTGAGTAAAGACTTATAAATGAAGCATAATGCATGGCATCACGCAATTTGGGATACATTGGATTACTTGGAGGGCTTTGTCATAGCTCTTTTAGTGTCAGATTTTGTCACAATATTGAAAATTGAGCTAGATTAACGTGGCCGTTGGATTCATGTTATTTTGAGCTCTAAATGAAATGTTAAAGACGATTTAGTGCGGACATGTCAAGTTGATCAGATAGTTAAAGTAATCATTTTTAACTGATCATTGGTGCTCACTGAGCAAAGGTGTACAAATGAAGCATATTACATGGCATCACACAAGTTGGGATAGATTGGAGTACTTGGAGCCCTTCTCATAGCTATTTCGGTCTTAAATTTTGTCACAATATAGAAAATTGAGATAGCTTTACGTGGGCATTGGCTTCATGTCATTTTGAACTCAAAATCCAAACATACAGACGATTTAGTGCGGACATGTCGAGTTGATCGGCTAGTTAAAAGGATCACTCTAAACTAATCATTCGTGCTCCTTGAGTAACAGCTTATAAATGAAGCGAAATGCATGACATCATGCAGTTTGGCATACATTGGAATACTTGGAGGATTTGTCAAAGCTCTCTCGGTATCAAATTTTGTCACAATATTGAAAATCGAGCTAGATTACCGTGGCCATTGGATTCATGTCATTTTTAGCTCAAAATAAAATGTTAAAGATGATTTAGTGCAGATATGTCAAATTGGTCAGCTAGTTAAAATGATTAGTCTAAATTGTTCGTTGGTGCTCATTGAGCAAAGTCTTATGAATGAAACATAATGCTTGGCATCACGCAGGTTGGATACATTGGAATACTTGGAGGCTTTGGTGTGAACATTTTTGTTTTTAATTTTTTTCTCAATATTAAAAATTGAGCTAGATTAAAGTGGCCTTTGGATTCATCTAATTTTGAGCTCTAAATCAAATGTTAAGCACGATTTGGTGCAGACATGTCGAGTTGATCAGCTAGTTAATATGAATTTCCAAACTGATCATTGGTTCACATTGAGCAAAGGCTTATAAATGTGGGCGTATGGTTCATGTTATTCTGAACTCTAAACCAAATGTTACGCACGATTTAGTGCGGACATGTGAAGTTGATCAGCTAGTTAAAATGATCATTCTAAACTGATCATTGGTGCTCCTCGAGGAAATGCTTATAATTGAAGCATAATGCACGGCATCGCGCAGGTTGGATTCATAGGATTACTTTGAGGCCTTGTCGTAGCTATTTCGGTCTTAAATTTTGTCAAAATATTGAAAATTAGGTAGATTAACGTGACCATTGGATTCATATCATTTTGAGCTCTAAATTAAATTTTAAACACAATTTAGTGCGGACATTCAAGTTGATCAGGTAGTTAAAATGATAATTCTAAACTGATCATTGGTTCTCATTGAGCAAAGGCTTATAAATGAAGCATAATGCCTGACATCATGCAGTTTGGGATACATTAGATTAATTGGAGGCTTCGTCGTACTAAATTTGGTATTATATTTTGTCACAATATAGAAAATTGAGTTACATTAACATGAGCTTGGGGTTCATGTCATTCTGAACTCTAAATCAAATGTTACACACGATTTAGTGCGGACATGTCAACTTGATCAGCTAGTTAAAATGATTATTCTAAACTAATCATTGGTGCTGATTGAGCAAAGGTTTATAAATGAAGCATAATTCATGGCATCACACAATTTGGAATAGATTGGATTACTTGGAGGCTTTGTCGTAGCTCTTTTGGTATTAAATTTTTTCACAATATAGAAAATAGACCTAGCTTAACGTGGGCATTGGATTCATCTCATTCTGAACTCTAAATCAAAAGTTATGGAAGATTTAGTCCGGACATGTCAAGTTGATCTTCCAGTTAAAATGATACTTCTAAAGTGAACATTGGTGATCCATGACTAAAGGCTTATAAATTAAGCATAATGCATGGCATCCCGCAGTTTTGGATACATTGGATTACTTGTAGGTTTTTTCGTAGCTCTATTAGTCTCATATGTTGTCACAATATTGAAAATTAAGCTTGATTAACGTGGTCGTTGAATTCATGTCAATTTGCACTCTAAGTCAAATGCTACAGACGATTTATGTCAAGTTGATCAGGTAGTTTAAATGATCATTCTAAACTGATAATTGGTGCTCATTGAGCAAAGGTTTATAAATGAATCATAATGCATGGCATCACACAATTTGGGATACATTGGATTACTTGGAGGGCTTTGTCATAGCTCTTTTAGTGTCATATTTTGTCACAATATTGAAAATTGAGCTAGATTAACGTGGCCGTTGGATTCATGTTATTTTGAGCTCTAAATGAAATGTTAAAGACGATTTAGTGCAGACATGTCAAGTTGATCAGATAGTTAAAGTAATCATTTTTAACTGATCATTGGTGCTCACTGAGCAAAGGTGTACAAATGAAGCATATTACATGGCATCACACAGGTTGGGATAGATTGGAATACTTGGAGCCCTTCTCATTGCTATTTTGGTCTTAAATTTTGTTACAATATAGAAAATTGAGATAGCTTTACGTGGGCATTGGATTCATGTCATTTTGAACTCAAAATCAAAACATACGGACGATTTAGTGCGGACATGTCGAGTTGATCGGCTAGTTAAAAGGATCATTCTAAACTAATCATTCGTGCTCCTTGAGTAACAGCTTATAAATGAAGCAAAATGCATGACATCATGCAGTTTGGGATACATTGCATTAATTGGAGGATTTGTCATACCTCTTTCGGTATCAAATTTTGTCACAATATTGAAAATTGAGCTAGATTACCGTGGCCATTGGATTCATGTCATTTTTAGCTCAAAATAAAATGTTAAAGTTGATTTAGTGCAGATATGTCCAATTGATCAGCTAGTTAAAATGATTAGTCAAAACTGTTCATTGGTGCTCATTGAGCAAAGTCTTATGAATGAAACATAATGCATGGCATCACGCAGGTTGGATACATTGGAATACTTGGAGGCTTTGGCCTTTGGATTCATGTAATTTTGAGCTCTAAATCAAATGTTAAGCACGATTTGGTGCGGACATGTCGAGTTGATCAGCTAGTTAATATGAACATTCCAAACTGATCATTGGTTCACATTGAGCAAAGGCTTATAGATGAAACATAATGCGTGACATCAAGCAGTTTGGGATACATTGGATTACTTTGAGGCTTCGTCCTATCTATTTCGGTCTTAAATTTTGTCACAATATAGAAAATTGAGGTAGATTAATGTGGGCGTATGGTTCATGTTATTCTGAACTCTAAACCAAATGTTACGCACGATTTAGTGCGGACATGTGAAGTTGATCAGCTAGTTAAAATGATCATTCTAAACTGAGCATTGGTTCTCCTCGAGGAATTGCTTATAATTGAAGCATAATGCACGGCATCGCGCAGGTTGGATTCATAGGATTACTTTGAGGCCTTGTCGTAGCTATTTCGGTCTTAAATTTTGTCAAAATATTGAAAATTAGTTAGATTAATGTGACCATTGGATTCATATCATTTTGAGCTCTAAATCAAATTTTAAGTACAATTTAGTGCGGACATGTCAAGTTGATCAGGTAGTTAAAATGATAATTCTAAACTGATCATTGGTTCTCATTGAGCAAAAGCTTATAAATGAAGCATAATGCCTGGCATCATGCAGTGTGGGATACATTGGATTAATGGAGGCTTCGTCGTACTAAATTTGGTATTAAATTTTGTCACAATATAGAAAATTGAGTTACATTAACATGAGCGTGGGGTTCATGTCATTCTGAACTCTAAATCAAATGTTACGCACGATTTAGTGCGGACATGTCAACTTGATCAGCTAGTTAAAATGATTATTCTAAACTAATCAATTGTGCTCATTGAGCAAAGGTTTACAAATGAAGCATAATTCATGGCATCACACAATTTGGAATAGATTGGATTACTTGAAGGCTTTGCCGTACCTCTTTTGGTATTAAATTTTTTCACAATATAGAAAATAGACCTAGCTTAACGTGGGCATTGGATTCATCTCATTCTGAACTCTAAATCAAAAGTTATGGAAGATTTTGTCCGGACATGTCAAGTTGATCTTCCAGTTAAAATGATACTTCTAAAGTGAACATTGGTGATCCATGACTAAAGGCTTATAAATTAAGCATAATGCATGGCATCCCGCAGTTTTGGATACATTGGATTACTTGTAGGTTTTTTCGTAGCTCTTTTAGTCTCATATGTTGTCACAATATTGAAAATTAAGCTTGATTAACGTGGTCGTTGAATTCATGTCAATTTGCACTCTAAGTCAAATGCTACAGACGATTTATGTCAAGTTGATCAGGTAGTTTAAATGATCGTTCTAAACTGATAATTGGTGCTCATTGAGCAAAGGTTTATAAATGAATCATAATGCATGGCATCACACAATTTGGGATACATTGGATTACTTGGAGGGCTTTGTCATAGCTCTTTTAGTGTCATATTTTGTCACAATATTGAAAAGTGAGCTAGATTAACGTGGCCGTTGGATTCATGTTATTTTGAGCTCTAAATGAAATGTTAAAGACGATTTAGTGCAGACATGTCAAGTTGATCAGATAGTTAAAGTAATCATTTTTAACTGATCATTGGTGCTCACTGAGCAAAGGTGTACAAATGAAGCATATTACATGGCATCACACAGGTTGGGATAGATTGGAATACTTGGAGCCCTTCTCATTGCTATTTTGGTCTTAAATTTTGTTACAATATAGAAAATTGAGATAGCTTTACGTGGGCATTGGATTCATGTCATTTTGAACTCAAAATCAAAACATACGGACGATTTAGTGCGGACATGTCGAGTTGATCGGCTAGTTAAAAGGATCATTCTAAACTAATCATTCGTGCTCCTTGAGTAACAGCTTATAAATGAAGCAAAATGCATGACATCATGCAGTTTGGGATACATTGGATTAATTGGAGGATTTGTCATACCTCTTTCGGTATCAAATTTTGTCGCAATATTGAAAATTGAGCTAGATTACCGTGGCCATTGGATTCATGTCATTTTTAGCTCAAAATAAAATGTTAAAGTTGATTTAGTGCAGATATGTCCAATTGATCAGCTAGTTAAAATGATTAGTCAAAACTGTTCATTGGTGCTCATTGAGCAAAGTCTTATGAATGAAACATAATGCATGGCATCACGCAGGTTGGATACATTGGAATACTTGGAGGCTTTGGCCTTTGGATTCATGTAATTTTGAGCTCTAAATCAAATGTTAAGCATGATTTGGTGCGGACATGTCGAGTTGATCAGCTAGTTAATATGAACATTCCAAACTGATCATTGGTTCACATTGAGCAAAGGCTTATAGATGAAACATAATGCGTGACATCAAGCAGTTTGGGATACATTGGATTACTTTGAGGCTTCGTCCTATCTATTTCGGTCTTAAATTTTGTCACAATATAGAAAATTGAGGTAGATTAATGTGGGCGTATGGTTCATGTTATTCTGAACTCTAAACCAAATGTTACGCACAATTTAGTGCGGACATGTGAAGTTGATCAGCTAGTTAAAATGATCATTCTAAACTGAGCATTGGTGCTCCTCGAGGAATTGCTTATAATTGAAGCATAATGCACGGCATCGCGCAGGTTGGATTCATAGGATTACTTTGAGGCCTTGTCGTAGCTATTTCGGTCTTAAATTTTGTCAAAATATTGAAAATTAGTTAGATTAATGTGACCATTGGATTCATATCATTTTGAGCTCTAAATCAAATTTTAAGCACAATTTAGTGCGGACATGTCAAGTTGATCAGGTAGTTAAAATGATAATTCTAAACTGATCATTGGTTCTCATTGAGCAAAAGCTTATAAATGAAGCATAATGCCTGGCATCATGCAGTGTGGGATACATTGGATTAATGGAGGCTTCGTCGTACTAAATTTGGTATTAAATTTTGTCACAATATAGAAAATTGAGTTACATTAACATGAGCATGGGGTTCATGTCATTCTGAACTCTAAATCAAATGTTACGCACGATTTAGTGCGGACATGTCAACTTGATCAGCTAGTTAAAATGATTATTCTAAACTAATCAATTGTGCTCATTGAGCAAAGGTTTACAAATGAAGCATAATTCATGGCATCACACAATTTGGAATAGATTGGATTACTTGAAGGCTTTGCCGTACCTCTTTTGGTATTAAATTTTTTCACAATATAGAAAATAGACCTAGCTTAACGTGGGCATTGGATTCATCTCATTCTGAACTCTAAATCAAAAGTTATGGAAGATTTAGTCCGGACATGTCAAGTTAATCTTCCAGTTAAAATGATACTTCTAAAGTGAACATTGGTGGTCCATGACTAAAGGCTTATAAATTAAGCATAATGCATGGCATCCCGCAGTTTTGGATACATTCGATTACTTGTAGGTTTTGTCGTAGCTCTTTTAATCTCAAATGTTGTCACAATATTGAAAATTAAGCTTGATTAACGTGGTCGTTGAATTCATGTCATTTTGCACTCTAGACAAATGCTACAGATGATTTATGTCAAGTTGATCAGTTAGTTTAAATGATCATTCTAAACTGATAATTGGTGCTAATTGAGCAAAGGTTTATAAATGAATCATAATGCATGGCATCACACAATTTGGGATAGATTGGATTACTTGGAGTCTTTGTCGCAACTATTACAGTCTTAAATTTTTTCATATTAGCGTGGGCATTGGATTCATGTCATTCCGAACTCTAAATCAAAAGTTACGGAATATTTAGTCCGGACATGTCAAGTTGATTGGCCAGTTAAGATGATCATTCCAAATTGATCATTCGTTCTCTTTGAGTAAAGACTTATAAATGAAGCATAATGCATGGCATCACGCAGTTTGAGATACATTGGATTACTTGAAGGCTTTGTCTTAGCTCTTTCAGTCTCAGATTTTGTCACAATATTAAAAATTGAGGTAGATTAACGGGGCCATTGGATTCATGTGATTTTGAGCTCTAAATCAAATTCTAAAGATGATTTAGTTCGTACATGTCAAGTTCATCAGCTAGTGAAAATGATAATTCAAAACTGATCATTGGTTCTCATTGGGAAAAGCCTTATAAATTAATCATAATGCATGGAATCAAGCAGTTTGGGATACATTGAATTACTTGGAGGCTTTGTCGTAGCTATTTCGGTCTTTAATTTTGTCACAATATAGAAAATTGAGGTAGATTAACGTGGGCGTTGGGTTCATGTCATTCTGAACTCTAAATCAAATGTTACGCACGATTTAATGCGGACATGTCAACTTGATCAGCTAGTTAAAATGATAATTCTAATCTAATAATTGGTGCTCATTAACCAACGGTTTGCAAATGAAGCATAATTCATGGGAACACGCAATTTGGGATAGATTGGATTACATGGAAGCTTTTTTGTAGCTCTTTTGGTCTTAAATTTTGTCAAAATTTAGAAAATTGAGCTCGCTTAACGTGGGCGTTAGATTCATGTCATTCTGAACTCTAAATCAAAAGTTACGGAAAATTTAGTCCGGACTTGTAAACTTGATCGGCAAGTTAAAAAGTTCATTCTAAAGTTAACTTTGGTGCTTCATGACTAAAGACTTATAAATTAAGCATAATGCATGGCATCACGCAGTTTTGGATACATTGTATTACTTGGAGGTTTTGTCGTAGCTCTTTCAGGCTCAAATGATGTCACAATATTGAAAATTGATCTAGATTATCGTGGTCATTAAATTTATGTCACTTTGAACTCTGAATCAAATGCTACGAACGATTTAGTACAGATATGTCAAGTTGATCAGCTAGTTTAAATGATCATTCTAAACTGATCATTGGTGCTCATTGAGCAAAGGTTTACAAATGAAGCATAATGAATGGTATCAGCAGTTTGGGATATATTCAATATAGAATATTGAGCTAGCTTAATGTGGGAGTTTGATTCGTGTCTTTCTGAAGTCTAAATTAAAAGATACGGACGATTTAGTACAGACATGTCAAGTTGATCAGCCAGTTAAAATGATCATTCGAAACTGATCATTGGTGCTAATTGAGTAAAGGCTTATCAATGAAGCATAGTGCATGGCATAATACAGTTTAGGATACATTGGATTACTTCGAGGGCTTTGTCATAGCTTTTTCAGTCTCAGATGTTGTCACAATATTGAAAATTGAGGTAGATTAGCCTGACCGTTTGATTCGTGTCATTTTGAGCTCCCAATCAAATGTTAAAGACGATTTCGTGAGGACATGTCAAGTTGATCAGCTAGTTAAAATCATCATTCTAAACTCACTATTGGTGCTCCTTGAGTAAAGGCTTATAATGAAGCATAAAACATGACATCACTCAGTTTGGGATATATTGGATTACTTGGAGGCTTTGTCGTAACTCTTTCAATTTCAAATGTTGTCATAATATAAAAAATTTACCTAGCTTTACGTGGGCGTCGGATTCGTGTCATACTGAACTTTAAATCAAAAGCTATGGACGATTAGTGCGGACATGTCAAGTTCATCTGCCAGTTAAAATGATCATTCTGAACTGATCATTGGTGCTCCTTGAGTAAAGACTGATAAGTGAAGCATAATGCCTGACATCACGCAGTTTCAGATAGATTTCATTATTTAGAGGCTTTGTCGTAGCTATTTTGGTTTTACGTTTTGTCACACTATAGAAATTTGAGCTAGCTTAATGTGGGCGTTAGATTCGTGTCATTCAGAACTCTAAATCAAAAGTTACAGACGATTTAGTGCGGACATGTCAATGATCAGCTAGTTAAAATGATCATTCTAAACTGATCATTTGTGCTCATTGAGTAAAGACTGATAAATGAAGCATAATGCTTGGCATCACGCAGTTACGGATAGATTTGATTACTTACAGGTTTTGTCGTAGCTATTTTGGTCTAATCTTTTGTCACATTATTGAAAATTGAGCTAGCTTAACGTGGGCTTTGGATTCGTGTCATTCAAAACTCTAAATCAAAAGTTATAAACGATTTAGTGCGTTAATGGCAAGTGCTCGGTCAGTTAAAATGATCATTCTATACTTATTCTTGTTGCTCATAGAGTAAAGTCTTATAAATGACGCATAATGCATGAGATAACGCAGTTTGGGGTAAATTGGATTACTTGGAGGCTTTCTGGTGACTCTTTCAGTATCAAATGTTGCACATATTGAAAATTGAGCTAGGTTAACGTGGGCGTTGGATTTGTGTCATAAAGAGCTCTGGACGACTTAATGCGGATATGTCAAGTTATCAGCCAGTAAAAATGATCATTCTAAACTAATTTTTGGTGATCCGTGACTAAAGGCTTATAAATGAAGTATAATGCATAACATCACGCAGTTTGGGATACATTGGCATACTTGGAGGCTTTTTCATAGCTCTTTTAAGTCTCAAATGTAGCCACAATATGGAAAATTGAGCTAGATGAACGTAGCCGTTAGACTAATGTCATTTTGAACTTTAAATCAAAAGTTAAAGAGGATTTAGTGCGGACATTTCAAGTTGATCAGCTAATTAAAATTATCATTCTAAACTGGTCATTTGTGCTGATACAAGCCTTGAATCAAGGCCATAACACGCGTGGGCTGCTTGAAGAAGATTAGGTGAGAAACTAGACCTTAGGCTTCGGGATAGGGGTTTTATGGTGAGTAATGGATGGAGAGGTGAAGCGAGCCATACGTGGGGTGATGAACCTCGTGATAAATCACAACTTAGAAGTTAGGAGGGCTGGTCTCCACTAGGGTTCTAAGCGCACAAGTTTCTTTGAGAGAAAACTCATAGGAAGAAAGTTCTATCTTTATTAATATAAAAAAGGTTGTCGAACTACAATGCTGAAGGAGCCTTATTAATATGCTGAAGGAGAACCTTCTAGGGTTGACTCAAAGAAGAAAAACGGAAAACTTACAAAAGTGCACAAAAGGAAAAATTACAAAAAGGCAATAACCGAAAAAGGACTTCTACCTAAATTGTTCTTGACTCAAAAATGTTAAACTTCTAATTCATACCCTACGAAACAGAAAAGGCAAGTATATAATTGAAAACTTACCATTCTTACCTATCGGCCAAGAAATGGAAGGTGGCCGACCTTGTGGCATGCACGCGCCAAGCTCCTATTCTTCGACTTGGAGTAGGGTTATGAATCGTTGGGCCCTGACCTCTTTTGCCACTAAAGCCCAAGTCTCTGGAGTCTTTTGTAGTGTTGAGAAGCCCTTGGACTCTTCCTTGTGCTTTTGGCCCAATGCTCCTTGTCGCTCATCTTCTACGAGCTTATCTACCCACAAACTGAACTTGTGGAAGAGTGCCCTTGTTCTGCTCCTTGTCATTGCTCCTGGTGGCACCACTGGTGTAGAAACTTCATCTAGGTTCATGTCTTGAAGCTGGTAGCTTATCTGATCCGAGTCTCTTTGTGTAGATGTCGAAATGGTGGTGCAATCGGCTGGATTGACTGGATCAGGTGGACTGTTCGAGGAGCTGGCCAAATTGTCATCGGAGCCAGCCAGGTTGATTCCGGAGCCGGCGGTGTCACCAATTGCGCTGGCGGTGTCATCCACGTTGCCGCCAGTTGGGCCAGAGGTTTGGGCCACTCCACCTAGCATGTCTCCTTTTGAGATTGGTTTGCCCTCTGAGGTGTTTGAGAGTCTCGTGATCAATGTGGATCACAAACACCTTGTACAACAAGTAATGTTGCCAAGTCTCCAAGGCTCGAACTAGGGCATAAAGCTCCTTGTCATAGGTGGGGTAATTCAGTGAGGACCCACCTAACTTCTCACTGAAGTATGCCACTGGCCTTCCTCCTTGGGTCAGCACTGCTCCTATGCCTATTCCACAGGCATCACACTCCACTTCAAACGTCTTGCTGAAGTCGGGAAGGACTAGCACTGGTGCATGCGTGAGGCTGTCCTTCAGGGCCTGGAATGCGTTCTCCTGAGCTTCTACCCAGCTGAATCCCACATTCTTCTTCACTACTGCCGTCAATAGTGAGGCAATGCTGCTGAAGTTGGGCACGAATCTTCTGTAGAAGCTGGCCAGACCGTGGAAGCTCCTCACTTGGCTGATGTTTCTCAGTGTTGGCCACTCTTGTATGGCTCGAATCTTTTCTTTATCAATCTGTAATCCCTGGGAACGTACAACAAAGCATAAGAAAACAAGCTTGTCAGTACAAAAGGTGCACTTCTTGAGATTGGCATAAAGCTCTTCTTGTCGAAGGGTTTTAAGTACCATCTCAAGATGTGTGAGGTGTTCCCGTAGGCACTTACTATAAACTAAGATATCATCGAAGTAAACCGCAACGAACTTACTGATGTACACCGAAAGAACTTGGTTCATAAGGCGCATGAAGGTGCTTGGGGCATTAGTCAAGCCGAATAGCATGACTCTCCACTCGTAGAGCCCTTTCTTTGTCTTGAAAGCAGTCTTCCACTCATCACCTTCCTTCATTCTGACCTGGTGGTATCCACTCTTGAGGTCTATCTTGGAGAAGACCGTGGCTCCACTCAGCTCATCTAGCATGTCATCCAGCCGTGCTATGGGATGCCGGTACTTGACTGTGATGTTGTTGATTGCTCGACAGTCCACTCACATTCGCCAAGTTCCATCCTTCTTGGGTACTAGCAGCACTGGTACAGCACATGGACTGAGGCTCTCTCGAACATAACATTTCTCCAGGAGCTCCTTGACTTGCTTCTCAAGCTCCTTGGACTCCTCTGGACTCATCCGGTAGGCTGGTCGATTAGGTAAGGCAGCTCCGGGCACGAGGTCGATCTGGTGCTCTATGCCGCGTAGGGGAGGCAAGCCTGCTGATATCTCCTCAGGGAATACATCCTGGAATTTGTTGAGGAGAGCTGCTACTTCAGGAGGTAGCTCTACCTGATCTTTTTCTACACTCAAAATCTCTTTGAAAGATTAAATCCTTCAAGGCTAAAGCTCTCCAGACATGAATTGGTTGAATGAGAAAATTAGACTTTATGAGTTTCTTTTCCTTACTCATTTGTTGTTGTAGCTCATCTAACGGGCAGGTGTCAGAGGAGCTAGGCTGACCTTTCTCTTGTCGTGCACAAATATGTAGAGATTGGTTCGGCCATCATGCCTTGTCTCCTTGTCAAACTGCCATGGCCTTCCTAGCAGAAGATGGCCAGATTGCATCGGTAATACATCGCAAACTACCTGGTCTTGGTATCTGCCCACACTGAATGGCACGGTTACTTTCTCATGGATCTTGAGCTCCACCTTGTCATCGAGCCATCTCAGTCTATATGGTCGAAGGTGCCTTGCCTTCTTTAGACCTAGCTTATCAACCATATACACACTAGCCACATTAGTGCAAGAACCACCATCTGTGATGAGGTTACTGATACAAGCCTCGATTCAAGGCTTATATGTGCGTGGGCTGTTTGGAGAAGGTTAGGTGAGAAACTCGACCTTAGAATTCTTGGATAGGGGTTTTTAGGTAGGTATTGGATGGAGGGGTGAAGTGAACCACACGAGGGGTGATGAACCTCGTGATAAATCACAAACTTAGAGCTAGGAGGGCTGGTCTCAACTAAGTTCTAAGCGCACAAGATTCTTAGAGAGAAAACTTGTTGGAAGAAAGTTCTACTTTATTAATATCAAAAAGGTTGTTGAACTAGAATGCTGGAAGGAGCCTTATTAATATGCTCGACAGCTTGACCTTCTAGGGTCGACTCAAAGAAAGAAAAGGAAAGTTTGCAAAAGTGCACAAATGGAAAATATACAAAAGTGCATAACCAAAAAAAGACCTATTCCTAAAATGTCTTTGACTCAAAAATGTAAACAATCTAGATCCTACCCTGCAAAACAGAAAGAGGCATATATTCGAATTGAAACTTACCTTACTTACCTCACGGCCAAGAAATGGAAGGTGGCCGTCCTTGTGGCATGCACGCGCCTTGCTCCTAGTCTTCGACATGGAGTAGGGTTAGGAATCTTTGGTCCCTGACCTCTCTTGCCACTAAAGCCCAAGTCTCTGAAGTCCCTTGCATTGTTGAGAAGCCTTTGGACTCTTCTTTGCACTTCTGGCCCATTGTCCTTAGTCGATCTTCCTCTAGGAGCTTGTCGACCCATAGGCTGAACTTGTGGAAGAGTGCTCTTGATCTGCTCCTTGTCATTGCTCCTGGTGGCACTACTGGTGTAGAGACTTCCTCTAGGTGCATGTCCTGATGCTGGTAGCTTATCTGGTCCGAGTCTCCTTGTGTAGATGTTGAAATGCTCGTGTACTCGGCAGGATCGGCTGTACCGGCTGGACTGTGCGAGGCACTGGCCAGAATGCCTTCTGGACCTGCCAAGTTGATCCCGGAGTCGGCGGCATCACCAAGGGGACCGGCGGTGTCATCCACATCGCCACCAATTGTGCCGGAGGCTTGGGCCTCTCCGCCCGAAATGCTGATCGGTCCGGTCCTGTTGGTCGAGGGTCCGGCGGTACCGCTTGGGCCGGCAGACGTGCCAAATGGCCCAGCTGTCTCAGGCAAGCTTCCTGGTCGGCCAGTCTGATCTCCTGGCCGGACATATGACCTGATGTCCTCACCATCCCCTCCCTCTTCAGAAGGTTTTGACCTCAAAACTGGTTCATTTGCATGGAAAGGGGCTAAGTCAGTTATGTTGAACGTGTTGGACACATTAAACTCACCTGGGAGCTCGATCCGGTAGACGTTGTTGTTGATCCTCTCCAGCACTCTGAATGGTCCATCTACTCTTGGTGCTAGCTTGGAACTCCTTAGGTTGGGGAACCTCTCCTGCTGTAGGTGTAGCCACACCCAATCGCCTGGTTGAAAGATCACCTCTTTTCTTCCCTTGTTAGCATGCATCACGTACTGCCCGGTCCTCTACTCCAAGTTCTCTGCTATATTCTGGTGTAACTTTCTTATGAACTCTGCCTTGGATGCTCCGTTGAGGTTGGTCATCTCTGCTGGTGGCAGTGGCGTTTTCTCCAATGGGGTGAGAGGGTTGAAGCCGTATACTACTTCAAAGGGTGTCTTCTTGGTTGCTGAGTGCACGGCTCGGTTGTAAGTGAACTCTATGAATGGCAGGCACTCCACCCAAGTCTTGAAGTTCTTCCCCAATGTAGTCCTAAGAAGAGTTGATAGTGTCCGGTTGACAACTTCAGTTTGGCCATCGGTTTGAGGATGGCAGATGGTAGAGAAGAGTAGCTTTGTGCCTAGCTTCCTCCAAAGGGTCCTCCAGAAATAGCTGAGGAACTTGGTGTCCCTGTCTGACATGATGGTCCTTGGCACTCCATGAAGCTGTACTATCTCCCTGAAGAACAGCTCGGCTGTTTGCGTGGCATCCTTGACATTGGCACATGGAAAGAAATGTGCCATCTTGGAGAATCTGTCCACCACTACAAAGATTGCATCTTTGTGGTTGATCTTGGGCAGACCTAGAACGAGGTCCATTGATATATCCACCCATGGATGTGTCGGTATGGGCAGTGGGAGATACAACCCGTGAGGTTGCACTCGGGACTTTGCCTTCTTGCAAGTGATGCACCTTGCACAATGAGCTTCTACTGTCCTCTTGGTGTGTGGCCAATAGAAGTGCTCCTTGACCACTGCTAGAGTCTTGTCGTCACCAAAGTAGCCCATGAGTCCTCCTCCATGAGCTTCTCGGATGATAAGCTCCCTTAATGATCCTTGTGGTATGCACAACCTTCTCTCTCGGAAGAAGGATCCTTCATGGATGTAAAACTTGCCATGACTCCCTGTGCCACACTCCTTGTAGCTCTCAGAAAAGTCAGGATCATCCTTGTATAGGTCCGTGATGTGCTCGAATCCTAGGATCTTTGCCTCCATGGTGGATATCAAGGCGAACCTCCTTGATAGTTCATCGGCTACCACATTCTCTTTGCCCTTCTTGTACTTGATGACGTACGGGAAGGTCTCTATGAACTCCAACCACATGGCATGTCTCCTCTTGAGATTGGTTTGCCCTCTGAGGTGTTTGAGAGTCTCGTGATCAGTGTTGATCACAAACTCCTTGGACAGCAAGTAATGCTGCCAAGTCTCCAATGCTCGGACAAGGGCATAAAGCTCCTTGTCGTAAGTGGGGTAGTTCAGTGAGGCACCACCTAGCTTCTCACTGAAATATGACACTGGCCTCCCTCCTTGGGTTAGCACTGCTCCTATGCCTATTCCAGAGGCATCATACTCCACTTCAAATGTCTTGTTGAAGTCGGGCAGGACTAGCACTGGTGCATGTGTAAGGCTGTCCTTCAAGGCCTGGAAGGCCCTCTCCTGAGCTTCTCCCCAGCTAAATCCCACGTTCTTCTTCACTACTGCTGTCAATGGTGAGGCAATACTGCTGAAGTTGGGCACGAATCTCCTATAGAAGCTGGCCAGTCCGTGGAAGCTCCTCACTTGGCTGATGTTGCTTGGTGTTGGCCATTCTTGTATGGCTTGAATCTTCTCTTCATCAACCTGTAGGCCCTGTGAACTTACAACAAAACCTATGAAGACAAGTTTATCAGTACAATAGATGCACTTCTTGATATTGGCATAAAGCTCTTCTTGTCGAAGGGTTTTAAGTACCATCTCAAAATGTGTAAGGTGATCTCTTAAACACTTACTGTAAACTAGAATGTCGTCGAAATAAACTACAACAAACTTACTGATGTACGCCCTAAGAATTTGGTTCATAAGGCGCATGAAGGTGCTCGGGGCATTAGTCAAGCCGAATGGCATGACTGTCCACTCGTAGAGCCCTTGCTTGGTCTTGAAGGCGGTCTTCCACTCATCACCTTCCTTCATCCTGACCTGGTGGTATCCACTCTTAAGGTCTATCTTGGAGAAGACCGTGGCTCCACTCAGCTAAGCTAGCATGTCATCCAGCCGTGGTATCGGATGCCGGTACTTGACTGTGATGTTGTTGATTGCTCGGCAGTCCACGTACATTTGCCAAGTCCCAGCCTTCTTGGGCACTAGTAGCACTGGTACGACACATGGACTGAGGCTCTCTCGAACATAGCCTTTCACCAGGAGCTCCTTGACTTGCTTCTCAAGCTCCTTCGACTCCTCTGGACTCATCCGGTAGGCTGGCTGGTTGGGCAGGGCTGCTCCGGGCACAAGTCGATCTGGTGCTCTATGCCTCGTAGGGGAGGTAAGCCTACTGGTATCTCTTCCGGGAACACATCCTGGAACTTGTTGAGGAGAGCTGCTACTTCAGGAGATAGTTCTACCTGTTCTTTCTCTACATTCAACACTTCTTTGAAAACCATTAGTAGCATTAGATCCTTCGAGGCTAAAGCTCTCCGGACATGACTTGGTTGAATAAGAAAATTAGATTTAATGAGCTTCTTTTCCTTACTCATTTGCTGTTGAAGCTCATGTACCTGGGCAGGTGTGAGAGGAGCTAGGCTGACCATTCTTTTGTCATGCACAAAAGTGTAGAGATTGGTTCGGCCATCATGCCTGGTCTCTTTGTCAAACTGCCATGGCCTTCCTCGCAGAAGATGGCCAGCTTGCATGGGCACCACGTCGCACACGACTTGGTCTTGGTACTTGTCCACACTGAATGGCACAGTGACTTGCTCATGGATCTTGAGCTCCACTTTGTCATCGGGCCATCTCAGTCTATATGGTCGAGGATGCCTTGTCTTCTCTAGACCTAGCTTATCAACCATGTATGCACTAGCAACGTTAGTGCAAGAACCACCATCTATGATGAGGTTACATACCTTGCCCTTGATGGTGCAACGGCTGTGGAAGATGTCTCCCTTTGGATGGTCTCTGAAGGATCCACCATTGCACTGAGGATGCGTCTAGTGACCAGCAGTTCCCCCACATCAGGGTACTCAATGTCACCGTATTCTCCTTCTGGTTCATAGTCCTCTTCATCTTGGGACTCATACTCTCCAGCCTCCGTAATCAGCATGACCCGGTTGTTCGGGCACTCCCTTGAGATGTGTCCACGACCCCTACACTTGAAACAAGTGATGTTACGTGATCTTTGATGGTTATAAGACTTACTAGGCTCTCTCTGGTCACGGGTTGGTTCAGGAGGCTTGCTCTTGAACCTGACTCGATCTCTATGCTCTTGCCCTTGTCTACGGGCTTAGGCATGTTCTTGGTGCCCAAGGGGTCTTAGGCTTGCTGCGGATGTCTTGGTTCTTACGTTTGATGTGCTGCTCAGCCTTGACTGATAGGTGGAACAAGTCTTTGAAGTCATTGTGGATTTGCCTTTCCACCTTGCGGCTGATTCTTTCTTGGAGTCCATCCAAGAATTGTACCATCAATGATTCTTCATCATCATTGAGCTCCAGCCTGTTCCTTAACTTCTCGAACTCTTCATAGGACTCCTCTTCGGGTCTGGTACCCTGCTTAAGATTACGAAAACGTTGTTGCAAATCTCTATGAATGTAAGGTGAACAAACCTTTGTGGCATGAGGTCTTTCATGTCGACCCATGAGTCTATGGGCCTCATTCTTTTCCTCCTTCGGTCAGATACCTCATGATCCCACCAGATGAGGGCATTGTCCATGAGTTGTGCTACTGCCATTGAGACTCTCCTAGGCCCTGGTTGGTTGTAATGATCGAAGATTTGATCCATTCCTCTCTCCCAATCTAGGTAAGCCTCCGGGTCTACTTTTCCTGCAAAACTTGTAGGAGTTAGCTTAACATCACGATGAGTTACCCTGTTGTAGGCGTGTTCATCTCCATCCTCATGATGTCTAGGAGGCATCCTTGGTCTCTGGTGAAGACCATATGGCTCGAAGCCATCATCTTCTGCCTCTAGTTGCCGTGGAGGTCCTCTCGGCCTAGGGTGATAGTCATGAGGCTGCTCGTCCTCATCTCCTTCTGGCTGGGGTTCCTCCTGTTCGTGCCGTGTCCTAAGGTGCTCAGGACCCTCAGCACGGCCTTGCTCAGCCTTCACGTGCCTTATATCCTGGAAGGTCACCGGCCTCTCCACGCGCTCCAACCTCTCGCCGATTGATGCGAGTTGCGTTTGGAGTGTGGTGAACATGGCCATCATTGCCTCGGCTGAATCTCAATTTTCTTCTCCCATTGCATACTACAAGAAAGAAATAAAGTTACTCTGCTCCTAGAATTGATTAGGAGGATTCCTTATATAGAGAATTCGAAAAATATGCAAAAAGGAAAAACTGGGAAATGGAAAAATCCGAAAATATGGAGATTTGAGAAAAATGGAAACTTTCTTGACAACTATTGCTAGCTGTCCAATTTGAATCCTTTTGGTATTTTTCCTATTTTCTTTTTCTTTTCTTTTTAATTTAACATAAAAATAATGGAAATATGATTTAAAAAAAAAGGAAAACGTGAATGACAATGCAAAAGTGAATCTAAACCCTAGTGATACACGTAGAAGCTAGATGCACTCGGTTTGGAGTTTGATGTTTTTTTTTTTATTTTTCTTGACTGAAACTTAAACTAATGCAAGAACTAGAAACAAAACAAGTTAAAGGATAGAAACAACCTGGTTTAGAAGCTTTAAGCTCTGATACCAAAATGATACAAGCCTCGATTCAAGGCTTATATGCGCGTGGGCTGTTTGGAGAAGGTTAGGTGAGAAACTCGACCTTAGACTTCTTGGATAGGGGTTTTTG